>JAAIIK010000081.1:1948376-2004249 GCA_014706435.1 Silurus glanis
TATATATATATATATATATATATATATATATATATATATGTACATTTCTCTTCTAGGATTACAGATTACAAGGCTTGGCACGTACATAGAGGATCGTGTAAATAAGTACTTGAAGAGGCAGAACCATCCTGATGCTGGGGAAGTGTTTGTGCGGGTTGTGGCGAGCTCAGACAAGATGGTTGATGTCAAACCTGGAATGAAATCTAGGTAATTAAGACATGACTAAATCAACATTATAATATGACTTTTGTGTGTTCTCTTTAGCATTCAACTGAAGAGCTTCCATCTGGATAGACATTTTGAAAGAGATTTGGGAGGAATATTTAATAGATTTTTGTATGATAGTAATGACCTGAGTGTTCTGATTATTTGATCTTTAGGTTTGTTGAGTCAGGGGAGATGGCAGAAAACTTTCCATACAGAACCAAAGCACTTTTTGCATTTGAAGAGATAGATGGAGTAGATTTGTGTTTCTTTGGCATGCATGTCCAGGAATATGGATCTGATTGTCCCTTCCCTAACAACAGGTAATAACAGTCAAATACTAAAAATTAATATGCATTGTTTTATTAATGTTAACATCTGATTTGTTTGTTTCTGTCATTTTCCTTTTCCAGACGTGTGTATATATCATACCTTGACAGTATCCACTTCTTCAAACCTCGTATGCTAAGAACTGGTGTCTACCATGAAATCTTGATTGGTTATCTTGAATATGTCAAGAAACTTGGGTAAGTTTCAAATCCTTGGCACATCTGGTTTAGAGATCTCTTTACACATTTATCTCTAAAGTATACAACTCAGATTTTATTGGCTAATTTTTTTTCCTGAATTGAATTTTCTTTTCTTCCTATATAAATACATGAAATCAGTCCTGGAGCAATACAAAAAAGTAATTGTTTAAAAGCCACATGTATTATGAGTTTATATTTTAAATTGAAAATTTGGGCCACCCAGTCCAAATTTTAGGACTCACAGCGAAAATGCCCTACCTAAATTTAAATGTTAACAGTTCCTGATAAGAATGTGCTACATACACATTTTAGATATTTTTGCAAAGAAGACACTTTGAGCTTTACTGTCAATCATCAAAGTTGATATTGCTCAAAAAGATATTAAGTTATAGATGATGAAGTGCCATAAATATGCATTTCCTGCATTTAACATTATTTTTATTTCATATATAAATACATGAAATCAGTCCTAGAGCAATCCAGAGCATCCTTGCTTTGTGCAAATCTTTGAAAAAACACTGCTTACACAAAACACTGCTTACACAAATTCAGCAAATACATTTGTTATACGTTTTCCATTGAAAAACAGTGATCTGAAATCGCTGCTTCAGGCTTAAAGCTTTAGAATGATGGTTACACTTCTCCCTTTTTATTTAATTCATTGCTAAACATTAACACCTGAGAACAATGGGATATCGGTTGCGCAGCGCTAAAGGTATTAATTAATTAACTAGCAGTTACATTAATACAGCAAACATACAAACTATAAACTAATTCAATACTCTTTAGGCAAGATAGTTAATACCTGTTTAAAATAAAATTATCCAGTATATCTTATAATAAGTGAGCATATAATAAAATTGCACTAAATGAATAAATAAGTATATAAGTGCATGTCAGGGAACCAACCCCAGCCATTAGGGTTGCACAAGCCTTAGTGCCGGTCCCAAGCCCGGATAAATGGGGAGGGTTGCGTTAGGAAGGGCATCCAGCGTAAAAACGTGCCACATCAAATATGCGGATGATCCGCTGTGGCGACCCCTAATGGGAGAAGCCAAAAGAAAGTTTTATAAGTGCATGTAAATGATTATTAATACAATAACAATCAAACTTAAAAAATCCTTCCACTTAGTCAAAAATCCATCAACCAGTACCTTCAACATAGAAAAATATAACATTCAAACAATACTTGTGTATATTCCAGCATATATATATATATATATATATATATAAATGTATGTGTGAAAACGTATAGTATATATGTGTATGTGTGAGTGATCATAACCAAATTGTGATTCAGAAACCTTTCAAACAATAATTTGTACTTTCTTAATACGAATGTGTGTGTGCATGTGTATGTGTTTGTGTAGATGAGTGAATATTTGTAGGTTAAATGAATCACTGTGAAATCAGGAGCAAAAATCTGTATGTGTATGTGAGTGATTATCAGCAATCAGTAGTAGTCAAAAAAACATAAATTCAAAGAGTCAAAAATCAAAAAGAGGATAAATCTAAAAGTTAATCCATGTCAGACAAGCCAAAGATCAGGATCAAAAGCAAAAAACCCATACCCAGTCCAAAATCCAGAACCATAAATTCAAACCCAACTCCTGTGATGATATATGCTTCTCCCCGATTGACACCCAATCTGCCCTGCTGTAACTCATTCAGCGGAGGTGCTGTGGCTGCTACACCTTCTAGCTCAGGATCTCCAACTAGAGTTGCTGCCCGCTTATAGATCCCATACATCTCCGGGTATTAATCACTTACTCGAAGATATCCAGCTGACTCTGGAGAGTCCACAAGCTGCTCATGTATCATGGCTGCTTTTATAAAGGGAGATCTGATAACAGAAATAATGCAACAATACAGCAAACTTACAACAAGTAATATTATTACCAACAACTGTACTGTTCCAGCATATCCTTGCCTTCCCAGGGCACTAGGCCCAGGCTGCGGTTCATCAGACACATCAGGCACACTAATGCCAGAAGCATTTTTAGTGTCGCTCTCATACCTTTCAGCGGCAGCCTGAACTCTAGGTTGTGATACCTCTCCCTTCTCTGGCACTTTTTCATCTTAGTCAGGAGTGTCTCCTTTGTCACCCATCTTTGCTTCACTGGGTCGCAACATTGGCACTCTTGTGCAGTGATTCGGATTATACCAAGTAATACTGCATTCAACTTGTACTGCTGTCGGAGTAGCTTTCACCACTGTGTATGGACCTTCGCTTCTAGGCTCATTCCACTTCCTTCCAAACACTCACATAAACTTGATCACCTGGAACAATGGGAGTTGGTGTACCTGGTTCTTGCACCGGCTTCTTTCTTTTTTCCTGTAAATAGATAGACTTATGTATTGCAGTTAGTTGCTGCATATAAGCTTTGAGCTTCATTTGCAACTGCTCAAGTGAAGGCCCTTTATATTAAGGAAGGCATAAGCACTGGTCGACCAGTTAGCATTTCATGCGGCGTTAGATGCATAGTTCTGTTTGCAGTTGGACATTATTGAAGCGGCAAAGCAAAACCCAGTTTAGTTTGGTACTAGCACAGATTTTGTTAAGCTTAGCTTTTAAAGTACTATTCACTTCTCTACCATGCCCTGAGATTGCATTTGATACACACATCCTAGCCTCTGTTTTATCCTAAGTTGCTGCAACACCTGTTTTACTGTTCTCTGGATAAAAGCTGATCCATTATCTGAACTTATCTCTGATGGTATGCCAAACCTAGGAATCACTTCTCTTGTCAAAAACTTAACCACTGTTCCTGCTCCCTGGTCTGCAGACGGCACTGCCCCAACCCATCTGCTAAATCTATTTTGCTTTGAGACAATGTTCATTGTTAAAAGCGCTATACAAATCAAAATTAATTGAATTGAAATCTATCAATGATTACCAACATATATCTCTTGTCTTGCACTCGCTTAATCATATCTACATAATTCATGACTAGATGTTTAAATGGACACCCAGGCACTGGGATCTGACCAATCAGAGTAATAGTCTTTTATCTGACATTGTTCGACACATACTTTACAAGTAGAAAAAACTCATCTACTGTGGGCTGCAGATATGAAGACCAATACCCCTGCTGTTTAATCTTTCTGAGAACTTTACTCTTTCCACAGTGATCAAATCTATGAGCATCTGCAACCAGAACATGCAAAAGTACTTTAGGGCCAGCAATCATACCTCAATGTAAATGCAAATACCACTTGCATCCTTTTTAGCCCCTCTCTGATTCCACATGCTCATTTCATATGCACCTGCTTGTTCTTCAATGCGAACAATATCATCTGGCTGTACCTGGGGTTCAATTAGTACCATAGGAGCAAATATTGAAACTTGAAATCCTGAAGCCTTTTCTCCTTCTGGGTCAGCAGCATTATTTCCCTTTAGAAAAAAAGTCATTGCCCTTTTTATGTGTTTGACACTTCACTATAGCTAGCCTGCTAGGTGTTATCATGGCAGAAATTAGTTGGCTAATTTGTTCAGCATGTTGAACTGGAGTACCATCACTTTTCCTAAATCCATGCTGTTTCCATACAGACCCAAACAAATGGCACACTCTATGTGCATAAGCGGGATCAGTATAGCTGTTGACTACTTTTCCCTTTGCCAACTGACATGTTGTAGTAAGAGCTTTTAGTTCTGCTAATTGTGCTAAACAAGGTTGAGGACAATGCTGTGACACAATGGTGTCAATCTGATCACCATCTCATCTTACAACTGAATAACCTGCATAAGAATCAAGATGATCTCTGAAACGAGCCATCTATAAAATAATTAACGTCTGCATTAGTAACGGGTGACAAATCTAAATCTGGGCGTAAATGAGTGAATGCTAATGACTCAACAACACAATCATGTGGAGACTCAAATTCCAAAGGAAGCAGTTCTGCTGGATTTACAGTTGTACATCTTTTGATTGTCACATCTGGATAGGTCAACATATACACTATACATTCAACCCCCGATAATTCGCGGTTTTGGAACTTGCGGCTCAGAAAATTTACGGGTTCTTATTTGGAACCTAACTAACAGCAAGTTGCGGATTATTTTAAAATTCGCGGGAATCCGCAGCAGGACCGAATGTTCAGGAACATTAGAAATAACATTTTCACTAACAAATTTCATAAAAATTTTAAAACACATTATTGTATTAAAGTGACAATGTCTAGATGAATTCACCAAGATACCGTAGGGGCTGCAGAGGTGCATCCAAAATTCACGGATTTTCGGAACTCTGGGGACCACTGTATTGCCAAAAGTATTCACTCACCCATTTAAATAAATTGAATTCAGGTGTTCCAATTACCTCCATGGTTATACAGGTGCATCTCAATAAAATAGAATATCATTAAAAAGTTATACAAAAAGTGAAACTCGTCTATTATATAGATTTATCACGCACAGACTGATATATTTCAAGTGTTTATTTCTTTACATTTTGATGATGTTGGCTCATGTTTAACAAAAACCCACTAATTCTCTATCTTAAAAACTTAGAATACTTCATAAGACCAATCAAAAAAAAATTTTACTGAATTGTTGGACTTCTGGAAAGTATGTTAATTTACTGTATATGTACCCTATACTTTGTAGGGGCTCCTTTTGCTTTAATTACTGCCTCAATTTGGTGTGGTATGGAGATGATCAGTCTGTGGCACTGCTGAGGTGGTCCAAACTGAGACACCATTTAAAGGCTCAGGAAACCTTTGCAGGTCTTTGGATTTAATTAGCTTTTTAGAGTGTGACACCACGAGTCTCCAATGTTAAACTTTTTCACAATAATCAAATTTTCTGAGGTACTGAACTTTGGGTTTTTATTAGCTGCTGCTGGATTCTAAAGCAGTGGAGACCTGTTCGTGGAGTGAAGAATCACGTTTCACTGTCTGGCATTCCGATGGACGAGTCTGGGTTTGGTGTTTGCCAGGAGAACAGTACTTGTCTGACTACATTGTGCCAAGTGTAAAGTTTGGTGTAGGGGGATTATGATGTAGGGTTTTTCAGGAGTTGGGCTCATCCCCTTAGTTCCATTGAAAGGAATCCCAGTCCCATTCTTAATGCATACCAATACATTTTGGACAATTTTTTTTTAACAGTTTGGGGATGGCACGTTCCTGTTCCAACATGACTGCACACCAGTGCACAAAGCAAGGTCTGTAAAAACATTGATGATTTTGGTGTGAAAGAACATGACTGGCCTGCACAGTCAAGTTCACAGTCCTGACCTCAACCCAATAGAACTCCTTTGGGATTAATTAGAGGGGAGACTGCGATGCAGGCAACATCAGTGTCTGACCATTCTTCCAGAAGCGCATTTGTGAGGTCAGACACTGATGCAGGCCTTCTTGTTCCATAAACACACTCCTAAACCTTGTGGAAAACTGCAAAGGGTGGGCCAGCGTCATATTAAACCCTATGGATTAAGAATCGGATGTTAAAGTTCATTTGTATGTGAAGGCAGACAAGCGAATACTTTTGGCAATATAGTGTAGATGAATATGAGAGAATGAGCCTGAGTCAAAACAAACCTTCCTTTCTCTAACAGTTCTACAACTTTGTGGTGAGTGTAAATAATAACAGGATAACCCATAGTCAAAGTGGAAGTTTTCTCATATGCATAATGCACAGCTGCCAAGCCCTGCTGATGGAAGAATCAGAAAGAGCTTTATTGCTATGTTTACACTTACAAGGAATTTGTTTTGGTGACAGAAGCTTCCAGTTTCACATGGAAATAAAAAATATATTAAAAAAACTAAATAAACTCAATTCAATTCATTTTTATTTGTATAGCGCTTTTAACAATGAACATTGTCTCAAAGCAGCTTTACACAAATAATGTGGTGATAAAATTGAATAAGATGTTCTTTATAAGTGTAAGTTTGTCCTTGATGAGCAAGCCGGTGGCGACTGTGGCAAGGAAAAACTGCCCGAGATGGCATAAGGAAGAAACCTTGAGAGGAACCAGACTCAAGAGGGAACCCATCCTCATCTGGGTTGCACCGAATGTACATTTATTACAGATAAACAATGTTGTGGGGTACAGTGATGATGATCAGAAGCAAACTGTAGCCCTGAGTCAGTGTAGCAGACTATTCACATTAACTACAGTCCAAATCCATCTTCAAAGCTCCCATTCTTACTTCAAAATTTCATGGAACCACCCAAGGCGTTGATGAGAAACTGTCCCCAGCTGCACAGAGTGGCCTCTAATCGAAGAGAACACTATCCAGAGGCAGGCCTGGACGAAGTGGGAAGATCCGAGGAGGGAAGAGGGGCAGGAACAGTGGTCACTGGAGCCTCAGGAGCATGTTTAACTCGACCGAGAGAGAGAGAGAGAAGAGAAGGATATGGATTATTAAGTGTACCTACTGTTGTATGAGAGTTAAAGTCACTGTGCAGTTTGGACTCCGGCAAGACTCGCTATGGCAGCATAACTAAAAGGGAGAACCAGAAGGCAACACAGACATGAGGGATCTCTGGGATAAGAGACGACCCACCACACCACCATCAACAAACCTGAGTTGAACGTGTGAGTGTGGGGGGACGACAGCATACAAATATCCCAGTTCACCAAACACTCTATATCCATGATCCCTCCAGATCTGAGCCTTTATCTAAGAAAAAATCTACTGATTAAAGGTTGACTGAATAAATATGTTTTCAACCTCGACTTAAACACTGAGACTGTGTCTGAGTCCCGAACACTGATAGGAAGGCTGTTCCATAACTGTGGGGATTTATAAGAGAAAGATCTGCCCCCTGCTGTAGTCTTCATTATTTGAGGAACCAACAGATAGCCAGCACCTTTTGATCTAAGTAGGCGTGGAGGATCATACTGGTACAGGAGTTCACTCAGATACTGCGGTGCGAGACCGTTAAATGCTTTATATGTCAGTAGTAGTATTTTATAATCAATGGGAGATTTGTTTGGGAGCCAGTGTAGACTGATTAAAACAGGGGTGATGTGGTCATATTTCCTAGATCTAGTGAGTACTCTTGCCGCTGCATTCTGAACCAACTGAAGCTTATTTATTCACTTACTCGCACACCCAGACAGTAAAGCATTACAGTAGTCTAATCTAGAAGTAGCAAAAGCATGAACTAGTTTTTCTGCATCCTGTAACTACATCATATTTCTAATTTTAGCAATATTTCTAAGGTGAAAGAAGGCGATCCTGGTAATATTATTCACGTGAGCCTCAAAGGAAAGACTAGGGTCAATAATAACACCAAGGTCTTTAGACAGCCGTACACACTGAAACAGAAACACCATCCAGAGATGCTACGTAATCGGAAAGTTTGCTTCTAGCTGCATGTGGTCCTAGTAAAAGTGCTTCCGTCTTATCTGAGTTGAGCAGAAGAACGTTATCGAGCATCCACTGTCTAATGTCCTTTACACATTTCTCAACATTGTTAAGCTGATCTCTCTCATCTGGCTTTGCTGAAATATACAGCTGTGTATCATCAGCATAGCAATGGAATCTAATACCATGTTTATGAATAATTTCACCAAGAGGCAGCATATATAAAGAGAAAAGCAGAGGGCCTAAGACAGATCCTTGAGGAACACCAAACTTTACCTCAGAGAGTGTGGAGAACTCACCATTTACATCAACAAACTGATAGCGATCAGTCAAATAAGACCTGAGCCAAGAGAGAGCTGTTCCCTTTATTCCAACAATGCTCTCAAGTCTAGCAAGTAGTATAGTGTGATCAATGGTGTCAAAAGCTGCACTAAGGTCGAGAAAAACAAGTAAGGAGACAAAACCCTGATACATTTCAAAAATGTTATTCATAAGCAGTGTTGGGGGTAACGCGTTACAAGTAACGTGCATTACGTAATAATATTACTTTTCTGGAGTAACGAGTAAAGTAGCGCGTTACTTTATAAATGTACACACTAATATCTGAGTAACTTTTTTTTTTAAAGTAATGTGAGTTACTTTTCAGTTAAATTATTTTGCATAAAAAAATAAATACTGAATTAAAATGAACGTAGTCACGTAAAATCGCGCACTCATACGTGCGAGCCGCGGGAACAGAAGCTGGTCAGAAGCAGAGATGGCAAACTAGGGATTACATTACTGTGATGGAAGTATTCTTATTATTTTGAAATAGTCGAGGAAAAGGAGAAAGGAATAATGGTTAAGTGTAGATTGTGTTGGTGACAAGCTCTTGTCAACTGCAAAAAATACCACTTAAAAAAAAAAAAAACATCTGCATGCGAAGCACAGCACTACAGATGTGTGCGCGCGCGCGTGTGTGTGTCTGTGTGTGTGTGTCTGTGTGTGTGTGTGTGTGTGGGTTTCCACCACTGCAGCTCTATAGACTGCTCAGAATAAAAGTTTTCCGTGGGAGACACATGTACGATGCCATCGCAGCGGAGAGAGAGAGAGAGATAGAGAGCAAATTCACAGCTCATTTGCTCTTTTTGGGAAGATAAACTGCCACGGTCACTGATAATAGCGTTCAGAATGTTTCAAGCTGATGATGAAGCAGAGAATGATGTAGACGAGGACGAGGTCATATTTACGGAATTGCACGTTACATTCCTGACGGCGAAGGCAGATTGAAAAGCAGTGTACAGAAGTGCGACTGGAAAGTGTTCAGCCTTGTGGTCAAAAGTTAGTCGATCATCTTATTGTTCTCTAAGAAGTTATTAAACATTTTAAATGTTTAAGACATGTCTTTTATCTATATTACACCTGTTACACCTGTAAGGCGTGAAAGAGATACAAGTAACGCAAAAGTAATATAACGCATTACTTTTCATAAAAAGTAACTAAGTAACGTAATTAGTTACTTTTTTGAGGAGTAACTCATTATTGTAATGCGTTACTTTTAAAAGTAACGTTGCCCAACACTGTTCATAAGTAGGTGTGAGCATAACGTCTCTAGGTTACGACCGTAACCCTAGTTCCCCGAGGGAACGAGATGCTGCGTCGAAACGCTATGGGAACGCCCCTGCGTGACCGCGCTCTGAACCACGTGTGTAATCTGACCAATAGGTGTTTGGAACGTGACGTCATCAGCGGGCGACGTCGCGTAAACAGGAAGCTACAAATGGCTGCGAGATGGACCAGACGCTAGCTCCTGCGAGAGAAGGTAAGCGCCGCAGGGATGCAGGGAGTGTGGCACAGAGACGCAGCGTCTCGTTCCCTCGGGGAACTAGGGTTACGGTCGTAACCTAGAGACGTTCCCCTTCAGCTGCGTCGAAACGCTATGGGAACGAGTGTCCAATCACGCCACACTGACCAGACCCTGCCTAGAGAGTGAGGGCTTCGGCACCAGCACGTAGGACAGAGGAGCCCGGGGTGGCTCGGAGGTCAAGGTCATAGAACCTGACAAAGGTCAGCGGGGTGGACCAACCCGCAGCGTCACAGATGTCCCGGAGGGACACTCCAGCGGACCAGGCCGTAGAGGCCGCCACACTCCGGGTGGAGTGAGCTCGGACCCCGAGTGGTGCGGGGAGGCCAGAGGACTCGTGAGCCGACACAATCGCATCCACTACCCATCTGCTCAAAGTCTGCTTATTGGCCGGGAAACCTTTCCTGTTCGGGCCATAGCAGACAAGCAGCTGCTCCGACCTCCTCCACGGACTCGTTCTGCGGAGGTAAGTGTCCAGTGCTCGCACTGGACACAGCCGGTGCTGTCGCTCCTGTTCGGGGGCTGTATACGGAGGAAGGCAGAATGCCTGCAACACGACAGGACGTGAGGGAGCCGAAGGCACCTTAGGTATGTACCCAGGTTTCGGGTAGAGAAACGCCCTGGTCATGCCAGGGGCAAACTCCAGGCGAGATGGGGCCACGGACAGAGCCTGCAGATCCCCGATCCTCTTCAGGGAGGAAACCGCCAAGAGGAAGGTGGTCTTAATCGACAGAAACCTAAGGGCCATATCGGCTAACGGCTCGAAGGGGGGCTCAGACAGAGCCGCCAGCACAACAGCCAGATCCCAGACAGGCACTCTGGGTCGTGTCCCGGGCCTCAGCCTCCGGGTGCCGCGGAGGAAACGTGTCACCAGTGGGTGCCTACCCAGCGACTGCCCCGCAGGCGGGGTGCCATAAGCCGCGATGGCGGACACGTAAACCTTCAGGGTCGAAGGGGACAACCCTGCGGCAAACTGTTCCTGTAAAAACTCCAGAACTGAACCGACTGGGCAGTTAACTGGGTCCAAGTCATGGTGCTCGCACCAAGACGTGAACAGCCGCCACCGTGCAGCGTACGACCTCCTCGTGGAGGGAGCTCTGGAGTGGAGAAGGGTGCCAACCACCTCGGTAGAGAGACTAGCCGCTACGAACTGTGCCCCCTCAGGAGCCACAGCCTCCACAACTCTGGGCGGGGGTGAACCAGGGTTCCGCCCGCCTGTGAGAGGAGATCCCTCCTGGGAGGAATTTCCCATGGAGGGCCCTCGAGCAGGGACACCAGATCCGCAAACCATGGCTTGCCCGGCCAACGAGGCCCTACCAGGAGGAGACGGACTCCGTCCCGGCGAACTCTCTCCAGAACTCCAGGGAGCAGAGCGATCGGGGGAAAAGCGTACAGGCGTAGCTTCGGCCACGACTGCACCATGGCATCCAGCCCTAATGGGGCTGGGTGAGAGAGAGAGAACCAGAGGGGACAGTGCGAGGTCTCCTGGGTCGCAAAAAGATCCACCTGGGCTTTGTAGAACCTCCACCATATGAGCTCCACCACCTCGGGGTGGAGTCGCCATTCCTCAGGCCTCGGGCCCTGCCTCGACAGGGCATCTGCTCTGACATTCAACCGACCTGGGATGTAAATGGCCCTCAAAGACAGGAGCCTGTCCTGAGACCATAAGAGGACCGCTCGCGCTAGCTTGTACAAGGGGCAAGATCGGAGACCCCCCTGGTGGTTGATGTAAGAGACCACCGCAGTATTGTCCGTCCGGACCAACACATGGCGATCTCTCAGGTCCGGGAGGAAGTGCTGTAACCCCAAAAACACTGCCATCATCTCCAGGCAATTTATGTGCCACGAGAGATGTGGGCCGCTCCACAGACCCTGGGCGGAGCCAGCACCGGGCCACGGGACAGGAAAGTTCGGTCTTTCCAGACATCTAAGGCTCGAAGGGCACGCTGCGAGACCTTGATAGCACGATACGGGTTTCCCCTGAGGGAGAACCCCCTGCCCCGGAGCCACCACTGGAGGGGCCTTATGTGCAGGAGCCCGAGCGGAACTATGCTGGACGCCGCTGCCATGAGACCCAGCAGCCTCTGAAATTGCCTCACAGTGAGTGGCTGGCCTTCCCGCACTCTCCTGACGGTGGTGAGAATGACCTCGACCCGAGCAGGCGGCATCCTGGCCACGTCCCACACCACGCCCAAAAAGGTGGTTCTCTGTGCAGGAGAAAGCACGCTTTTGCCGGCGTTCAGCCGAAACCCGAGCACCTTCATGTGGGCAAGGACGACATCTCGATGCCGAATTGCCTGATGCTCTGAATGAGCCAGGATCAACCAATCGTCGATGTAATTCAAAATGCGGATGCCCTGGAGCCGCAACGGGGCCAGTGCTGCATCGACGCACTTCGTGAAGGTGCGGGGCGAGAGTGCCAGGCCGAACGGGAGGACCCGATATTGGTATGCCACGCCCCCGAAGGCAAACCTCAGGAACCTCCTGTGTGCAGGAAGGATGGAGGCGTGAAAGTACGCGTCCTTCAGATCTATCGTGACGAACCAGTCCCCGGACCTGATCTGAGTCACGACCCCCTTGAGGGTGAGCATCCTGAACCTGAGCCTCCTGAGAGAGCGATTCAAGGAGCGAAGATCTAGAATGGGACGCAACCCGCCATCCTTCTTCGGAACGACGAAGTATGGGCTGTAGAAGCCTGACTCCTGAACCGAGGGGGGAACCACCTCGATGGCCCCTTTCCCCAGGAGTGTGCGCACTTCTTGTTCCAGGACCAGAGCCTGCTCGGGTCCCACCAGGCTGGGACACATCCCATTGAAACGGGGAGGAGAGGACGCGAACTGGATTGCGTAACTGCCCTCTATGGTCCGCAGGACCCACCGGGAGACTTCTGGCAGCCCCTCCCATGCCGCCAGAAAGTTCCTCAGGGGAACCAGCCCCTCGGGGCTGGCCTCTGACCCACTCAGAGCAGCTGGGGCGGGGCCCTGCAGCTGATGACACCTCGTGAGAGGCGGCGGGTCTCCCCATCCGTACCGAGACTCTGGGCGGTAGTGGAGGGAGACGCCCGCTGGAGGGAGGCCGTGCTCTGAAGCACATCCTGTGGCAGAGCCAACGGCCCGCCCCCCTGGTGGTGCAGGGGAGGGATGGGCACCGTAGCGTGAGGTGTACACCGTCCCCTCGACCGAAGATCGTCAGGATCTCCGCACCACGGCCCGTTTGCTGGAGGCGAGGGTGACCCTCAGGTCACCTTGCTCCTTCTTGTGCCCAGAGCGACGCCTCGGACCCTTAGGCCCCGCCCGCGGAGATCGGGTGGCGACGCTCTGTTTCTGGGCTTCGCGGTGCCCGGAAGGACCGGGCTGGGGCTGCCGCCGACCAGCCCCACGTGAACGGTGAGGGAGGACTTGCTGAAACGCAGCCGATTGCTTTTTAGACTCCTGAAACCTGTTCACGACCGCCGTCACCGCGTCGCCAAACAGGCCAGGAGGAGCCATCGGTGCGTTCAAGAGCACAGCCCGATCCTTGTCTGGGAGGTCAGACAAGGTGAGCCACAGATGCCTCTCTGTGGCCACCAGGACCGCCGACCAACGGCCCGCGCCGTGTGCTTCGTGGCCCTAAGGGTTAAGTCGGCAGCGCGACGTAACTCCTTAACATCAGCGGTCCCGGGGCTAATTCTCTCATCCAAATCACGTAGCAGGTCAGCCTGGTATGCCTGTAACACACCCATGGTGTGAAGACAACCTGCAGCCTGACCTGCTGCCGCGTAAGCCTTCCCTACTAAAGCCGATGTAGCACGTAGCGGTTTAGTAGGGAATACCGGAGCCTTCAGTGACGATGCCACGCTCGGAGAGAGATAGCTGGCTAGCGTCTCAACGCGCGGCATCGCCTTAGCCCCAACCACGTTCGCGTAGAGCGATTATGAGTATGGGGTTTCCCAGGATCTGGACACCTCGGCGTGCAGATCGGGGAAAAACGGCAGGCCCCGGCGCCGAGGAAGTGACACAGGCTGCAGAAAACGCTCATCCAGCTTACTGGGTGCGCGCTGCTTCTGCTGCTCCATTGGCCAAGCTAAATCCAGCCTAGCAACGGCCCGCGTCACGTCCTCGAGGAGCTCCTCATACAGCACAGGCTGTGAGGAACCCACGGGCTCGCTAGCATCCATCAGCTCACCTTCCTCGGAAGGAGAGACATGTAATGCCGCGCTGCTCGTACCGGGAGAAGAAGCAGCCATCGGGCCTGCTTCTCCGAGCGAGCAGGAGCTCAATTCAGCAGACGAAGCTGAAGCGGACGCATCCGACTCCAGCCCCGCTGCTATATCAGCCTGCGAACCCCACGAGCGCCGGCGCCGCTGTGCCTCAGCGAGAGCGGGACCGGAGCCGCGAGGGAGATAGCTCTTCTCAAAGAGCGCTCTCCGGGACAGAAGCGTGCACATAGCCATGCGGCTGCAATGCGAGCAATCGTCTCCCTCGATAGCCGATTGTGCATGCTCCACTCCCAGGCAAACAACACACAGATCATGCGAATCCTTACCGGTAATATAACGCGGACACGGATAAACACACTTCCGGAAATTTTGTCTGCCAGCCATCACTCGATCAGAAAGGAATACGCAGCGAAACAGCGCTTACCTGAACGAGCAGAAAGCTAGCGTCTGGTCCATCTTGCAGCCATTTGTAGCTTCCTGTTTACGCGACGTCGCCCGCTGATGACGTCACGTTCCAAACGCCTATTGGTCAGATTACACACGTGGTTCAGAGCGCGGTCACGCAGGGGCGTTCCCATAGCGCTTCGACGCAGCTCGAGTTCCTGAAGGGGAACTGCTGTGCTACAACCTTTCCTAAAATTTTGGATATAAAGGGGAGATTTGATATTGGTCTGTAGTTGGACAGCTGACATGGGTCAAGGTCAGGTTTCTTAATTAGGGGGTTGATAACTGCCAGTTTGAAGGATTTTGGTACAAAACCAGTGCTAATGGAATAGTTTATTATTTTTAAAACAGGTTCAATTACCTCTGGAGTTATCTGTTTAAAGAAACTTGTAGGCAAGGGATCGAGAATGCAGGTTGATGATTTTGTTGAGGAAATTAATGAAATTAAGTCATTCTCATGAATAGGAGTGAAGCTTTGTAATTGATTGTCTGTTATAATTACACTGCTGTCTACAGGGTTACTTGTAAAATAATTTGGATTTATATTAACCGTCTGGATTTTTTGCCTGATGTTTTCAATTTTATTATTAAAAAAGTTCATGAAATCATTACTACCTAATGATGGTGTGCATGTGAGTGCAGTGCTTTTATTCCCTGTTAATTTTGCTACCGTGCTGAATAAAAATCTAGGATTATGCTTATTTTCTATGAGGGTGGAGAAATATGCTGATATAGCAGCACTAAGAGATTTTCTATAATTTAGGAGGCTCTCCTTCCATGCTATTTGAAATACTGTTAATTTTGTTTGACGCCATTTACGTTCTAATTTTCGAGTGGTCTGTTTTAAGGTGCGTGTATGATCATTATACCACTGTGCTAATTTTTTCTCCCTGATCATTTTGGTCTTAAGGGGAGCTACATCATCTAGAGTATAACGTAATGTTGATTCTAGGAGGTATTCAGTGGCCCAGTCGAGCTCTGCGGGGTCAGACGGAGATCTATCTAATATCGTAATTTCTGGAAGATTGTTAATAAAACGCGCTGCTGTAGCTGACGTGAAAGTACGCGTAACACGATAACGTGGTGAGGTAGTAATGCAATGACTGAGGCAGATTTTAAAAGAGATGAGATAATGGTCTGAAATAGCTTCAGACTGTGGAATTATGACTGTTTTTTATTTTTAATCCAAATGTTAACAACAAATCGAGAGTGTGTCCACCACTATGAGTGGGTCCTATAACATTCTGATTAATTCCAACTGAATCTAGAATGGACACAACTGCTGCTCTTAAGGAGTCTTCCTGATTATCAAAATGAATGTTAAAGTCACCAACAATTAATGCTTAAAGAAGTAGCTAAATTTGTGATGAAATCTGCAAATTCTATGAGAAAATCAGAGTAGGGCCCTGGGGGTCTATAAATAATAATTAGTGGAATTGACTGACTGGACCTGCTTTCGGACACTGAATATTTTATGCTGGTGTAAAGAACTTCAAATGTTTTACATTTGTGTTTAGTCTTTTGTGTGACCCTTAGATTATTATTATAAATAGCTGCGACTCCTCCTCCTCTGCCATTTAGACGGGGTTGGTGTATGTAACTATACCCAGGAGGACTCGCTTCATTTAATGCTAAATATTCATTCGGTTTAATCCACGTTTTTGTCAAACACATTATTTTAAACTCATGGTCGGTAATAATTTCGTTTATAGTAAGTGCTTTAGACGTGAGAGATCTAATATTCAGCAATCCTATCTTTAGATCAGAGGTGCTGGCTGTGCGTTCAGTCCTATTTAATTGAATGTTAATCAGGTTACTAAAACAGACTTTCTGAGAATTCCTATATTTTGGTTTCGCTCGGGGGACAGTCTCAATTTGGTGGATCCTGAGTGACGACTCTGTGCAGCTAGCAGACGGTCGGTTTAGCCTGTCTGTCTGCTCCCTGGCCTTGGCTCTAGACAGTCACTTGTTAACTAGTGCTGTTCTGAGACTATGACCTATACTACAAGAAATGAGAGCAGCACCTTCCCGAGTGGGATGGATACCGTCCCGCCCTAACAGGCCAGCCTTGCCCTCAAAAATGCTCCAATTATTAATAAAGCCCACATTGTTTTTGGAGCACCACTCGGACATCCAGCAGTTCAGCGACCATAACCTGCTGTAGGCTACATCGCCACGTCGCATTGGGATAGGGCCAGAGCATGTTACTGCATCGGACATTGCCTTCGCTAATTTACACACCTCTATAATATTACTCTTGGTAACCTCTGACTGTCGAAGGCGTATATCATTAGCTCCTATGTGAAAAACTATCTTAGAGAACCTGTGCTTTCCTAAGAACCTAAGCTGACCTGCTATGTCCGGCGCCCTGGCTCCTGGTATACACATAACCTGTGCTGCTGGTGCCCCTAAAGGTCTAGCTAATTTCACGTGCCTCAGAATGGAGTCTCCTAAAACCAGAGCTCTTTCAGGTTTCTCAGCGGGTGCTTCACTGAGGAGAGCAAACCTGTTGGACACGTGAAGCGGAGAGGAATGGTGCTCCCGTGGGCAAGCCTTAGCGTTAGCTTTGGCTTTGCGAGTATGCCGCCGAGTCGTCACCCATTCGCCCCGCTGCGAGGGCTCTAATGCCGGAGTCGGGGGAATATTAACTTCACCTAGGGCATCCAGACTTTCCTCTGCAGAACCTGGACTGCTCTCGCACTCACTACTTCTCTCTAGACTCTGGATGCGCTCCTTCCGATCTTCTCCGTCAAAGAGCAAACTAGCTTAAACTTCTTACAGATAAAATTATCGCTAACAACGGAGAAAGACTGACTAAACATGTCACACTTCACACACTGAATGAACTGGATGTTTGCCATAGCAGAGAAATTACGTACCTTAATGTGGTTAATGTAGTGTGTGTTCGTAGTTCTGGTGGGAATGTCCTCCACGCACTGCTTTCAAATTCTCAAACAGGGTGTCAGCTTTAGCAACTGGCAATATTGGTGTATTACAGAAGCTGGATATCTCAATTAAAACTCCAGCTTTTAGCAAACCTTCTATAATCTTATGGATGCCCTGTTCTGCTTCGAGGAGAATGAGCACTTGGCCTAACTTTAATCCTAATGGGGCTGGCTGACTGCACCAACCTTAGATCTGTGTCACACAGATTATAGCTCAGCTGGCACTTCATTCTTCATTTCAGAGAATAGCTCATCATATCTCGATACACTTGTAGTTTGCATCTGCTTAACATCTACAAACATTACTTCTCTAAGAATACCCATCATTGGAGTACCACACAATTTTTATATACATCGTATCTCTTGATTGAAAAATCAAAATTTTTTGTAGCTTTCCATAAAAAGTTTAGTACAGATTTCATCAAGGGACAAAGATCTTTTGCTTCGCACCCTTTACCTATATACAAAGAGACATGTGGAACTGAATCGGGCATTTGAAACCATTTATCAAAAATTTACAATTGTCTACTTGCAAGGCTGCCCCTTGTTTCCCAATGATTATATACTAAGACATTAATGGTACCTTTATTTGCTCAGTTTGTTGTTGCCATGCCTTTTTCAATTCTGGATCGCAAGTAAAATCATAGATCAATGATAGAATACAATGATATTCGGACTTAGGTAGTCTAGCTTCAGGTAGTTGCGCTTGAGTATATTTAGCCCATTTATTTTTATTGTCTGTATCATATCTGTAACTGTGATTTATAAACAGCATCTCTCCCTATTAAATCAATAGTAGTTTGCTCAGATACCAGAATGGGCAGTACAGTTGTTCTATTTTTAGCTTTGCGACACGCTGGATCTGTCTGGAATTAACCGAGTTTGTCCCGAGAATCCTACTGTCTTTATGAACTTATCAGACATGGGGAGGTGTTTTAAATTACACAAGTGTAAGTTGCTCCAGTGTCGACTAACATGCACAATTTTCCCATCTACATTAACCTCCATCATAGGTTCTTGTTCAGCCCTAGTTGTTAAAAGTGGAAGTTGACCTTCCCCTCTAGGAACCCCTTCCACCTCTAGGAGGCTGTTTTGAGTTTGGCTGGTTTGTATAAACAATGATGACTGGTACTGACTGTGCCAGCTTCCTCTGTATCTCTTTTTTCTGGCTTTTCAATTTCATTTAATTCTTTCTGTAATGTTCCACTGAATGAGCCACATGATCACAAAACTCTTTGAGTCTTAGAAGTTAAACCGAATACATATTCTAGCTTGCTTTTCACAGGTTCTGGCATAGCATCCATGATGGCCTCTCTGAAGAGTATGGTTGGCACAGAGCCCCTCATCTGGATCTCTTTCAGTTTCTTGCTTCCATCTCTTCAGTTGTCTCTGCAAATAAGCTTAAGCTTTTAGGATCATACCATCCTGCAGAGGATCATAAATTTCACCTGCAGATTTACTGTCATTGAGAATCTCTGCCATCTTTGAAGAACCCACGATCTTTGCCAGGAGAGCCTTCATATCACCCAACGACAAAAGCTTCCTTATGGTTTCTAATTCAAAAACCCTGTTCCACTTCACAGCCCCTTTGTGGATATCAGGACGTCGACTGATCAGCCTATCCAGATCCTGGGATGTCCATGGAACACATTGTCGTCTTGCTCCTTAATTAATATTGGATACTGTCCTGATTTTGATTGTGGTTCTGAATGCTGTATAGCTCTTAATAATCCTCTTTCTTCTCTAGACCAATATAAATCTGACTGCTTTCCTGCTCCTGCAAAAACCAAATGTTCTCCTAAAATCTGTTATTCCTCAAATTTGTCTTCACCTCTCTCTCTCCTTTTCTGTGCTTTAAAAGTTTCTCTGGCTACCTCAATTTCCCTATCTATTTCTTTAAGAATCTTTACTATCTCCTCTGATGCTTCTCTCATACTCCTCATCAATTCCCCCTCTTCCTTATATTCACTTGATACTTCTGACTGTGCGTCTTTCTCACAATAATCTGTAAACTTTAACTCGTGTAACTTATTCTTAACCTCTTTATAGCAATCCAACTTAGCTTATTCCTCCTCTCTCTCCTTATTTCTGGGTGTGCTGCTGTACTGTCTTTGCTGCACCGCTTCTGTCTCCTATTGCTCCTTTCTGTCTTCTACTTGCTCTTGCTCTTCTATTAATTTTACTACCCCTTCAACTTGCACTGTTCCTTTAATTACTGGATACTCATCCCCTTAAGGCTCATAAGGTGGAGGTTTCACAAATGCCTTCTTTAGCTTTTCCTCAGTCTCCTTGTCTGCTTTTTTAAATATATTTTCCTAGCTGTTCTCTAATTTCTCTGTGGTTTTTTTTGCTTCTTTTTTAAACATATTAATCACTTCTAACTCTCTGCTTCTCTTAAAAATCTCCTTTTTACTTTTATTACTTACTTGTATTTTTGTTTTTTCTTTTCAGTTTTCATCTCCTCACGCAACACTACATTGAATGCACCTGCTTCAGGCCAATGTGTCCTTATTTTTCCTAGTTCTTTGTTCCCACTTCTTTGAAACTCCTAACACCTATACTGGTGCAGTTGCCATTTTACATTCCTCTTACTCTGGGAATTCCCCAAGGAAATCTTTCGGGGCAACTGCTTTCTGACTTATTAGGGATTAGGGATTTGAACTTTTCAAAGTTAAGGCTTCCACTTGTCTTGGTGTACCATCGAGTTGACCACTGCACCTTACGAAATACTGGAAAGTGCAAAATGAGGTTCTTCAATCTGTCTCCCTTACCTCGACTGTACTGTTAACGCCTCACCTCTGTCTATATATGGTTCTACTTGTTATGTTAAAATAACCAAAATGCAATGGCACTACAGAATTGAAAACGAGGTCCAAAAATGTCAAAAACTTGTCTATGATTGCTACAAAATTTATATATGGCCACTCGTCTAACAGACCCTGATTGTCCTTTACCATTTAAATTGCACCCAACAAATCAAACATCTTTTGTAGAGTCAAGACATGTGCTCTCCCATATATGTCCTTGTATAAATTCTCTCTCCAAACGTGTATAAATTCCTTTAGTCTCGTGCTTCGCAATGGGGTCAAGTTCGTCCTCGTACTCCTCTACGGGTAAAGATAACACTTAGCCAAATACTATCTTTTTATTGTAATGTGTCCAGAACAACTTCACCCAGTTTAAATCTGTTGGCAGGACTTATCGCCTTCAAGGTCACTTTCAGTTCTAATTAAGATCTCTCAGAGATTCACCAAGGAGAAGAGTTCAACAACTTTAAAACCCTACAACAAAACAAGGCATACAGCACATAAACCTTGCACCTGCTCCTCAGGTACCTGCACCCCCCCTTGGGGTGACCTGGAATTCTCTGCCCCTTTTACCTGAAAAGCGATATTCACAGGATTTAGCACGCAACACTTCTTACTTGTACAGCTGCTTACTTCTACTAACTTCTACTGTTATCGATCAAGACCCACTTAACGGTGTACTAAAAAGAATAGTAGGTACTATAGCTTTGAGATTAAAATGCTGTTAATTGGTTAGGTTCTTCAAAATAAATTGTGTTTTTTGGTTAGGAGAAGCCTTACAGGCAGACCCCTAATTATTCCTACAAGCACCAATTATACTAAAGCAAAAATGCTTACCTTTTATCGGCCGTTGCTTAGGGGAAACCGAGCTGACCGTCTGTGACAGCGAACCCACTGGGGCCCGCGGTGTGCCCTGGCTCCTTGCCTATCCGGCTAATTGGAACAAGAACAAACAAAATCACTATCAAAGTAAAGACTCCAATCAATACCAAAAAACTAAGTGCACAATCTAGGGTTGTGATGTCAAAGCTTCAGGATTTATTCTAAAGAAACAAAGTCAGACTGTTCCATAAACATGTCCAAAGTTACAGTAAAAACACAGCCTTTTTATATGCTTTTTCTTAAAGTCTAGGTAACACCTCTCTTTCTTATTTGTCAATGGTTATTTTTTTGGTCTTTTTTTTTTTTTCTTTGACAACAGGTATATCTGTCACTGTTATCGCCAAAATCTACTATGCTTTTTCAGTATAATAATTTAATGATGGCAAAGAAAAAAACAAGCCCCCACATCTTTAATTTTTTTTAGACTTAACTTATATACTTAGAAACTGATATTACTTTAAGCAGAGGTGGGAAGTAACAAAGTGCAAATACTGATTTTTCTGGTATCAGTAAACTTCACTATTCATTTACTTCACTATTTATTTTTCATACTACTTTTTACTCAATACATTTTGACACATATCTATACTTTCTACTTCTTACATTTACTTTAGTTTTAATCTATTGTGAAGATGGTGTTCTCCTGATGGGTTATGTGTAGATAATGAAGGCGTAAAGACACAAATGTTTCAAATTTGTTTCCTTCTCATTGCGTGCTATTTTCAGACCATCAGAATATTTCCTATCATTGCATGGCTTTTTCAATCTAACACTGGTGTATCATTTCCTGGCTCTCACACACCACAGACATAGCATATTTTATGAAGCTAATAACGAGTAGGCAGAAGGCAACATGAAGTATGGGGTTAACATGGATGTGGCCGAGGGAATCCGCTACGTATACATGACTGAAAAAAAAAAAATTTTAATCAGTAAACATTTGTTTTACTGATCTGCCAAGTCTCAAATCCCCATGATGCACACAATTATCCCTCTGGGGGTCGACAAATGCACCGGGACATTTTGTGGCATTATTTCCTCATAACGGCGATACAAACATAAATTACTGTCTTTTTTGATTGTACAGATAAGAGCAACACATCATTGGAATATGTAAAGGGTCTATTTTATTTGTACACACATAATAACAACAAATTGTTGTGCTTTTGTAATGTAAAGAAAACAGACAGGGTGCACTTTTTGCCATCTCTGTCTCCTCTCTTCACAGACACACAAATAAAATAAAACACCCTGAATCTCAGTGAACATTTGTCTCACATACATAGTAAATATATGTATAGAAAGCTCGAAAAGTCTTTTAAATAAAACAAGTCACATAGAATACAAATATTCTCTGATTATGTAATCCGTATGAAATTTTTATGAGGTGCAGTTTCTCCAGTATCCCCTCATTAACCGTCTGTGTGGAAACATAGCAAAGGTTCCATTTGGTGTCCTGATAATTTACCTACAAACATATTTAAACACCATTATTACTTTAAAACGTTTACAAGAATATTTTGTCTTCATGATCTATGTTGAGTTTGGTTTCACAAATAGTAAACATACATTTGCATAAAGCATCAATATTTGTCCATGCCCATGTTGATTAAAGTATTAAAAAAGTATTAATATAAGGTACATTTTGAACAGTGCAATTAAATATTTTAATCGATTGACAGCCCTAATATTATGGCGTGGTGTCCAGTTACTAGCGTGACACTAAAACAGGTAGTGATAATAGCTACTTTTTATGTCAGAGCCCAAACTTCTTTACTTTAACTTAAGTAAAAAAAAAGTATAGTCAGAAATTCAACTTTTACCCGAGTATTTTTTAAACACGAGTATCTGTACTTCTACTTAAGTGTAGGATGTGTGTACTTTTGTCAGCTCTGCTTATAAGCCTATCAACGAATCTACTGACCATGAATGAGACTTATGCTTTTGCCCATGTGCACACATTAAGCACTTACTGTGGATATACTGAGTACACGTTCTTTGGTGATACTAAATGCTATAAATATTAAAAAATAAAAAGAAATAAAAAAGTGAAATGTGATACAATAATTAATAAAATACAATAAACAAACAGAAATAATAATAAACTAAAAGAAATAATACTGAAATGTACTACAGAAAATACCATACGCACTATCCGCTAAACTCTGGAGCACTCTGGACAAGTAAACACAGAAGTTGCTGCATAAAGAAAAAAACGGCGGAACGAGGAGAAAACAGCGAGGGCCAAGGAGAAGATTCATATGAAAGCCCGTTTTCGCCACATTAAAAAAAAGTTTGCCTAGTTCCGACTTTTTTTATCGCAATTCAGACTTTTTATTCGCAATTCCAACTTTATGTCTTGTAAACATCCAACATGCATGGTGCATCCACCAGTAACCATGTAACCAGTAACTAGGCCTAAAGTTTGAAGCTGTTGTTGTATGAACGAGGCCACCTCTGCTTCATCTATTTTTACCCGTCTCCTCCAGAGCTGATTGTTAGACAGAGTTTTCTCCAGGGATCAGAAGCTTGATACCATGCTATTCTCATGATTGTAGCCTATTTAATTTTTAATGTGTAAAGCTTTCTGGCACTATAGTGGGGCAGACGCTGCCCGAAATGCTAAAAAAGCTGGAATTGCGAGAAATAAAAGTCAGAATTGTTACAGATGATGGGAAGATGGATGGACCTAAATACAGGGCAATCCTGGAAGAAAACCTATTAGAGGCTGCAAAAGACTTGAGACTGTGGCAGAGGCTCACCTTCCAGCAGGACAACTACCCTAAACACACAGCCAGAGCTACAATGGAATGGTTGAGATCAAAGCATATTCATGTTTTAGAATGGCCCAGTCAAAGTCCAGACCTAAATCCTATTGAGAATCTTCAAGACTTGCTGTTCACAAATGTTCTCCATCCAATCTGATTCAATTGGAGCTGTTTTGCAAAGAAGAATGGGCAAACATTACAGTGTCTAGATGCAAAGCTGGTAGAAATAAACCACAATTGATTGTTGTTAACTTTTTGAGTTTTACAACTAAACCGCAAATACTCCACAAGGCCTGGCAAATGATAATACAATGCACCTCCACCCCCCAGCCCCCTCGTTTTTTTTGGTTTTGAAGGTGTGAAATTTAAAACATTGTACCAGATTAAAAAGAGACTGTTACAAACAAGCGGTCAGAAAATGGGAAGGCGAGAGCAACATCAGAGGAAAAGTCCATTCAAAGATTTACATTTTTACAAATCCCCGAGTCCAGACTGCTACTGGTATAAATCCATGTTCGTTCACTTGCATTCAAATTTGGTAAAGGTATTGATTTAGGTAATGGAAAGTAAAGAAACTTTACCCACATGGGGGAAAGCACTGATATCACTAATACCAAAAGAAGGGAAAGATAGAATGGAGTGTGGTAACTACTGCCCATTTAGTGTTCTAAACATTGACTACAAGCTGTTTACATCTATTCTAGAAGATTCTAGATTCTATATAACAAGAAAACAGTTCTTCCAGGCCTTACTCATTTGGTTTAAACAGGGTTTATACGTCAAAGCCAAGTTCAAAACAATGTTAGAATAACATTCTTGCTTACAGAACATAGTGTAAAGGCTGCCCAATTAAGTCTGGATGCAGTGAAAGCCTTTGACTCAGTCAAATGGAGCAAAAATTGGTTTTCATAAAAGCTTTATGGACATAATTACAGCACTATATAACAAGCCCTATGCAAGTATTAACTGATATTTGTATGATCCATTTGAACTAGAGAGAGGCACAAGACAGGATTGTCCGATTTCACCCCTTCTTTTATACTTTATTCATAGAGCCTTTGAGTCAATGGATTAGGCAAAACTATTCAATTAAGTGAATTGATTTGTGGACTGGAAAACACAAACTAGAACTTTATGCAGCTGATCTATTAATATGTGTCAACCTACAAAATTACTTCCAAAATTGTTCAATTTTTTAGAAGCATATTAGGCAATATCTGGTTATAAGCTTAATATTTCAAAGACTCAAGTATTAGTGTTCAACTACGAACCACAGAAGTAAATTAGAATGAGGTACGGTATGGACCCCTTTTTAAAAGACAAAAAATTATAAAAGTGGCTCTATTAAGATGGAACCTTAATCCTTTGTACCGTTTAGGCTCCAAAGTTACTCAGTGAGTCTACTCTTTCTTTTTCAGACACATTCGAATAATAGAAATATTAACCGAGCAATTCAGAGAATGGATTATCAAGATTTTTATGGCAGGGGAAAAAAAAAACTGAATTAGATTTAAAACATTACTACTAATTAAAGAAAAGGGTAAATTAGGCCTCCCCTGCTTACAATCCAACATATTGAGCAAGATGGATGGAAATAGAGCAGGAGATTCTATTATCTGCTCTAATAGCTAATGACCAACTTGAGACTAGAATAGCTGATGAAATAAACCCCTGTATCAAACTATCTCTGAAAATTTGATACGAGACAGAACAGACTAGATAATAGATTTCGAACTTTGATTACACAAGGAATTAGTAATTATTGTTTTTTTTTTTAATAAAGGTAAAATCTAAAGATTTGAGTCACTAAAGAACAAATTAGGTTAAATCGAAATTGGTTTTTATAGATACCTTCAAATAAGACACTATAATTGTAATATTAGACCAATATTAGAACCCACCAAAACAGGAATACTAAAGGTTTTCTTAGCAGGAAATAAAGATGAATCATGCAATAAGATTATTTCAAAATTCTATTAAGGATTTCTTCAAACAGTACCAGAAAACACATATGTTAGAGACAAATGTTGCAAAAAGGGAAATCAAGATATTTCAATTGATGAATGCGGAAAAACAAACTTAGCCATGTGGAGAGAATTTTGTTGGTGATAAAAAGACATTTAGAAGCAGTTTTTGCATTCAATTGTAAATCACTGTATTTTGACAATATTTCCTTTAATGGATGACATAATAAAGATAATAGACTGATGTTAATTCTTTTGCCAGTCAGTAAAAAAAGAATTTTTTTTGTCTGGGTGAATTGGTTTTATATAGTCAGTTTACTTATTCAATATTGAAACAAAATTTTCCATCTTGGTTCTTAAAGCAAATGAGAGCTTTTCCTTTAAGAACTAAGGTGGAAAATGTTGTTTCAATATAGAATTTTTGTTGTTGTTTTTGTTTAATGACAATTGGCAGGTGTCCCCTATTTTGTTTTGTTTTGTATTGGTTGTTTTTTTCTCGTTTTCTTCCTTTTGATTTGAAACTGTCTGAGTTGACCTCTGTTTTTGTCTCATTAATAAAAATGTACTTTTGCCTTGATAAACATATGTACTTCTTTTCAGAAAAATTAAAATAAACTAAAATGTTTGTCATAAATTACTGCTCTTTCTCTTGACTGACTTATTCAAGGTATGGTTATAGTACACAAGGTTTTTTCTTTCAAAACATTAATAATTGTTATTCTTTTTTTTTTTTAACAATTGTAGTTTTCTCAGGCAAAATACTAGATTTAAACTAAGGGTACACTTTTAGAGCTATTCATTGTTTAATAAATCAATCACAGGTAACAACTGGGCAACAAGCAACACCTACCAAATACAGGTTTCAATAATTTTAATTATTTGAAAATTAAAAGGTGCTATGTTTAACACATAGAGATTTAAATATCAGGAACTGAAACCTCAATTTTTGACATTTTAATTATTGATCCCGTAGACCTTACCAAACGCCAGGTTTTTTCTGAATGGATTGCCGGGCCTTTATTGTAGCTGTTTTCACATCTTGCTTGTTCTTTGATCTCGCTGGTTCTTTTTTATTTTGCCGACAAATTTATGTGTTCCCTTTTCACTTTCTGTGCTTGGTCCTTTGTATTTTAATGTGCACAATATACTGAAATGTTTCCATTCAGGTTTTTACTATCCAGCCCAACTCTTGCTTTTTTCTTTCATTTTTAACAATAATCTTGCACACAGTAGATAAAATGTTATTTTTCCTATATACAGGTATGTGACAGGTCATATCTGGGCCTGCCCACCAAGTGAAGGAGATGACTATATATTTCACAGTCACCCTCCTGATCAGAAGATACCCAAACCCAAAAGACTTCAGGAGTGGTACCGCAAAATGCTGGACAAAGCCTTTGCCGAAAGAATAATTCATGACTATAAAGTAAGATGATAGACCAGAGCATCGAAACAGAACAGTCACTTTTACTAGAAGTATCTCCTTTTGCTTGCATCAGGTGAAAAAATATATTCCTTGTTACAGGACATTTTTAAACAGGCTACCGAGGATCGAATTAAAAGTGCCTATGAGCTGCCTTATTTTGAGGGAGATTTTTGGCCCAATGTTTTGGAGGAAAGCATCAAGGAGCTGGAGCAAGAGGAGGAGGAAAGGAAGAAGGAGGAGAGTACAGCTTCCTCTGAGACTGTAGAGGCAAGATACATGAAATAATGGGAGTTGTGGCAAGTTTTTAACAATAGGGTTATAAAAAGTCATTAATATATTTTTTCCTGAAGGGGACCCAAGCTGATAGTAAGAATGGAAAAAAGAAGAACAACAAGAAGACTAACAAAAACAAGAGCAGCGTGAGCCGAACCAACAAGAAGAAGCCTGGAATGCCAAATGTAGCAAATGATCTGTCCCAGAAGCTCTATACAACTATGGAGAAGCACAAGGAGGTAATTTCTCCAATAGTTTATAGTTGCAAATAGTGCAAATAGACAATTTAATAGAGGTTAAATTGTCATGCACACAAAATGTCAAGGGACAGGTATACATCACAATTCTTTTTGTCAGTTATAATTTCTAAACTTCTAAAAAATTATATATATATATATATATATATATATATATATATATATATATAGATAGATAGATAGATAGATAGATAGATAGATAGATTTATATACATTTCTCAAACTTTTTTCATTCTAGGTTTTCTTTGTAATCCACCTCCATGCTGGTCCTGTGATCAACACTCTGCCCCCCATCATGGACCCTGATCCCTTACTCATCTGTGACCTGATGGATGGTCGAGATGCCTTTCTTACGCTGGCACGGGACAAGCATTGGGAGTTCAGCTCCTTGCGTCATTGCAAGTGGAGCACTATGTGTATGCTGGTAGAGTTGCATAATCAGGGCCAGGACCGTTTTGTCTACACCTGCAATGAGTGCAAGCACCATGTAGAGACACGTTGGCACTGCACTGTCTGTGAGGTTAGTCTATGTGTACAGTTAAGACCTTCCATTCACCAGATTTCATTTTCAATACTTTGAATTAGCAATTGAGAAAAAAGAATTTTGCTAGCAAAACAGGATTCTACATAATTAAATCAAAATTAGTATCAAGATATAAAAAAAACATTAACTAGAATTTTTTTTTCCAGGACTTTGACCTATGCATTAATTGCTACAATTCGAATGGTCATGAGCATCCAATGGTGAAATGGGGCCTTGGCCTTGATGATGACAGAAACAACCAGAATAGTGAGGCTTCCAAGAGTCCGCAGGAAAGCAGGCGTCTGAGCATTCAGCGTTGTATCCAATCTCTGGTACATGCTTGCCAGTGTCGAAATGCTAACTGCTCATTGCCATCTTGCCAAAAAATGAAGCGGGTGGTACAACACACAAAAGGCTGTAAGCGTAAGACAAACGGGGGCTGCCCCGTGTGCAAACAGCTCATTGCGTTGTGCTGCTACCATGCCAAGCACTGCCCAGAAAATAAGTGTCCTGTTCCCTTCTGCCTCAATATCAAGCACAAGCTGCGCCAGCAGCAGCTCCAGCAGCGATTACAACAGGCTCAGTTGATGAGGCGGCGCATGGCACTCATGCAGGGCCGGACCATGCAAAAGCCCCTGCCTTCCCCTAACTCAGGAGCTCCTGGGACACCAAACTCTCAACAGCAGCAGCCTAGTACACCACAGACATCTCAGCCATTACAAAACCAGCCCCAACCATCAAATCAGAACATGACCACTGTGCCACAAGCCATAGACAACAATGGACGCAGCAGTCAGCCACCTACACCAGGCTCCCAGGGCAAACAAGGCGCTCAATCCTCACCCTCACAACAACAACCATCTCCCCTGCCCATGCCTCCACAGCCACCAACACCACAACACCAGACGACACTAGCTGCCTTGCAGGTTGTACGAAGTATAGAGATGACAGGCATGCCAAAGCAGCAGCAGGCAGATTTTAGGGTCAACCTGAATGGCATGTCCATGACCCAGTCTCGCATGGTGGCACCCATGCAGATAATGAGCCACAGAGGTCCTCAGCCTCTACAGGGAATGCAGTCTGGACCATGGGGTGCTGGTATGCAAGGCCCCATGCAGAATCCACAGGCCCCTCAACCACAGCAGATGCCAACACAACAACAACAGGCCAATGTGGTACCTCAACAACCTCAGTTAACACCTTCATCTCAACAGCCTACATTGATGCAGCGGGCTATTATCCAGCAACAGCAACCACGGCCCATACAGGGTGTCATGCCACTTCAGCCAGTGCCTCCTCAAGCCCCACAGCAAAATGAAATGATCCAAAAAGGTACAGGCAGCATTGCACCAGGTGCCCTCCAGGAGTTGTTGTGCAAATTGAAGTCACCGCATTCACCTCAACAACAGCAGCAGGTCCTCAACATTCTCAAGTTAAACCCTCACTTAATGGCTGCATTTATCAAACAACGAACAGCAAAGTATCAGGCCAGTCAACCCCGGCAATCCCTGCCACAGCTGCAGCAGAGCCCACAAGCTATGATCAGAGTCCAGTCAGGGTTGCAGAATATGGCTGCTATGCAGAATGCTCCACTGATGAGACCAGGAATGCAGTCTCAGCAAGCTGCTGCATCTCAGGGTATGGGCACTCTAGGGCCACAGGGACAACTCATGAATGCTACACACAACGGCAACCAGCAGCTTTATCGCCGACAACTCATGCACCAAATGCAACAGCAGCAGCAAGGAGCCTTGACTCCTGCCCAAGGGGGGTTTTCCCAATCTCAAGGTGCAGCTAACTACTCGCAAATACGCATGAAGCAGCAATTGACTATGCAGGGAGGTAATATTCCCATGATGCCTGGTATGAGCCAACCTGGAATGAGCATAGACCCAACCCAGAATATGATGCAACAGCTTATGTCGCCACAACAGCTCCCACAGCAAATGCTAAAACAGCAAATAGGATCACCACCTCAAGCCACCTCTATGAGCCCTCAGCCCCATATGCTCCCAGTACAGCAGCAAGGCTCACATTTACCTGGACAGGCCATATTGAATGCACTGGGCAACCAAGTTAGATCACCTGCACCTGTGCAGTCACCCCATCCTCCTTTGCAGCAGCCCCCACATTCCAGTCCATCCCCACGCATGCAGCTTCAACCCTCTCCCCAGCATGCTTCAATGCACTCCAGCTCCCCCCGCCCCACAATTGCTGGGGTAATGACAGGCTCCATGGAACAGGGCCATCTATGTACCCCAGAGCAGAGCACAATGCTCTCTCAGCTTAACACACCAAACCATAGAGGGCTGAACAATGAGTTGATCATGGTGGGAGATACCACTGGAGACACTTTAGAGAAGTTTGTGGAAGGATTATAGCAATGAGAGACGATAGAGAGGTGTTGTTTCATACCGATTGTATTGATATCTCAGACAAAGAATGTGAATGGTTTACATGCCAACCAATGGACTGCTTTTTTATTGATGGGTATATGTGGATATATCAATCACTTATCCTTTTTTTTATTTTTTATATATAAGTCAAGGCAGCAACTGAATTAATTTTGCCTATTGTACTGTTTTGTGTACTTTTTCCCCCAGGTCATGTATTGCCATTTATTACTGAAGACTGTTTCGAAATTTCAGATGCATTGTTGTGTTTATAAGTTATGATTACTTGCTGATGTTTATTCATATATGCTAGATTGTAAACATGCCTTTGAAAATGCACCATGTTTTCCTCCAAACTAAGGTGCTTGTATAAACAGACTGGTGTTTATTTGTACAGAAATGATCTCTTCTACAAAATATGTGAGAAGTAATTGCGCTTATTTTTAAGGTGCTTAAATATGTAATTTATTGTCCTGCATTGCATATGTTTCAAGGTATAGAACATTGCTTGGTCTCTTCTTCTGATGGTCAGTGGGAAAAAAATCCCTTTTGGAGTAAGGTTCAGGGTCACTGATTTCTGTATGTGAGGCTTTTCTCTAATGAAACTTGAATTGAGTAAGGAAAATTCTTCTATGTAAATCATGCTGATTGAGATACTGTATATATGAGGAATTAAACAAATTAAGAAAATTGTAAATACTGATTAAAAAAACTTGTTTCATACTTCTATAACTTATTGTTAAATAAACTGTGCAACAGTCAAAACAGTGCTCATTTGAATCTTTTAGCAAATAAAAAGATTCTTGACAATTCCTCACATTAACAGGCAAGTTCTACATTCTTTAAAATAGATTTATTTTCATTAATCTACTCTAAGTACCCCATAAAGAAGAAAGTGAAAACAGAATTCTAGAAATGTCTGTAAATGTTTTTTTAAATAAAAAAATAAAAGAAACCAGAAATATCACGGGTATATAAGTATTTCAACCCTTTACTATCTCCATTGGCAATCCAGTTTTTTTGTGTATGATGCAACAAGCTTTGCACACCAGAAATGGGGGATTTTTCTGGCATTTTTCATGGCAAATCCTCTCAAGCTTGGTCAGTTTGGATGGGGACCATCAGTGGACAGCAGAGGGGGGGAAGTAACAAAGTACATGTACTTCCTTATTGTACTCAAGTAGATTTTTCTGGTATCAGTACTTTACTTCACTATTTATTTTTCAGACAACTTTTTAATTTTACTCGTTATATTTTGACACAAATATCTGTACTTTCTACTTCTTAAATTTTTACAGGCTCTTTACTTTAGTTTTAATCTATTTAATCTATTTTAATCTAATTTTTTTCTCATTGCGTGCCGTTTTCAGACCATCAACCTATTTCTTATCATTGTGTGGCTTTTTCAATCTACCACTGGTGTATCATTTCCTGGCTCTCACACACCACAGACGTAGACTAGTTTATGAAGCTAATAATGAGCAGGCAGAAGGCAACAAGATCCATGGGGTTAACGTGGATGAGACAGAAAATATGAGACACAAAAATAAAATAAAACACCCTGAATCTCAGTGAACATTTGCCTCACAGACATAATAAATATATGTATAGAAAGCTCAAAAATTCTACTTTTAAATGAACAAATTCACATCAAATACAAATATTTTCTGATTATGTAATCCGTATGAAATAAAAGAGGTGCAGTTTCTCCATTATCACTTCATTAACCTCATGTGTGTAAACATTGCAAATGTTCCGTTTGGTGTCCTGATAAATTAAGTAATTTAAAACACCATAATTACTTTCAAATGTTTACAAAAATATTTTGTCTTCATGCTCTGTGTTGAGTTTGGTGTCTCGAATTATAAACATGCATAAACAGCCACTTTAAGGTCTCTCCAAAGATGTTCAATAGGGTTCAATTCAGGGCTCTGTTTGGGTCAGTCTAGGACATTCACAGAGATGTTCCTAAGCTTGTGTTTTCTTGACTGTGTGATTAGGGTTCGGCTCAGACTGCAGTCCTGAGCACTGTGGAACAGGTTTTTATAGAGGATATCTCTATTCTGTACAATCAGCTTTCCCCTCAAGCCTGACCAGTTGACAAGTCCCAGTTTAATCTTGGTTTCATTAGACCAGAGAATCTTGTTCCACATTGTCTGAGAGTCCTTCAGGTGCCTGTTGGCAAACTCCAAGGGGGCTTCCATCTAGCCCCTCTGCCATAAAGCCCAGATTGGTGGAGGGCTGCAGTGATAGTTGTCCTTTTGGATCTTTGTCCCAACTCCACACTCTGTGGAGTTCAGTCAGAGTGACCATCGGGTTCTCTTACTGAGGACCCTCCTTGTTCAGTTTGGCTGAGCAACCAGCTCTTGGAAGAGTCCTGGTTGTGCCACATTTCTTCAATTCAAGAATTATGGAGGCCATTGTGCTTGTGGTAATCTTCAGTGCAGTAGCAATTTTTTGTAGTTTTTCCCCAGACCTGTGCCTTGCAATGCGCCTGTCTTTGAGCTGTGCAGGCTGTTTATTTGACCTCATGGCTTGGTGTTTTTTTCTGATATGCATTGTCAGCTATGAGGCCTTCTATAGAGAAGTGTGTGCCCTTCCAAATCATGTCCAATCAATAAACCTTTCCACAGGTGGACTCTAATCAAGGTGTATAAACATCGCAGCAACCATCTAGAGAATTGGGAGGCACCTGAGCTCATTTCAATTCTGAATACTTGTGTAAATGAAATATTTCAGACATTTCTAGAATTCTGTTTTCACTTTGTCATGTGTAGATGAATGATAAAAAAATGAAATAAAATAAAATTAGAGCATATGTTGTATCAGGCTGATATTTGTATATGGGGCACCAATAACAATGTAAATACTGATTACCATCTGTTGACCTCCGGCTCGATAGTAGTATCACCCAGCCATGTGGACCTTTTATTCATTTCCTACACTTAATTTACATTTAAAGGCTAAATCATCTTTACACTTTAAAGGGAAAAACAGTATAAAATGTCTGAGCAGAATTTATCCAGGCTTCTTTTTTTCTTTTTCTCAGATGAACCAAAAATACTGTATTTTGTGACTGCTATGCTTTTGTAAACAACTTCATTACGATCATCATTGTCATAATTTGTTTCATACATTGGCAAGCCAGACAGCAAGGTAAGGTAAGAAAACGGTTTCTTCTATGTTTTTCTTTTAGTTTAGGGAACCTCCTTGTTTAAAAAAAATAAATCTAGAAAAGAAAATGTTAATTTCAGTAGTTCAGTAGTCTCAGAGTTTAGAATATTGTTTCTAAATTAACTGAAGCAAAGTGCATAAGTTTATAAGTTTCTAAAGTAATTCAAACTCATTGTGGGATTATTATAAAGTTTCTTAAGCAAGTGAAACTGGTAATAGTGTAAAGAGTGCAACGCACAGCGGATCTGTAAAGTTTAAAACGGTTACCCGAAGTAGTGTAGTTTTGTCCGACAGACTGTGAGACTATTTTCACCTCATGTTTTTAGCCTGAAGTACTGTGGCTTTACTTTTAAAACCATTTGTGTGTAATATTTCGGAGGTTTATTTATTTTGCATTATGAGTATACAGCGGTACAGTGGATAAATAGACTGATATCTTAAAGTAACTACATAAAATGTAGTTGTAACTTAGTATTTCAGAAGTGGAAGAGCTGATTAAGTACTTTGCTAAACACAGCTCACAAGGGATGTTTGGCAGCATAGAGATGATTGGAGATAAGATGTATGGGTGGGCTGTTTCTACGTTTGAAGCAAACAGGGAAAAATTGCAAATGCTCTTCAGGGTGTTTTTGCCTCCTAAAAGGTAACTAGGAGAAGACTAGATGAGCTAGAGGCTGAAAATAAGCAGATTCTAGGTGTTAAGAATCCAGATTTTAAAGGCCACAAAAGAATGCGAGCAATCGAAGTTGCATAATAAGCAAAGTAAATTTTGTTCCTTCTGCCACAAAATTGGCCACATAGTCCACAAATGCTGGTCTTTAGGAAATGGACGTCCATCACATTTGCTTCGGCTCAAAAATATGCATTCTGATAACCCAGATCAGTGTCAAGAAAAACATTTTAATCCAATTTATTTTGCTAGTATTTTAATCAAACTAATTTAGAGAGTAATTAATCAAACATATTTAGCTAATAATTAGTGTAAAACTTATTCGATACCATAAATGTAACATAAATAGCTTAATTAAACATATTTAGCCTATGTCATAATTAAACATACACTGTAAAAAAAATGTCTGTGAAATTAACTGAATTTGTGCAACAACATAAAATTTTTGTAAAGTGAAAAACAATTAAACTGTGTTAAATTCACAGTAATATTTTGTGAAGTACTTGACTTGACATTTAAAGCTCATTTCTATCGGCATCACAATGAGCCAGAACCCTCTGTTACTGCCAGAAGCGCCATGTCGTTGTGTGACCGCCAGTTTCACACCGTTAAAGAACTTGTATGCTAATTAAAAAGAGCATATAGTGGAGGGGTGACCTGTGGTTTGTCCTGTAACAGGTTGTAAAAATATGTTTACTGTTACATCGTCGTTTACTGCTCATATGTCCAGGAAACATAGAGCATGTTTGATTGATAGCATAAGTGACATTTACAGGGAAGCTATTTTTCAGTCTTCCTCAGTCGTTGCATGTGAAGATGCTTCCCAGAGCCCGAATGATGCAACACATGAAGCCAGTGAATTGCCACAGAATTTCAGTAAATCCTTTCTTAGGACTGTGAGTTTCTTGTACCTAAAATTGCAAGGGCGTCTCTGCTTCCAGGTTCAACAATACAGACAATTGTTGAAGATATGTCAAAATGATGACCCGAGTGTTTGTGGTCCACAGCGCACCCTTGAAAGTTACGATTCTGCTGTTTGTGATCAACAAACTAAAGTCAATTCAAGTCAAGTTTATTTCTATAGCGCTTTTCACAACAGACATTGTCTCAAAGCAGCTTTACAGAAATCAACAGTCAAGGTGAATCAGAATCAGAATCAGAATCAGAATCAGGTTTATTGGCCAAGTGTGTTGACACACACAAGGAATTTGGTTCCAGCTGTTAGTGACTCTCAAAAGTACAGACATAAATAAACCTATACATGACAAAACAGACAAGACAAGACAAAAACAGACTATACAAGACAATACAAGACAATACAGACAATGTGAGACAGTATAGACAGTGTGGGTAATAAATAGGGATACAGATCAGTAATGTACATAAAGTGTGAGAGTGCATGGTAGTGCAAATGATAGTATTGTGTGTCAGGTATGATTAGAGAGTTTACTATAAAACGTTGTACAGTATATAGCAGCCATAGTGTGTGCAACATATACAGATGATGTGATGACTGACAGTTCTGTGCAGTACTAAATAGATATGAGCAGGGAATATAATTATGGTCAGTTGTTAGTGAGGCTGATTGCTTGGGGAAAGAAACTGTTCCTGTGTCTGGCAGTTTTGGTGAACAAAGTTCTGTAGCGCCTGCCAGAAGGGAGGAGCTGGAAGATGTTGTGACCAGGGTGTGAAGGGTCATTAATGATTTTTTCTGCCCGGTTTCTGGTTCTTGTTTGGTACAAGTCCTGGAGAGTGGGCAGAGGAACACCAATGATTTTTTCTGCTGTTTTAACAGTTTTCTGCAGTCTGTTTCTGTCCTGTTTTGTTGCTGCTCCAAACCAGATGGTGATTGATGAGCACAGGACAGATTCAATGACTGCAGTGTAGAACTGCATCAACAGCTCCTGTGGCAGACTGTACTTCCTTAACTGGCGTAGAAAGTACATCCTCTGCTGGGCCTTTTTCAGAATCGAATTTATGTTGCATTCCCATTTCAGGTCTTGGGAAATGGTAGTGCCCAGAAACTTGAAGTTCTCCACAGACGACACAGGGATGTTGGATATTGTGAGGGGAAGTGGTGTTGAAGGGTGTTTCCTAAAGTCCACTATCATCTCCACAGTTTTGAGTGTGTTTAGCTCAAGGTTGTTCTGACTGCACCATAACACCAACTGCTTCACCTCCTGCTCATATGCAGACTCGTCACCATCTTGGATGAGTCCGATGAGCGTGGTGTCATCTGCAAATTTCAGGAGTTTGACAGTTGGGTCACTTGATATGCAGTCATTTGTATAAAGGGAGAATAGCAGTGGGGAAAGGACACATCCCTGAGGAGCACCAGTGCTGACTGTCCGAATACTGGAGGTAACATCTCCCAGTCTCACCTGTTGTTTTCTGCCTGTCAGGAAGCTGGTGATCCATTGACAGATGGCAGGGTGTATAGTGAGGTTTAGGAGTTTGGACTGGAGAATTCCTGGAATTATTGTATTAAAAGCCGAACTAAAGTCAACAAACAGAATCCGGGCATATGTTCCTGGGCAGTCAAGGTGTTGTAGAATATAGTTTAGCCCCATGTTGACTGCGTCATCCACCGATCTGTTTGCTCGGTATGCAAACTGTAGGGGATCCAGCAGCTGTTCTGTCACCTTCTTTAGATGGGCCAATACCAGCTTTTCAAAGGTCTTCATGACGACAGATGTCAGAGCGACAGGCCTGTAGTCATTCAGTCCAGTAATGGAGGGTTTCTTGGGGACCGGGATGATTGTGGAGAGTTTAAAGCAGGAGGGGACCTCACACAGCTCCAGTGATCTGTTGAAGATAGAGGTGAAGATGGGAGCTAGTTGGTCAGCACATGCTTTGAGACAGGAGGGGGAGACACCGTCTGGGCCAGGGGCTTTCCTTGTCTTCTGTCTCTGAAAGAGCCGATACACATCCTCTTCACAAATCGTGAGCGCAACTTGAGTGCTGGGAGTAGTTGTAAGAGGGGTTCCCAGAGGTGTGATGGTGGCAGACATTGGGCTGGGTTGGAAGAGAGGTGTGAAGATATTGTTCTCAAACCTGCAGTAGAAGGTGTTGAGGTCGTCAGCCAGGTCTTTGTTTGCTTCAGTGGGGAGGGGTGGTCTCCTGTAGTTTGTGATATTTTGCAGGCCTTTCCACACTGATGCAGGGTCGTTAGCTGAAAACCTGCTTTTCAGCTTTTCAGAGTAGCTTCTTTTGGCTATTCTGATCTCTTTTGTCAGTTGATTCCTGGCCTGCTTGTACAGTGCTTTGTCCTCCCCTCTGTAGGCATCTTCCTTGGCATGTCGAAGTTTTTTCAGTTTGGCTGTGAACCATGGCTTGTTGTTACTGAACTTGCAGAAGGTTTTGGTTGGCACACACATGTCTTCACAAAAACTGATGTAGGATGTCACAGTGTCAGTCAGCTCATCCAGGCTGTCAGTCCCAGCCTCAAAGACACTCCAATCAGTGCAGTCAAAGCAGTATTGTAGTTCCTGCTTTGCCTCACTGGTCCATCTCTTCACTTTTTTGACTACAGGCTTAACAGATTTTAGTTTCTGCCTGTATGTTGGAATAAGATGAACCAAGCAGTGATCAGAGTTCCCTAAAGCTGCCCGGGGTACAGAGCGATATGCGTCCTTAAGAACGGTGTAGCAATGATCCAGTGTGTGCATTTATCCCTGATGAGCAGCCGTGGCGACAGTGGCAAGGAAAAACTCCCTTAGATGTAATGAGGAAGAAACCTTGAGAGGAACCAGACTCAAAAGGGGAACCCATCCTCATTTGGGTGACATCAAGAGTTTGATCATAAAACTTTCTACAATACAGAACACTGGAGAGAGAGAACTAACATGAGTATAAGATTATAAGTAATGTTCTTTATACAGTCTTTTACAGTCTTTATAGTTATAAAACTAGGAGCTACTGAGCTCAACATTTGTGATCATCACAGATCCAGCATCAGCTTCTCCATGCCTTTAAACACTCCAGGAGTTCCAATGTCAAAACCACACATGTAGTGGGATCCAATTGGCATTGGTACGTCTCTAGATGGTTCGAGATGTTTGCGAGTTCGGCATCTACTTCTTCAAAGGTCCATAATCTTCATGAGGTGGGACGTGACTGGAGCTGGCCAAACCTCAGGATGCCTCGGAATGGGGAGAGAAATAGAAGCAGTGGAGAGAAATTAGCGTAGCTGCTGTTCATGATAGTAACAGCACAAGTTGATAATGTGCATGTGATCAGATGTTCTGGAGCACAAGGTTATGATGTGAGACGTGTTATGTGTAGGCTTTGCTAAAAAGATATGTTTTTAATCTGCACTTAAACTGGGAGTGTGTGTCTGAGCCACGAACACTGTCAGGAAGTCTATTCCAGAGTTTAGGAGCTAAATGTGAGAATGATCTACCGCCTTTAGTGGACTTTGCTATTCTAGGAACTACTCGAAGTCCAGAGGTTTGAGATCTCAGGGAGCATGGCGGATTGTAGCGTGTTAAAAGACTGGAGAGATACATGGGAGCTAAACCATTTAGGGCTTTATAAGTAAGAAGTAGTAGTTTGTAGTCTATTAGAAACTTAACAGGAAGCCAGTGCAGGGATGATAAGATTGGGGATCATATTTTCTTGACCTTGTAAGAACTCTTGCTGCCGCATTCTGAACTAACTGAAGCTTGTTTATTAATGATGCAGGACATCCACCTAGTAATGCATTACAGTAGTCTATTCTGGAGGTCATGAACGCATGGATGAGCTTCTCTGCATCAGATATAGATAACGTTTCTTAGCTTAGAAATATTTCTAAGATGAAAGAAGGCTGTTTTTGTAACTTGGTTGATATGATTATTAAAAGACAAGTTGCTGTCTAAAATAACTCCCAGGTCTTTTACCGTTGAACTAGTAGTTACAGAACATCCGTCTAAATGCAGGTTGAGATGCTGGAGCTTCTGTATACTGGTTTTTGGGCCGATGAGCAAAATCTCCATCTTACCAGAATTTAATAGTAGAAAGTTATGGGTCATCCAATCTCTTATTTCTTTAACACACTCAGTTATCCGAGCTAATTGAGCTGTATCGCCTGGTTTTGATGAGATATATAGCTGGGTATCATCAGCATAACAATGGAAGCTAATTTCATGCCTTCTAATAATATTTCCTAAGGGAAGCATGTATATTGTGAAAAGCAGGGGTCCTAGAACTGAACCTTGTGGCACGCCATAATTTACTAGCATTAGCCTGGATAGCTCTCTATTTAAATCTACGAAATGGTAACGATCGGACATTTAGGATTTAAGCCAGCTTAATGCCTGTCCCTGAATGCCAATGTAATTCTGTAAGCGATCTAGGAGGAGGTCATGGTCTATAGTGTCGAATGCAGCACTAAGATCTAGTAAAACCAACAGCGAGATGAAGCCTTGGTCTGAAGCTAAAAACAGGTCATTAGTGATTTTAACTAGAGCAGTTTCTGTGCTATGATGGGGCTTAAAACCTGACTGAAACTTTCCAAATATATTGTTCTCTTGCAAGTGGGAACATAACTGGGCAGCGACAATCTTTTCTAAAATCTTAGACATAAATGGGAGTTTTTTAATGAGGGGCTTAATAACTGCTAACCTGAGGGATTTAGGGACGTGACCTAATGATAGTGAGGAGTTAATAATATTGAGAAGAGGCTCACCAGCTGTATATAACACTTCCTTCAATAGATGAGTTGGAATGGGATCTAACTGACATGTTGTTGATTTAGCTTTGGTAATAACATTATACAGCTCTCCCTGTCCTATACATGTAAAACAGTGTAGTTGTGGAGTTGTAGGTGAGATTGTGTCAGGAGATGCTGTCAGAGGTTGGATCGCCACAATTGTTTTTCTAATGTTATCTATTTTTTCAGTGAAGAAATTCATAAAGTCCTCACTACTAAACTGTGATGGAACACATTTTTCAGATACCTGATTTGTAGTTAATTTAGCTACTGTACTGAAACGGAACCTGGGAATGTTTTTGTTATTTTCTATGAGTTTGCTCATGTGTTCAGCTCTAGCAGCTTTTAGCGCCTGTCTGTAGTTGAGCATACTGTCTTTATACGCAATTCTAAATACCTCCAATTTAGTTTTCCTCCATTTTCTCTCCAGATTACGGGCTGTTCTCTTGAGGGCATGCGTATGACTATTATACCAAGGTGCACGTGCTTGTTCTCTGACCTTTTTTAACTGGATGGGGGCAACAGTGTCTAATGTGCTAAAAAGGATAAAGTCTATGTTGTTAGACATTTCATCAAGATCATTAGCAGTTATGGGTTTAGTGAGAAATTGAGATAAATCGGGCAGGTTATTTATGAATCTGTCATTAGTGGTCAGAACAATAGTTCTACCAAGTCGATAGCGTGGTGAAACACGGCTAATCTGCTCTACCGGTAGTGTGTACAGTATGAGATAATGGTCTGTGATGTCATCACTCTGAGGTAAAATATCTATATCAGTGACGTCTGCTCCGTGGGATATTATTAAGTCTAGTGTGTGGTTAAAACGGTGAGTTGGTCTGGTGATGTTTTGTTTAACCCCAAAAGAGTTTAATAAGTCAACAAATGATAGACAGACAAGGCAGCAAAGGAATAAGGTAAACTCTGTTTTTAATATTCTGAATTCTTTTCATGTTTGCCAGCTTGGTCTCCCACCTTGTTTAGGCCATTACATTTTTGATGGTGTCTTAGCCTTTAATATTGCATTGTACTTGAAATATTTTAATCAAAATAGGCAATGGCTTACATATTCAATTTTAAACAGATGCAGTTTAAATACAAAGGAACTGATGCTCTTACAAAGCCATGTTTTGTCAACTCAGAGGTGCCCAAGCCTTCCAGACAAGCTGTTCAGAATTGGAATTTCTTAAGGTTGCTTCCTGTTTAAATTGGTGACAAAGTGCAAAATCCAGATGATGATGATGTGTGGCAGTTAATTCTCCAGCTTAAAGATATAGATTTGATTTGTGCACAAAAGAGTAGAAGGCATTCTACTAAAGTTGCCAAAAAGATGTTGTCAGCATATCCTAAATCTCTGCAAGATGTAATAGAGGGAGATGTGGTTTGGCAAGGATACCATTCTTTAGTTAAGCAATATAGGATTGAAAATGTGAAGCGTAAAATATATGCCCCTTGGAAAGACCCCTGAGAGCCAGCAGGAAAAGAAAGAAAACCTGAAGATGATGTCTCAGCAACCTACTATAAATCTACAAGAAGTCAAACATCTAGTCTAAGTTGACTTTCTACATATAGCGTAAACAAGTCAAGCAGGGGAAAAATATAAAAAGCCTTTTGGAAGAGTGGCCGTTTTGGTTCAATGAACTTGGCATGGCAGTTTTCTTCAAGGAACTTACTATCACTCTCAATGCCTTGGGTGGTTAAATGAAACACCCAAGGTGGTTCCTTGGGTGGTTTCATTAAATTCCAAAGTAAGAATGTATTAATTAACGTAAACAAACTATGAATAGTAAACTTTCTTTCGGCTTCTCCCATTAGGGGTTGCCACAGCGGGTAATCGTGATCCGCATGTTCGATTTGGCACGTTTTTACGCTGGATGCCCTTCCTAACACAACCCTCCCCATTTATCCGGCCTTGGGACCGGCACTAAGATTTCACTGGCTTGTGCAACCCTAATGGCTGGGTTAAACTATGAATAGTAAATTTTACATAATTTATTAACCTGTGTTAAAAGATTTATTAACAAATTAATTAAAAGATTGTGTGTTATACATATTCAGACATCATGCCACTCATGATCTGAAAGTTCCTGAATGTCAGTCAGATTAATGTCAGTCAGATTTCTGACTTGAGACACACTCAACTTGAAGGACAGTTTCACCTTTTATGCCCAGTTATTCAAGATTAAGAGGCAAGTAAATGTTTCAGATGATATTGGTAAAGATGCATTCAGTTTGTATACAGCTATTGCAGAGCTTTATTGCCTTTGTCATTTTGAGAAGCATTCCTGTATCTAAATTTTAACCACTTGTTTGTATATCCTGTTCCAGTTCCAATGAGAAAATCATTAATCTGTGGCATTCTCTTTATTGTATTGTGTATAGACAGTAGTACACTACGAATTTATGTTAAGAAATTAGAGATGTATGTTTGCTGCTTTGTGGTTAATAAATCTCTAAAGGCAAATTAATGTTTTTTTTATTATCTTTAATTACTTTATCTTTTAAGGCATATCTACTTTGTTGTTTCAGTTTTTACATCCCTAATCTGTGTACACTGGGTTGCAGTTTTTCACATTTCTGGTCAACGTCAATGGTCTATAAGGTGTTGCAGTTTAAAATTTTATATTAAAATGTACAGTTTTTAATTGTAATGTATTTTTTACAGAATTCACAAGTCAATTTTACGGGACATTTTTGTATTTTGTACATAAATATTCTGGAAAGTGTACAGTTTTAAACTGTAAATATGTGTACATTTTTATGGGACATCTTTGTATTTTATACATAATTATTCTGGAGAGTATACAGTTTTAAACTGTTTTAAAGTTTACATTTTTATTGTATTTTTAACTAAATTATTCTGGCAACCCCAGCTGCCAAATTATTATTATTATTATTATTATTATTATTATTATTATTATTATTATTATATATATTTTTTTTTTTTTTTTTTTTTTTTTTACAGTGTATTTAGCCTATTTAGTTTAAGTAAAATTAAACTTATACTAACAGAGTAGAATAGGACTTGACTGAGGTTATGAATGTATGGATAAAATAAAACAACCATGCAGGAGATATATTTAGGTATGTTTATTGGGATAAAAGAGTCTGTAGGCAGTGGGATATGGGGGAATAATTAGAATCAGAATTAGGTGAAGGGAAGGAAAATAATAGTTTGGAGAAAGAACAGACGAGGTAGAAGTGTCATAAGTAGGAGACCAGCAGGAAGGATAAGGGGAGGATGGTAGGGTTTGTGCAGGTGCACAAGGGCGTAGATCGCCATAGTCTTCGTTGTCAGTCTGCAGCTCCTGATGACAAACAACAGGGAGTTCAGGTAAGGTCTGTGTGCTCACGTCATGCCTAAGAGTATGTTGCACAATGTGTAGAGGCAGAAAGGGAGTTTATGGAACAGCTGAGGAAGAGAGATGCTCAAGAAATTGTGCAAGCTCGGAGGCAAGGGTGAGAAGTTGAAATTGACGATATTGTTTTCAGAGAATACTCCTAACAGCTGTCCCGGAACGTCTGCGAGATGAAGCTAAATAAAGAAGAAGTCAATTTCAAAAGGATAAGACATAAAGACGTGACTGACCACATAACAAGAACTGGACATAAGATTAATGTGTGCACCTGGCAGAACCAAAGAAGAAACAAGACAATAAGCCTATAAATTGCTCAATACCATATAACACAGTCAGCTCTAAGACATATAACGATTAAGGCATATAATAACTTAGTGTTGACATGAATAAGTAGAACAATACAGATAAGCATATAATCTAAATAAAAAGAATATTAGCTTGATTTAATAACAGTAGAATAGTAAACAGCATTGAAACTGGGAATAAAAGTAGAAAACTTATACATTGCAGATGCAGAAAGGTAAATAGGCTGAAGAAATGATTAACACATGAAGGTTGAGAACAAAATGAGGCTGAACTTGAGGAAGCAAAGGTTTAAAACAAATGGTTATTTACATTTTTTTATTAATATAAAGTATAACATAAAAGGCCGAAAATAAGGGTACCTGAGTAAAACAGGAAGTCAGAATATAGACTTACAAGGAGGAGATGAGAATCAAAGTGGAAATAAGGGGAAATGAAAAAAGAAGGAGGTAATAGAAGATAGATACAGATGCCATGTGACATTAGGGTAAATGTGTGTGTGTGTAAAGAATGAGTGTGCTTAATCATTTTGATGTAATTGAATTGAGCTCATTGGAACATGTCTGCAATAAAGTGAAAAAAAAGTTTTGGTTTTTCTCATCAGAGACTGAAGATCCTTCATTGTTTTTTTGAGGTCTGTTCTATTTTATTATTAAGTGTGCTACATTGGGAATTAATTGCAACAAAGAATTCACCCATTATGTCTGCTCAAAAACGGATTCCGACATCAGCTAACTTCACATTTAAAAGAAACTATATGTGAACTCACAGCAGTATTTAATAAGGCTATGGGATCTGTAGTAAAATGGTTAGATGCCCCCTAAGAGTTAATTCTGTTTGCTAATGTTGATTTGCTTAACGACTTTCTGCATTTTATGCATTTTGGTCCCGACAAAGATTCCTGTGATGTCCAAGAAGTATTTTGTTTGAAGCAACTTTAAAATTGAGCTTATAATGTTAAAATTACAGTTCCTGCGTTGTTGGAAAGACTAATGACTAATGTAAATTTTGCTGGTGTTGAACAGTTGTTACTGAACTCATGTGCATTTAGGCTAATGTAGCAAAAGTTGCTACTGATGATTTAGACTTTTGCAGGCATGGTGATGCTGTAGTTGTTAATTAGCTGTAATACATTTACACCAAAGGAGATCAAAATTGTCACATAAGTTTGGATTTGGGTAGAATTTTAACAATTAAGACCTATCAGAGCTGTAAATGTTAACTATAATCAGTAATCTTATGTTGGATATTTAAACTATACTTTGATATTGATCTAGCTATATTTTTGTTCCATAAGCCATGTGTGGCAGCGGGGGCGGGGGCGGGGCCGAGTGCCGGTTTGTGAATGGAGGGCGAGGCCGGGAGCAGATAGGCAGGGGATTGCCTCACCTGAAGCCAATGTAAACTAACGAGCATTCTCTCTTTTCCAGTGATCGGAGGAGGCATTTAAGGAGGAGAGTGTGTGTGTAGGTGTGTGTGTGCGCGTGTGCCAGAGACATGCTGCGTGAGCACTAAGCGGACAGACACAAAACAAAAACTTCAATAAAAGTGGCTGTAAAGCCTTTGCACCTGACCTGTTGTGGCGTTCCTTCTTCCCGCATTTACACGCTCTCCCACACCATGTTTTAAAATGAATGCTGACCAGCTAAGATAAGAGGAAAGATCTAAGCGGTTGCACTGCTGAGCTAATGAAACGTGTTATGCTTCTTCCCACAGCATTTAAAGGTGCTACACTTTAACCTGTTAGCCTTCACCACAGCCATTTTAAATGTTAACGGTTCCTGATAAAAGTGGGCTACATACACAATTTAAATATCTTTGAAAAGAAGACACTTTTAGCTTTAATGCTTTACATTATTCAAAGTCGATATTGCTAAAAATGATAAGCTATAGATGATGAAGTTCCTTGAATATAAATTTCCTTTTTTTTCCTTCATATATATGAAATCATACATTAAATCAGTCCTGGAGCAATCCAAAAAAATTACGGAGTAAAAGCAACATGTCTCATGAGTTTATATTTTAAATTGAATGAAGATATCATGAAAAATTTGATTCCTACAAACATTTATCTGAGACTGTGTCTGGTTCGCCCCTCCCAGCCCAGATTTTGGGACTCACAGCTGAAAATGCCCTACCTAACTTTACAGATCCTGGCTGTAACTGAAAATGTGCTACATACACAATTTAGATATATTTGGAAAGAAGACACTTGGAGCTTTACTGTCAATTACTCAAAGTTCATATTACTCAAAAAGATAAGTTATAAATTATGAAGTGCCATGGATATACATTGAACATTATTCATTTTTCATATATAAATACATGAAATCAGTCTTGAAGCAACCCAGAAAAGTAATGGGTTGAAAGCCACATGTCTCATGAGTTTATATTTTACATTTTATAAAGTTTTTATGACAAATGATGTGCCTACAAACATTTATCAGAGACTGTCTGATCCTTTTCTCCCTCCCCCTGTTTGAGAGACACCTGCTAAACTCAGGTGGCCATTTATACTCTATTCATACAGTCTGCATATAAATAAATGGCTGACCATTAAAGGCTGTTGTTATACATGTTTGGCTATTGATATTGATTCGGCATTCATATTGATGGCCAGGTAGCCAGACAAGTTATTGTTTTACAGTCATATTGATGTCTTGCCATTCCAATGCCAACAATACACACACACACACACACACACACACACACACACACACACACTTTTCAAGCATTTATCTTATAAAAACAAATGGGCAAAAAAACGTATAACATCGTATAAAACTGTAAAGGGAGATATATTGTAACTTACAGATGTAAAACAAGCTCAGATTTTCCATCTCTATACAGATCTCCAAGTCGCTGTTGTTTCTCCGCCCCCAAGAATATTTTCCTCATCGCTGCTTTGTGCAAATCTCCCAATAAACAACTTTTTGACTCTTAATTTTTTTTTCTTTTTCTTTCTTTTTTTTTTTTTTCAAAGCCCAGTTAGCACAAGCTGGAAATAGCTGTTTGTGCAGAACCGAAAGCTGCATCACTTCCTGGACCGTCACTGTGCAAGTGCTCCTCACTTTGAAACTAAGAGTTTCTAAAGAGTAATAAAATTAAGAACTCACCCACATGGGAAATAAATTCTCCCATATATCGTTAGAATCCTGCACTAATTGGCTCCATCAATCTTTTTGTTTCCATAATGCTACTGGCTGGAAATAAAAGGTTTGAAATGATAGGTGCAGAACAGAACGTCATCATGCCATATTGAGTGAATACTGAAGCCCGAGATTCCACCTCATTTGTTTTGTAACACTATATTCTGCCAGCCATAATTGTTTTTTTTGTTTTTTATTTACCACCACATAAACAAAAGATTAACCATCTAAATTAAAACACTATTGTTTGGTTGGAGCAAAAATGGTTTACGGCATGTTGTTCAGTGAAGCCTCATCTTTCCTAATAAACCGGGATTTGCGTAAGTGGATGCGTTTGTGACACGTTATTACAGAAATTATGTATATTAATTTTTTATGCATTTTGTTTGTGTGTTCTGCTTACACACATTTAGCAAATGCATGCATTATGCATTTTTCCCATTGGAAAACAGTGATCTAAAAGCTGTGCTTGAGGTTTAGACCTTTAGAATGATTTATAGTTAGTCATGGTTACACTTCTCACTTTTTATTTAATCTATTGTTAAACATTTACACCTCCAAACAACGGTATATCGGTTGTGCTGGCACGGCGCTGAAGGCTAAGGGGTTTAAACATAAGTCATGTCTTTGTAATGGACTTTTATCCCATTCAATGTTTATTTATTATTAATGTGCCCAGAGTTTTCAGAGGAAACTCTGGATATGCTCAGAACTTTTATGTGTAATTCTTTCTGTTTCCCTGAGTTATTCAGAATCGCCTAACCAAGATGGCTGAATTCAATTCAATTAATTTTTATTTGTATAGCACTTTTAACAATGAACATTGTCTAGAAGCAGCTTTACACAGATAATGTGGTGATTAAAAGTGAATATGTTCTCTATAAGTAAGTTTGTCCCTGATGAGCAAGCCGGTGGCGACTGTGGCAAGGAAAAACTTCCCGAGATGGCATAAGGAAGAAACCTTGAGAGGAACCATACTCAAGAGGGAACCCATCCTCATCTGGGTTGCACCGAATGTCCATTTATAGCAGATATACGATGTTGTGGGTACAGTGATGGTGATCAGAAGCGAAATGTAGTCCTGAGTCAATTTAGCAGTCTGTTGACATTAACTACAGTCCAATCCATCCTCAAAGCTCCCGTTCTTCTACACTCTGTCACACTAGTTAGTTCTATGTTGTGTTTGTCTCATTCATTAAACGCCGTATTTTTCATAAGTGATTGTCTCTGAGTGCCGCTCACATTTCAAGGTTCCTGCAATATTTAATCAGAACTACATGCTCTATTAATTGTACGGTATAAAGTAAAGGGGGTTACATCTTTCTTGGCAGGGGAGATACCTCTTTTATAGAATTAATAAAATATTATACTGTCTGTTTGGTGAAAAACAGACCAAATAATTATAACGTTAATTCCCGTAATATAACCCGTTATAGTTACCTATAAATATTTATCTTTTTGCGAGCTAAATTCGCTACACCAGCAACAACAACCGGTGAAGCTCTAATGAATTCCATTCGAAGGAGGATTAAGTCAGTGCTAGATAACAATGGTGCTCACACGAAATATTGACAATTCGGACACTGTTTTGACATGTTCAGTTAGGGTGTAGTCACTTTTGCTCTTTGTTCTAACTTGCTGTCTATGAAATTACAGACATAGTAACACACGTGGTCAGAATAGCATCAGTTACCACCATTAGTCTTGAAACTTTTAACAACCACATACACAGATTTAGGAATATTCACTCTACGAAAAAAGAACAATCCACAATTTTTCCTGAAACAGACAAAATTACTTAGTGTCCATCATTATTTGCTTTTGATTTTTCATTCAACAAAATATTTTAAATAATAAGTGAAATGTGCATGGATAAAGTTGTTAGCACCTCTCAAAAAGAAATATAAATATTTGAATTATTGTGTTGTTTCAAGCTAATTATTTTCTTTTGAATAGTATCATGTGTCTTTAATCTGCTGTTTCATATAACACTGTACACCACACTGAACATGGACCAGAAAAAAAAGCAAAGGGGAGAGTTGCCCAAGAAGTTCAGTAGGAAAATAAACATTTTGTCCAGATCTGTCTGTGTGTATATACATGTACAGGTAATTGGTGTGCTCACATCATTATGTAATTATTTTTTAATCAGACTTTGCTTTTGATTCAACAGAATATTTGAAATAAAAAAATGAAATTATAAATGCCATTAAATGGATTAAGCAAAAACTAAGGCCTTAAGTGAAATAAAAAGCATTACATTTTATTTCTACAATCATTACATTTTTTTAGATAGGAAATAATAATGCCAATTAATTTTGAATACAGGCTTTATAATGAATAGCTTTGATTTGCTGTCACAAAAGGTCTGATAAACCTCCATGGCCAACTTTGGATGATGGAAAATTGGCAAAACACTGGATGCTTAGACAGTTTTGTTGAATTTTTATAAATCATAGAAAAATGTATATACTGGAATATTAGCTTTGACATGTACACTTCTGCTTAGTGGGTGATGCTGATCCAGATCAGCAGTTATTTAAATGCTCACTCCAGCCTGTTTGACACAATCAGGCCACATTCGAAATATGCTCAGGGTGAAAGCAGTCTTAAACAATGAAAACTGTGAATCCATTTCTCTGGAACTACATTTCTGCCAAGATTATTGAACGTAAGTGTGGTAGCAGAAGGGTGGTTAGCATCGGCTGTGGGTGGAGCTAAGTGAAGGTGAGTGAACTGACAGGTAACACATAACATAAGAGTCTCTCTCTGTCAAGTTAAATATATTCCTGAACTACCAGTAATCATTCTGGACCTGCCTGATTCTTTTCAAGTTTTCTTTTTGATTTGGAGACCACTTGGCCCAGCTAATAATGGTTCCATGTGAAGAGCCTAAAGATCCGTGAAGTTGTTGCGGGTTAAACTTAAGAACCATGAGGATGGATTTGGACTGTAATTAAAATAATCTGCTACAAAGATATAGAACTGCAATTGCCATGAACAGTTTTGCATTTAGGTACAGTTGATATCCATGTCATGAATATCCGCTGGTGTCAATTGTGATTAAAGTCCATGGACAAAAGCATAGAGTAGGTTCAGCAGTTAGCATTCACTTTACTCCTCCAATGATTCCGGTTTCAGACGTTAGTAAAGAAAATAGTTGTGGATGTGTCCCACAGTATCGAAGCACAGTGAGGAATGTGCTCTGCATTAGCTGAAGAAGTTGTGGCAGGGCTGTGTAAAAAAAAGTCCCACCCAACCTCCAGAATCCACATGGGGATAATGGTGAAAATAATTGGTGTTCAACAAGCATACAATATAGCTTAATGAAGCCACCCACCCATTTTTTTGGATCATTAAGGATAGGTTATATAGCGAACTTTTCATACATAGGGAACCTTTGGCTCATCACAATCCCATAACTGTACATTTCAGGCATGTCGCGAATGTCAGTAGGTGAATCCTCTGGTCATCATTCTTTATAACATTCTTTACACATTCTAAAAATGTCTAGTGATGACATTGCTATCCCTAATGTTCTTTCAATTTATTTATTTTTCTCAGAGTGTTCTGTTAATTGATAGGATAACATTTTCTCTGAGATGGAATAAGTAATAAAATATTTGACTCAAGTTAAAGTACTAACCCAGCCATTAGGGTTGCAGAAGCCAGTGCACAGCGAAGAAGGAGAGGAGGAAAACGTCTTCAGAGACAGCAGGGAAAGGAGAAGTGTAGGAGAGTGGAGGTTAAAGTGGGCACATTAAATGTTGGTACTATGACGGAGAGCGTTAGCTGATATGATGGAGCGGAGGATGATAGATATGTTGTGTGTTCAGGAGACCAAGTCGAAAGGGAGTAAGGCCAGGAATATTGGCGGAGGGTTTAAACTGTTCGATCATGGTGTGGATGGAAAGAGAAATGGTGTAGGGGTGATCCTGAAGGAAGAGTACAGTAAGAGTGTAGTGGAGGTGAAGAGAGTTTCTGATAGAGTGATGAATGTTAAGCTGGAAGTTGAAGGGGCGGAGATAAATGTCATCAGTGCTTATGCTCCACAAGTGGGTTGTAAAATGGAGGAGAATGAAAAATTCTGGAGTGAGTAAGATGAAGAGGTGGAGAGTATACTTAGGAATTATAGATTGGTATTTGGGGCAGATTTCAATGGCCATGTTGGTAAAGGGAACAGAGGTAAAGGGGTGGCTATGGCCTTAAGGAGAGGAATGTGGAAGGGCAGATGGTGGTAGATTTTGCTATAAGGATGGAAATGGCAGTGGTAAGTACATATATACATACAATACATACAATACATACATACATACAAGCAGAAGGAGGAGCATAGGGTGACATATTAGAGAAAGGTGCTCACATGTGGACTATGTTCTATGCAGGAGGTGCAACCTGAAAGAGATTGGAGACTGCAAGGTGTTGGCAGGGGACAGTGTAGCTCAACGTGATGTGGAGATGGTGGAGCAGGAAGTGAATAGGATTAGTAAGGAGGAATTGAGAGCAGCTATTAAGAGGATTAAGGTATTGAGGAGAGATGGCAGTGGAGTTTTTAACCAGATTGTTCAACAAAATTCTGCAGGTGAGAGGACGCCTGAGGGATGGAGAAAGGGTGTGCTGGTACCGCTTTTTAAGAATAAGGGAGATGTGCAGACCTGTAGTAGCTACAGTGGAATTAAGTTGAACAGTCACACCATGAAGTTATGGGAAAGAGTAGTGGAAGCCAGGCTGAGAGAAGAGGTGACCATCTGTGAGCAACAGAATGGTTTTATGCCGAGAAAGCGTAGACGCAATATTTGCTTTTAAAAATGTTGATAGAGAAGTATAGAGAAGGTCAGAAGGATTGCATTGTGTGTTTGTGGATCTAGAGAAAGCATACAACAGGGTGCTGGGAGATGTGGTATTGTATGAGGAATTCAGGTGTGTCAGAGAAGTATGTGAGGGTGGGGCAGGGCATGTATGAGGACAGTGTGACAGCAGTAAAGTGTGCAGTAGGAATGACAGACTGGTTCAAGGTGGAGATCGGACTGCATCAAAGATCAGCTCTAAACCTTTCCTGTTTGCAGTGGTGATGCACAGGCTGAAGGACAAGGTCAGACAGGAGTCTCCATGGACTATGATGTTTGCAGATGATATTGTGATTTGTTGTGAGAGTAGGGAGCAGGGTGAGAAGAGCCTGGAAAGATGGAGGGAGGGGAATGAAAGTCAGTAGGAGGAAGTCAGAGTACATGTGTGTGAATGAGAGGAAGGGCAGTGGAGTGGTACGGTTGTAGGGAGAAGAGGTGGAGAAGGTGGAGGAGTTCAGGTACCTGGGATCAACAGGGCAAAGTAATGGAGAATGTGTTAGAGAAGTAAAGAAAAGAGTGCAGGCAGGGTGGAGTGGGTGGAGAAAAGTGGCAGGAATGATTTGTGATAGTAGGGTATCTGCCAGAGTGAAAGGAAAATTTTATAGGACTGTGGTGAGTCCTGCTATCCCACATAGCAATTTTTCTCTGGCCCAGCTCCGGCCCACACAACCAGCTTTTGCTTGGCCCACATACCGCAATGAATTACGGTCCTAGTGTGGACCAGGTCTGGATTCCAGACAAGGGCCACACATGGGCCATAACTGGCCCAAGTCTCTGCCAAGTTAAATACCCATAACTGGTCCTAAATGACATCTGGCCCATGTCTTGTTAGCCGCCTTAAAAACGGTACCATCTCTGCCAAACCCGGCCATGTTTGGCCCACATGCTGTATGCCAGTGCCGGATGAATGCCAGCTGTGCCAGATGAATGCCAAATCTGGGCCAAATTCAGCAAGGAGGAAAAGAAGAAGGCCAAAGAGGAGGTTCATGGATGTGGTAAAGGAAGACTTGCAGGTAGTTAGTTTGAAAGAGGCAGATGGACAATGTACAATGTAGAATGGAGACAGATGATCTGCTGCCAAAAGCAGCCGAAAGAAGAAGAAGCCTTATAACCATTTACTAATAATGTCTACACATCTCTTCACTGCTATAGCCTTTATATTTATTCACTGTACATATGTTTGATATATATTGTTGCGGATTGCCACCTGTTACTGGTGATTGTGTTATTGACCACCGCAGAACTCTGGTCAAGGAGTTGGAGTCATCAGATAGAATTTAGCCATTTATTGCACAATAATAACACTAAACACAGGGTCATGTGTGTGAGGTAGTTTAGCGTCACAAACTTTATCCTGCGCTCTAACACGGCATCACCTGTCATGCAGCGAGAGTGCCCCGACTGCGCAGTTTGTGCGACGATGCCTATGCTCAGTGCTCAGTTCGCCCGTGTCTGGGAAGCCGCATTTGAGATACTGCCACTCGTGCCAAAAGGAAAAGAATTCACAACAGCCGCCCCCACATTTGAACAGCAAATGGGTAATATGGAGAATTCTCTACAGATCATTAGGGTCACCCTTTAGAGACGGTAACTGAATCAGGCGAGCAACTGGTTTGAGGTACACCTTGCAGTCAATGACAACTTCTGCAGTCCGCACACGTCCATCGCTACTGGGCAATGTCTTCTGAACCTTCCCTATGGGCCACTGAGCTCTTGGGAGTTGTGGATCCACTATTAGCACAACCGAGTCTACTTCCAAGTTTGATAAAGCTTTATGCCACTTCTGTCGAGTTTGAAGCATTGGAAGGTCAACAATGTTCTGACAGCACCTCCGCCGCCCCATTTCTCCTGGAGCATAAGCCACCTGAGGAAGTGATGCATCCCGCCTCCCCATAAGGAGAAGGTTAGGTGTGACTGGGTCAATGTCACCTACGTCGTTGGAGGCATATCCTAGTGGGTTCGAATTAAGGATCCCCTCCACTTCCACTAGAAGAAAAAAAAAACATCATCCGACACTGCCTGACCACTTACAGCTACCTGAAGAGCACTCTTCTAAGAACGGACCTCCCATTCCCATACACCACCAAAATGTGGAGCACCTGGTGGGTTGAACCTAAAGCTGATTTGGTAGTCTGCAAGGTGGTTCTGGAGTTCTGGCTCCATCCTAGAAAAGGCTTCGCGCAATTCTCGTTCTGCTCCACGGAAGTTGGTGCCACAGTCCGACTGGATCTCCTTTGGGCAACCCCTCCTGGCTATGAACCTACGGAGTGCAAGAAGGAAGGCATCCACATCTAATGCATTAAGGAGCTCAATGTGAACTGCCCTTGTCGTGAGACACTTAACCTCTTAGCCTTCGGCACAGATTTTGGGACTCACAGCTGAAATGCCCTACCTAACTTTAAATGTTAACAGTTCCTGGGCTACATACACAATTTAAATATCTTTAAAAAGAAGACACTTTGAGCTTTACTGTCTATTATTCAAAGTTGATATTACTCAAAAAGATAATAAGTTATAGATGATTAAGTACTGTAAAAAAATCCTAAATTGAAATTTCTTTTCCTTTATATATAAATACATAAAATCAGTCCTGGAGCAATCCAGAAAAGTAATGGGTTAAAAGCCACATGTCTCTTGAGTTTATATTTTAAATTAAATGAAGATATCCTGAAAAATGAGATTCCTACAAACATTTATCTGAGACTCTCCCCGCCCCTCCCCGCCCAGCCCAAATTTTAGGACTCACAGCTGAAAAACACATACCTAACTTTAAATGTTAACAGTTCCTGATAAGAATGTGCTACATACACAGTTTAGATATCATTGGAAAGAGGACACTATGAGCTTTACTGTCAATCATCAAAGTTGATATTGCTCAAAAACATATTAAGTTATAGATGATGAAGTGCCATGGATATACAGTTCCTGCATTGAACATTATTTTTATTTCATATATAAACTTTCTTTCGGCTTCTCCCATTAGGGGTCGCCACAGCGGATCATCCGTATTCATGATCTGCATGTTCGATGTGGCACGTTTTTACGCTGGATGCCCTTCCTAATGCAACCCTCCCCATTTATCCGGGCTTGGGACCTGACCGGGAATGGAACCCGGGCCGCAATAGATTTATACTCTATTCATACAGTCTGCATAGAAATGAATGGCTGACCATTAAAGGCTTTTGTTATACGCTATTAGCTATAAGCTATTGTTTTACAGTCATAGCCATTCATATTGATGTGTGGCCATTCCAATCTCAACAATAGAGTCAAGAGTCAAGAGTCAAGAAGCTTTTATTGTCATTTCAACCATATATAGCTGATGCAGTACACAGTGAAATGAAACAACGTTCCTCCTGAACCCAGGTGCTACATAAAACAACATAAAACAACAGTACAGAACAGAAAAACACAGGGCCGAGAACTAAGATCCTCGCCACATAAAGTGCATGTGTGCAGCTGGTGCAAACAGTGCAAAAGAAAACACAAGACCGTGCAAGACAACACAGGACAGTGCAGGACAATACACAAAATATAAAAATAAAAATAACAATAGCTCCGCCAGTAAAACCTGTCGTGACAGAATAAGGTGCAAACAGTAGCAGAAAAATGTAAACAGAAAAATGTAAACAGAATTGTGCAATTCAACAATAGCAGCAATCAAAATAAACTGAGCAGTGACCAAAGGATTTGGACAGAATATTTTGCAAAAGAACAAGAACAAGTCCCGGAAGATCAGCAACAAACGGCATGTAAACATTTTGCGATAATGAAAAGTGTGAATGGTACTGAAACCTGGGTGTGTGAAGTGTATGATGTGTGTTGAGTCCGGTTTGTACAGATCAGTCACACAGTTGTGTGTAAGTGTGTGTGTGTGTGTGTGTGTGTGTGTGTGTGTGTGTGTGTGTGTG
>JAAIIK010000081.1:2004259-2028143 GCA_014706435.1 Silurus glanis
GTGTGTGTGTGTGTGTGTGTGTGTGTGTGTGTGTGTGTGTGTGTGTGTGAGCAAGAGAGCATTTCGAAGCATTCGGGCTGCCACATCAAGACTGTGCAACAGTTTTTTCCCGCAAGCCATCAGGCTCCTCAACAAAGGTTCAGATGTTTGTTGAGAAGCCTGACGGCTTGCGGGAAAAAACTGTTGCACAGTCTTGATGTGGCGGCCCGAATGCTTCGGAACCGTTTCCCTGATGGTAGGAGGGTGAAGAGTGTGTGTGACGGGTGTGTGGTCGTCCACAATGCTGTGTGCTTTGCGGATGCAGCGTGTGGTGTAAATGTCCATGATAGAGGGGAGAGAGACTCCGATGATCTTCTCAGCTGTCCTCACTATCCTCTGTAGGGTCTTGCGATCCGAGACGGAGCAGTTCCCAAACCAGGCAGTGATGCAGCTGCTCAAGATGCTCTCGATGGTCCCTCTGTAGAACATGGTCAGGATGGGGGGAGGGAGATGAGCTTTCCTCAGCCTTCTCAGGAAGTAGAGACGCCTTATGTGCCTCATGACGAGCCTCTCTAAGCACTTCATCATGATGGGTGTGAGTGCAACAGGACGATAGTCATTGAGGCAGGAGACAGAAGACTTCTTCGGCACAGGAATGATGGTCGTCGTCTTGAGGCACGTAGGAACAGTGGCGCTGCTCAGGGAGATGTTGAAGATGTCGGTGAAGACATCCGCTAGCTGTTGTGCACATTCCCTGAGCACTCTGCCAGGAATGTTGTCTGGTCCAGCAGACTTCCGTGGGTTAACTCTGCATAGAGTTTTCCTCACTTCAGCTGTGGTTAGACAGAGCACCTGGTCACTGGGAGGAGGGATGGTCTTCCTCGCCACCATGTTGTTCTGCACCTCAAACCGGGCGTAGAAGTCGTTCAGCGCATCTGGGAGGGAGGCGTCACGGTCACAAGCAGGTGATGTTGTCTTGTAATTCGTGATCGCCTGAATGCCCTGCCACATGTGCCGGGTGTCTCCGCTGTCCTGGAAGTGGCCGTGAATTCTCTTGACGTGTGCGCGCTTCGCCTCTCTGATGGCACGGGACAGTTTGGGTGTGTGTTTTGAAGTTCGCTAATGGTCCCGTAGAGCATGCTGAGCGCTTCCTTAGCATTAGCGCTAGGTGGTATGTACACTCCGAGCACAATAGCGGTGGTGAATTCCCGTGGTAAATAAAAAGGTATACATCTCACAACAATAAACTCCAGCAGCGATGAGCAGTAGGTAGAAACAAGCACAGAGTTCTTACCCCATTCCGTGTTGACGTAAACACAGCTGGATGGCGGCGTCCGGAACTCTGTCGCTCAGCCACGTCTCAGTAAACACAAAAACGCAGCAGTGTCTGTACTCACGCCGAGTAGCTTGTTGGAGTCTGATGTAGTCTAATTTATTGTCCAGGGAGCAGACATTTGCCAGCAGTAGTGATGGTAGAGCGGGCCGGCTAGGGTTAGCTTTTAGCCTAGCATTAGCACCCGCTCGCTTTCCGCGCTTCTGCTTTCTCGCGCAGCGCTTTCGATTCCCCCTCCTCCGTCCGTCCGCTGCAGGCGATGCCGAGGTCTGGAGGCCTGCTTCTCGGAGCACGCCGAGGTCGCGTAGCTTCTGCCGCAGGTCATCATTAATTGTGTTGTTTGGGTTGTTTCTGAGTTCTTTCAGGGTTTTGCGGTTGTACACAGGGACACCGGTTGCTCTGATGTCCATGTGTTGTGTAAGGCGGACTACAAAGTGAAAGTAGCACCATTTTGGGTCCGGAGCGGCTGCTGCGAGCTACTGCCGCGCCGCCATCTTGGATCCAGGATGATACAATACACACACACACACACACACACACACACTTACTTTTCAAACATTTCTCTTATAAAAACCAACGGGCAATAAAACCAATAAAATTGTATAAAACTGTAAAGGGAAATATATTGTAACTTACAGATGTAAAAAGCATCCATGCAGATCTCCAAGTCTCTGTTGTTACTTCGCCCCAAAAATATTTTCCACATCGCTGCTTTTTTTTTTTTTTTGCAAATCTCCGATAAAACAACTTTTTTGATTGTCCATTTTTTCCTTGTTTTCTTTTCTTTTTGTAAACAAAGTCCAGTTAGCACGAGCTATAAACAGCTGTTTGTGGCGAGCTGAGAGCTGCATCACTTCCTGGTTCATTGCAGCACTTGCTGCTTCGACCAGTAAAAGTTTGTAAAGAGTAAGAAAACTAAAGGCTCACACACGTGGGGAATAAAATCCTCCCATATATCATTCGAATTCTGCACTTATTGGCTACATTTTCCATCAGTCATATTGTTTCCATAATGCTACTGGCTGAAAATAAAAGGTTTGAAATGAAAGGTGGTGCATAAAAAAACATGACACCTGCAGAAGGAGTGGAGACTTAACTAAAGATTCCGCTTCTTTTACTTTTTATTTTATTTTATAATTTTTTTTATTTTGTGGTCTCAAGCGTTTTGTAACACTATATTCTACCAGCCATATTTGTTTTTTTACCAGCAAGATGGAGTTTTTTATGCGAAAGTTATTCCGAAACATAAACACAAACACCAGCTGAAGTTCTGTGACGTAAACAACAGAATAACCATCTAAATTACAACACTATTCTTTGTTTGGAGCAGAAATGTTTGGAGCAGAAATTAGCAGCAGTGGATGTGTTTGTGACTCAATATTATAATAATAATTCAATTCAATCATTTTTATTTGTATAGCGCTTTTAACAATGAACATTGTCTCAAAGCAGCTTTACACAGATAATGTGGTGATTAAAAGTGAATATGTTCTTTATAAGTAAGTTTGTCCCTGATGAGCAAGCCGGTGGCAACTGTGGCAAGGAAAAACTCCCCGAGACGGCATAAGGAAGAAACCTTGAGAGGAACCAGACTCAAGAGGGAACCCATCCTCATCTGGGTTGCACCGAATGTCCATTTATAGCAGATATACGATGTTACGGGGTACAGTGATGGGGATCAGAAGCGAAAAGTAGTCCTGAGTCAATGTAGCAGACTGTTTACATTAACTACAGTCCAATCCATCCACAAAAGCTCCTGTTCTTACTCCGGAATTTCATGGAACCACCCAAGGCATAGCGAAAAGGGAGAACCAGAAGGTAACACTGACACGAGGGATCTCTGGGATAAGAGATGACCCACCACACCACCGTCAACAAACTTGAGTGAACGTGTGAAAGTGAGGGGACGACAGCATACAAATATCCCGGTTCACCAAACACTTTATATCCATGTTCCCTCCAGATCTGGTCTTTACCTAAGACAAATCTACTGATCAAAGGCTTGTCTAAATAATTATGTTTTCAACCTCGAATTGAACACTGAGACTGTGTCTGAGTCCCGAACACTGATTGGAAGGCTGTTCCATAACTGTGGGGCTTTATAAGATAAAGATCTGCCCCCTGCTGTAGTCTTCATTATTTGAGGAACCAACAGATAGCCTGCACCTTTTGATCTAAGTAGCGTGGAGGATCATATTGGTAAAGAAGTTCACTCAGATACAGCGGTGCGAGACCGTTAAGTGCTTTATACGTCAGTAGTAGTATTTTATAATCAATGCAAGATTTGATTGTGAGCCAGTGTAGACTGATTAAAACAGGAGTGATGTGGTCATATTTCCTAGATCTAGTGAGGACTCTTGATGCTACATTCTGAACTAACTGAAGCTTATTTATGCACTTACTCGAACACCCAGACAGTAAAGCGTTACAGTAGTCTAATCTAGAAGTAACAAAAGCATGAACTAGTTTTTCTGCATCCTGTAACGACATCATATTTCTAATTTTAGCAATATTTCTAAGGTGAAAGAAGGCGATCCTGGTAATATTATTGACATGAGCCTCAAAGGAAAGAGTAGAGTCAATAATAACACCAAGGTCTTTGACAGCCGTACATGGTGAAACAGAAACACCATCCAGAGATGCTACATAATCGGAAAGTTTGCTTCTAGCTGCTTGTGGTCCTAGTAAAAGTACTTCCGTCTTATCTGAGTTGAGCAGAAGAAAGTTATCAAGCATCCACTGTCTAATGTCCTTTACACACTCCTCAACATTGTTAAGCTGATCTCTCTCATCTGGCTTTGCTAAAATATAAAACTGTGTATCATCAGCATACGGTCATACGTATATGGTCGTACAGTGCGAAGGGATAGAGTCTCGTGTTCACCATGCAGCTGAAGCTAGAATCATGGTGCGCTGTGCTCCATCATCCAATATAGCATAAGTCTAATATATATATATATATATATATATATATATATATATATATATATATAATTATCATCATTATTATTATAATTATTATATATACTGTATATATTTTTTTTATTTGGCATGTTTTATTTGCCCTTCCTAATGGAACGCTCCCCATTCATCTGGGCTTGCGATTGTCACTAAAAGTGCACTGACCTGTGCAACCATAATGGCTGGGTTAAATGGTTATAAGGCTATGGCAGCGAAAAATGTGCAGACACTGTTGTAAAGGGACCACAAGAAAAAGGTATAAGGCTAAGGTATTGAAAAAAATAAATGCGCAAGCTGAATAAACTTCTTCTTCTTCTTTCGGCTGCTCCCATTAGGTGTCGCCACAGCGGATCATCCGTCTCCATACCACCCTGTCCTCTACATCTGCCTCTTTCACACCAACTACCTGCATGTCTTCCCTCACCACATCCATGAACCTCCTCCTTGGTCTTCCTCTTTTCCTCCTACCTGGTGGCTCCATCCTCAGCATTCTTCTACCAATATAATTCATGTCCCTCCTCTGCACATGTCCAAACCATCTCAATCTCGCCTCCCTCACCTTGTCACCAAAACATCCTACATGTGCTGTCCCTCTAATAAACTCATTTCTAATCTTGTCCATCCTCGTCACTCCCAACGAAAACCTTAACATCTTCAGCTCTGCTACCTCCAGCTCCACCTCCTGTTTTTTACTCAATGCCACTGTCTCTAAACCATACAACATCGCAGGTCTCACCACAGTCCTATAAACTTTCCCTTTCATTCTTGCAGATACCCTACTATCACACATCACTCCTGTCACTCTTCTCCACCCTGCCTGCACTCTTTTCTTTACTTCTCTAACACACTCTCCATTACTTTGCACTGTTGACCCCAGGTACCTGAACTCCTCCACCTTCTCCACCTCTTCTCCCTGCAACCGCACCACTCCACTGCCCTCCCTCTCATTCACACACATGTACTCTGTCTTACTCCTACTGACTTTCATTCCCCTTCTCTCCAGCGCATATCTCCACCTCTCCAGGCTCTTCTCAACCTGCTTACTACTCTCACCACAAATCACAATATCATCCGCAAACATCATAGTCCAGGGAGACTCCTGTCTGACCTCGTCCGTCAACCTGTCCATCACCACTGCAAACAGGAAAGGGCTCAGGGCCGATCCTTGATGTAGTCCAACCCTCACCCTGAACCAGTCTGTCGTTCCTACTGCACACTTCACTGCTGTCACACTGTCCTCATACATGTCCTGCACCACCCTCACATACTTCTCTGACACACCTGACTTCCTCATACAGTACCACAACTCCTCTCTCGGCACTCTGTCGTACGCATTCTCTAAATCCACAATGCAATTCCTTCTGTCCTTCTCTATACTTCTCCATCAACATTCTCAAAGCAAATAAGGCATCTGTGGTGCTCTTCCTCGGCATGAAACCATACTGTTGCTCACAGATGGTCACCTCTTCTCTCAGCCTGGCTTCCACTACTCTTTCCCATAACTTCATGGTGTGACTGATCAACTTAATTCCCCTGTAGTTACTGCAGGTCTGCACATCTCCCTTTTGCTTAAAGATCGGTACCAGCACACTCCTTCTCCATTCCTCAGGCATCCTCTCACCTTCCAGAATCTTGTTAAACAATCTGGTTAAAAACTCCACTGCCATCTCATTTTCCTCATTCATCAGCTGCTCAAAATACTCCCTTCACCGTCTCAACACACTCTCCTCACTAGTCAACACATTTCCATCTCCATCCTTTATTGCTCTAACTTGCAGTACATCCTTCCCAGCTCGGTCCCTCTGTCTGGCCAATCGGTACAAATCCTTTTCTCCTCCCTTAGTGTCCAACCTCTCATACAGCTCCTCATATGCCCTTTCCTTGGCTTTCGCCACATCGCTCTTTACCTGCTGCCGCATCTCCTTGTACTCCTGCCTACTTTTCTCATCACTCTGTCGATTCCAATTCTGTTTTGCCAACCTCTTTCTCCTTATGCTCTCCTGCACTTCCTCATTTCACCACCACGTCTCTTTGTCTACCTTTCTATTTCCAGATGTCACACCAAGTACTTTTCTAGCTGCCACCCTCATCACTCCTGCAGTAGTTACCCAATCATCCAACACCTCTTCACCACCACTGAGCCCCTGTCTGACCTCTTCCCTGAACCTCACACTACACTCTTCCTCCTTCAGCTTCTACCATCTTATTCTTCTTTCAGTCCTCACTCTCCTCCTCTTCTTCTTCGCCTCCAAAACCATCCTACAGACCACCATCCGATGCTGTCTAGCTACACTGTCCCCCGCCAACACCTTACAATCTCCAATCTCCTTCAGGTTGCATCTCCTGCATAGAACATAGTCCACCTGTGTGCACCTTCCTCCACTCTTATCCGTCACCCTATGATCATCCTTCTTCTTAAAATACGTATTCACCACTGCCATTTCCATCCTTTTAGCAAAATCCACCAACATCTGCCCTTCCACATTCCTCTCCTTAAGGCCATACCTACCCATAACCTCCTCATCACCTCTGTTCTCTTCACCTACATGCCCACTAAAGTCTGCCCCAATCACCAATCGTTCATTCCTAGGTACACCATCTACCACTTCATCTAATTCACTCCAGAATCTTTCCTTCTCCTCCATCTCACAGCCGACTTGTGGAGCATAGCCACTGATGACATTTATCATCAACCCTTCATCTTCCAGCTTCACGTTCATCACCCTATCAGAAACTCTCTTCACCTCCACTACACTTTTACTGTACTCTTCATTCAGAATCACCCCTACACCATTTCTCTTTCCATCCACACCATGATAGAACAGTTTAAACCCACCTCCAATGTTCCTGGCCTTACTCCCTTTCCACCTGGTCTCCTGAACACACAACATATCTACCTTTCTCCTCTCCACCATATCAGCTATTTCTCTCCCGTTACCAGTCACAGTACCAACATTCAAAGTACCAACCCGAACCACCACTCTCTTACACTTCTCCTTTTCCTGCTGTCTCTGTAGACGTCTTCCTCCTCTCCTTCGGCCAACAGTAGCCCAATTTCCACCGGTACCCTGTCGGCTAACGATACCTGTGGCGGTCGTTTTTAACAAATATAACCTCGACCGATCCGGTATGAAATTCTTATTTGTGATCCGCATATTCGATTTGGCACATGTTTTACGCTGGATGCCCTTCCTAACGCAACCCTCCCCATTTATCCGGGCTTGGGACCGGCACTAAGAGTGCACTGGCTTGTGCCTCCCTAATGGCTGGGTTAGTATTATTGTTACCATAAATCCCATAAAACCATACCATACCATAAATCTTTATGATGATAAAAGCTTCTTGACATGACTTGAAGAGGTGCAGTTTCTCTGGTATCAACTCATTAACTGTCCATGTGGAAACATAGCAAAGGTTCAGTTTGGTGTTTGGATGATTTACGTAATTTAAACCACCATTATTACTTTAAAACATTTGCCAGAATTTTTTGTCTTCATGCTCTATGTTGCGGCCATGGAGAAATATGGACGCAACATAGAGCATGAAGACAAAAAATTCTGGCAAATGTTTTAAATATTTAATCGCAACTTATTCGCAAATTTCTATCTGTTCTAAATGTACCATATATTAATACTTCCTGTTTTTAATATATGGTACATTTAGAACAGATAGAAATTTGCGAATAAGTTGTGATTAAATATTTAATTTGATTGACAGGCCTAATATTAATATGATGTAGGGCTGGGCGATATGGCCTAAAAAAAAAAATCCCCGATTTAAAAAAAAAAAAATCCGATTTGCGATTTAAATCGATTTTTTTTCCCCCTGCTTAAAATCAATCTGCATATGACAAAGAAAATGTTCAAAAAAAGTTTTAACTTAATTAAATAAAGTTTATTTACCCTTCTGGGATTATAATCCACTTTGGGTTAAAGTGCAATCAGAAACAACAAACCAAAAATACAAGATGGCAGGCCCTGCCATTGTAAATTGTGAAAATAGAACGTAAAATAACATAAAATGAGCAAACCTACAAAGAAAAATGTTTTATGAGTGTTTAAATGTGGAACATGATTGAAAATGCACCTGAGGTTTTGAGTGATTTTGCCTTTACTTGCCAAAACTCCACAGTAAAATGACTTGAAATTTTAAATAAAAATATAATAGACAGGGAGTGTTTTTATGAGTGTTTAAATATGGTGATTCAAATGCTCTGATTTTTCTGTTTCTTAACGGAAATGCCATTCTGAAGCGTCTTTACATGTATTTTGACCGCTCCCACCAGTGTACAATTAGACGCGCAACACTAAACAAAGTGCGGCTGGCTTAACCGCAGTCTTGTGCTGCCGCCGTCTTGTTCATTTCGTAGGGCCCTAAATCTCTCCCACTCGACATCATGCCTCTGTTTGAGGTGCTGCAGTAAACTGGTGGTACTGCTACCTTTGCTTGCAACAGCCTTCAAACACACTTTGCAGCGGGGTGTTGTTTGTGCTGCGTCTGACGCAGCAAAACCGAACCAATTTCAAATTACAGATGACACTGTGCCTTTCTTGGGAACGAGTTCTTCTCTGCTCGCTGCCATGTTGTTTGTGTATCTCTATGGCAAACGCGCGGGGGGAGGGCTGAGTTCGTTCGAAACTATGGGAGCCCAGAGGGGAGCGTCGGCGGACATTAAAGAGAAACCCGATTTTTATTAAAACATAGATGTGAACTACACATTCGAGTTAATCGATAAAATCGATTTATCGCCCAGCCCTAATATGATGTGAGGTCCAGTTACCAACATGACAGGTAGAAGTAATAACTACTTTTTACTTAAGTACATGTCAAAGCCAAAACCTCTTTACTTTCACTTGAGTAAAAAAGTATAATTAGTACTTCAACTTTTACCCGAGTATTTTAAAACATGAGTATCTGTACTTCTACTTAAGTAAAGGATGTGTGTACTTTTGCCACCTCTGTTTCCAGGGTACTTTTCTTCTTTTTTATTATATAGTTTTGTTTGTGTTAGTATTAAGATGGGCCTTACCCTGGTTCTCTAAACACATTACTATTTTGTCTGTTCAGTGTCTTTACGATGTGAGTATGTAAGGTACACAATGTCTTTGTCTGGGTTCACACCCTGCGACTCGTACCCAATCAGGAACAGGTTTAGCTCAGTTTTTTCCAATGTGTATATATACACTTGTCTGTTATCTGCATTAAAATGAAGAACATATGCACCATTCTGTGTGCTTCTTCCCTGATCAGAAGACACCACGGGCATTGTAGATCACATGGGAAACCTCTCAAAGAATTAAGTTTTTGTTCGGGCATGATATAAATCAAACAGTTTGGTGTCAGAAGTGGTATACTTTCCAGCAATATCCAAAGGGAAATCACACATCAAGGTAAGTTGTTTGATACTTCCTTGCTTGCTGGGATTGTCCCATTAGCCAGCCAATAGAAGACGTTTTTTTAGGCGATATTGTCTGAAGTATCCAAAAGAATCCATGATCATTTTTATATGCCCAATATTTTTTTTATATGAGAAAAAAGAAATATTAGAAAGACGAAAATTTTGTTTTGACTTTATAAGTCTACTTTTTTCTCCCAACTTACAAAATTTGTGATCCAAAGACTGGATTACTTTTTTTGTTTGAAGACTACGAACCCCCTTGGTGTCTAGCACAGCTGTATTGTCTGAGTGTTGTGTGTCTGTTCTTTGTTCTATGTAAAGAAGATTTGTCATGACATCTTTAGCCCTATTGCAGAAAAAATATCCCAAAGTTTGGATGTATAGGAATAATGCTGGTTATTGGACTAATCCTTATTTAGATAATTTAGCATGATGGAGTGAATTGTGTCACATCTAGATACATTTTCCCAGAGATTCAAATGCTGCTAGAAGTTTCTTCTCGGCTCCTGTTCACCTTATAACACACCATTTACAATAGTGTTTAGCATAGCTGTTAGATTTATATCATGCCCAAACGAAACTTAATTCTTGGAGAGGTTTTCCATACGACCTGCGATGCCCGTAGTGCCTTTTTGATCAGGGAAGAATCACACAGCACACAGAATGGAGCAATGTTCTTCTTCAGTTTATTGCAGGCAGCAGACACGTATATACACACAGAGTGGAGAGAAAGCTGACCTAAAGTTGTTTCCTGTTTAGACAAGAGGATATACTAGCCGGAGATGTGTGAGACCAGATAAAGACTCCCTGTATACCTTACATACTAACATCGTAAATATTCTATAGACACTGAACAGACAAAGGAATGTGTGCAAAGCAGTGTGAGAACCATCTTAACACTAACAATGGCCATTTTAAATAATTTATGATTTAGCATCACACACCAAAACATAGGATGTTCTCCCTGGGAACAGAATCGGTGACAAACTGCAAATGAAAAGATAAAGACAAACAAAAACATACAGATTACATTTCATTTTGTCCCTACATGCATATAATTCATCACCACCACTCCAAACGAGGTCTTTATGGCCTGTCTTACGATCATCAAACATGGCAACATACAAAGTACAATTCCAACAATCAATACAAGAATCATTCCTAAAACAAAATAGTGTTCAACACTCGTAAACAACCTCTTAATCTTCTCAAAAAAAACTTTGTTCAGCAGTTGTTCCACGTTCTCCAAGACATCATGAGACAATTGTTTCTCAGTGCTTGTTCAATGTGTCTATAAGCAGTATTATCATGTATACATAACAGTTTCTTCTCTAAATGATGTGTTCAAAGAGAATAAGAAAAATTCTGAGTGTAATTTCAACTATGCACATATTGTTATAGAATTTGGACTTCGAGCAGGTATCAGGGTAAGCTAAACAAAACAGTCAAGTGAGTCAGATCTTCACCCCGGAGGTGGCCCCCTTTTTACTTTACGTATCAGGACCTGCTGATTAGGCACAAAAGGGTGTGTTGGCTTATCTGTGGGCAGAGGAAGAGTTAGTGAGACATCAGCACTGATAGAATTCAATTTCTCAACCAGGGCAGAAACGTAATCGTCCACCATCACTTCCAGGTTACCTAAGGAAGAAATGCCAGTGCGTCCCCTGACCCATGGGGTCGGGAAAGGCTTGAACATAAAACTTTCAAAAGGTTAGTTTTGTTGAAGATAGGGTCACTCATTTTTGTGAGTACTACCGGAAGAACAACAGTCCAATTTCGGCCTGTTTCAATGCAGGCTTTAGTAACACGTTCCTTAATGGTTCTGTTTGTTCTCTCTACCACTCCAGCTGACTGTGGGTGATAGGGAATATTAAAATACCAGTCAATTGCTAAGCTTTTAGCCAAAAGTGTTACCTTCGAAGCAAAAGGTGTGCCGTTATCACTTTCAGTCATACTAGAAATACCAAACCTAGAGATGATCTCTTTCGTTAATATTTTGACAACCGTTTTAGCATTCTCTGTCACACATGCAAATGCTTCTGGCCACTTACTGTATTTGTCAACTATAACCAACAGGTATCTCAAATTTGCTACAGGTGGCATGTGTAAAATCTATCTGTAGGTGTTGGAAAGGGGCTTCAGGAAAAGTAAGCGCACTATGTTGTACAGGTCGATGTACGTTAGTTTTGGCACAAGTCAAACATGAATCCAACACTACAGTGCCTTGCGAAAGTATTCGGCCCCCTTGAACCTTGCGACCTTTTGCCACATTTCAGGCTTCAAACATAAAGATATAAAACTGTAATTTTTTGTGAAGAATCAACAACAAGTGGGACACAATCATGAAGTGGAACGAAATTTATTGGATATTTCAAACTTTTTTAACAAATAAAAAACTGAAAAATTGGGCGTGCAAAATTATTCAGCCCCCTTAAGTTAATACTTTGTAGCGCCACCATTTGCTGCGATTACAGCTGTAAGTCGCTTGGGGTATGTCTCTATCAGTTTTGCACATCGAGAGACTGAAATCTTTGCCAATTCCTCCTTCCAAAACAGCTCGAGCTCAGTGAGGTTGGATGGAGAGCATTTGTGAACAGCAGTTTTCAGTTCTTTCCACAGATTCTCGATTGGATTCAGGTCTGGACTTTGACTTGGCCATTCTAACACCTGGATATGTTTATTTGTGAACCATTCCATTGTAGATTTTGCTTTATGTTTTGGATCATTGTCTTGTTGGAAGACAAATCTCCGTCCCAGTCTCAGGTCTTTTGCAGACTCCATCAGGTTTTCTTCCAGAATGGTCCTGTATTTGGCTCCATCCATCTTCCCATCAATTTTAACCATCTTCCCTGTCCCTGCTGAAGAAAAGCAGGCCCAAACCATGATGCTGCCACCACCATGTTTGACAGTGGGGATGGTGTGTTCAGGGTGATGAGCTGTGTTGCTTTTACGCCAAACATAACGTTTTGCATTGTTGCCAAAAAGTTCGATTTTGATTTCATCTGACCAGAGCACCTTCTTCCACATGTTTGGTGTGTCTCCCAGGTGGCTTGTGGCAAACTTTAAACGACACTTTTTATGGATGTCTTTAAGTAATGGCTTTCTTCTTGCCACTCTTCCATAAAGGCCAGATTTGTGCAGTATACGACTGATTGTTGTCCTATGGACAGAGTCTCCCACCTCAGCTGTAGATCTCTGCAGTTCCTCCAGAGTGATCATGGGCCTCTTGGCTGCATCTCTGATCAGTCTTCTCCTTGTATGAGCTGAAAGTTTAGAGGGACGGCCAGGTCTTGGTAGATTTGCAGTGGTCTGATACTCCTTCCATTTCAATATTATCGCTTGCACAGTGCTCCTTGGGATGTTTAAAGCCTGGGAAATCTTTTTGTATCCAAATCCGGCTTTAAACTTCTCCACAACAGTATCTCGGACCTGCCTGGTGTGTTCCTTGTTCTTCATGATGCTCTCTGCGCTTTAAACAGACCTCTGAGACTATCACAGTGCAGGTGCATTTATACGGAGACTTGATTACACACAGGTGGACTCTCTTTATCATCATTAGTCATTTAGGTCAACATTGGATCATTCAGAGATCCTCACTGAACTTCTGGAGAGAGTTTGCTGCACTGAAAGTAAAGGGGGCTGAATAATTTTGCACGCCCAATTTTTCAGTTTTTTATTTGTTAAAAAAGTTTGAGATATCCAATAAATTTCGTTCCACTTCATGATTGTGTCCCACTTGTTGTTGATTCTTCACAAAAAATTACAGTTTTATATCTTTATGTTTGAAGCCTGAAATGTGGCAAAAGGTCGCAAAGTTCAAGGGGGCCGAATACTTTCGCAAGGCACTGTATGTGACATCATCGAGATCTCAGGATATGTATGTACTGTGTCCAAATCTACTGGTTGTTTTGCTGCGTCCTTAGCTACTTTATCCGCTAACGTGTTTCCCTGAATTTCCTCTGAATCACCTACGGAATGTCCTTTAACCTTAACTATGGCCACTTTGACAGGGAGTTGAACAGCTTTTAAAAGGTTGCCTATGAGATTAACATGTGCTATGGGCTTTCCATCAGCTGTTTTAAAGTCTCTTTGCTTCCATGTTTCGGCAAAATCATGCACAACAAAAGTTCCTGCGAGTATATTATTACTATTTCTAGCTCTCCTCGAGCATCCTCCGTGGAAGATTCCTCTGAGGAGGGATCTCCTTTCCCAGCTAGGGGGTGCCATATTTCACCCCCGCCCAGAGCTGTGGAGGCGGCCCCTGAAGGGGCACAGCTCCGAGGTTCATTCTCCGCTCCAGAGCTCCCTCCACGAGGAGGTCGTATGCCGCCAGGTGGCGTCTGTTCTGCTCGTGGTGTGAGTACCACCAGCTGGATCCAGTCCACTGCCCGGTTGGTTCAGTGCTGGAATTCCTCCAGGGACGGTTCGCCAGGGGTTGGCTCTGTCCACCCTAAAAGTCTACGTGTCTGCCATTTCGGCCTATCATGCCCCCGTGGCCGGGCCATCTCTGGGTGAGACCCGATGGTATTGCGTTTTCTCCATGGCACCCGGAGGCTGAGGCCCCCGGTGCAACCTAGAGTGCCTGGGTGGGACCTGGCCGTCGTTTTGGGGGCTCTTTCTGAACCCCCCTTCGAGCCTTTAGCCGAGGCATCTTGGAGGCACCTTTCAATCACGTTCTTGTTGGCCATCTGCTCTATCAAAAGAGTAGGGGACCTGCAGACCCTGTCTGTGACCCCCTCCTTCCTGGAGTTTACCCCAGGTATGGCTGGTTCCTTCCTGTACCCCTGTACAGAGGGTTACATCCCCAAGGTGCCCTCGGTCGTCCCACGACCCATAAGATTACAGGCATTCTATCCTCCTCCGTTCTAGGCCCCAGACCAGGAGAAACTGAACCGGCTCTGTCCGGTGCGTGCACTGGACACCTACGTCCACAGGATGGGTCCTCGGAGAAGGACCGATCAGCTGCTCGTCTGCTACAGCCCTCCCAAGAGAGGCCTCCTTGCTAATAAGCAGGCTCTGAGCAGGTGGAGTGTTGATGCGATCACATTATGAGTCCTCTGGTCTCCCCGCTCCATTCGGGGTCAAAGCTCACTCCACCCGGAGTGTGGATGCCTCAAAATCTCGGTCGTCTGGAGTTCCCTCCAAGACCTATGTAACGCTGCTGGTTGGTCCACCCCACTGACCTTTTGCGGTTCTAGAACCTAGACTGCAGTGCCGCTCCTGGCCCCTCAGTCCTTCTCTAGCTGTGGTGAAAGACACACACTAGGCAGGGACTGGTCAGTCTGGCGTGATTGGACACTCGTTCCAAAAGCATTTCGACGCAGCTTGAGTTCCCGAAAGGGAACGTCTCTAGGTTATGTATGTAACCCTAGTTCCCTGAGGGAACGAGATGCTGCGTCTCTATGCCACACCTCCGGCGTCCCTGCAGCGCTTCCTTCTCCCTTACAGAAGCTGCCGGTGTCCTCTTTCATATGCGCTTTATACTTCTAGTCGTGACGTCACCTCACCGGTGACAGCCAGCGTCCAATTTTTGACTGATTACACACATTATTTCAGAGCGTGAACACTCAGGCGCGTTCCCAAAACGTTTCGACGCAGCGTCTCGTTCCCTCAGGGAACTAGGGTTACATACGTAACCTACAGACATTTTGTCGAAAAAAAAAAAGTGCTATTATTGTCAAAACATGATTTATTATGTCCTATATTATCATAAACATGTAAAAACATTGTGGTCAAGTGCATGCGATATGTGCAAATATAACATGGTTCGAAAACCGTTTTCCTTTCGTCCTGCGAGGCTGAGACTTGCGGAATCGCATTTTCAGCTCTTAGGAAGCTCATTCATTACAGCACATACACGGCTTGGCCAAACATGTGGAACTTTTTGTTTTTTGATGAATTATGACTTTCTACAACCGATTTGTTCACTTTTTACAGTTACAACTGTAAACATATTTTAGTTTTCCGATTTTTTTTATTTCATGTTTTTCCCCTTTTTCCACTTTGAAAAAGTTTTTAAATGAAATTATGCTTACAAATATGAAATTTTTTTTTCCAATAGATGATTGGGAAAACAGATGTAAAAATTATGAAAAAAAGTCATTTCTGTCAAAACATGATTTCTCATGTAAATTTTTTTAGTTCTTTTCTTCACTTATTCCCTTTTGTATTAATTGAAATTAAATTGAATTAAAATTACTCTTTTATAAATACATAATTTATCTCAAAACAAATGTCACCATCATCATTCACATTTTGCAATTTTAACTGCTTTTTAATGAAATTATGTTTAAAAATTTACATTTCATATGAACTATATTTTTATGAAAATTTTCACATTTTTTACAAAATTTGATTTGTCATGTCACTGTTTTTGTTCACTTGTTCCACTTTTAATGGTTTGTAATAAATTTTTGCTTATGAGCATGAAAATTCATACTATCATACTTTTTCTGGAAAAAAGTAATCTTTTTGTCAAAACATGTCTCGTCAATTTGTAGGTTTTGTTGTTCACTTATTGACTTTTGTAATGGTTATTCCTGAAATCATGCTAATATAAAAATTCATATTTTCACAATAACTAATTTTGTATGAAAATTTCATAATGCCAAGACGATTTATGAAGTCATGTTTTTGACAAAACTTGATTTTTAATGTAATTTTTCCCCCTTATTCCAACTTTTAACGGTTTATAATGAAATTATGAATATGAATATTCATTTTTTCCCAATAGATGAAAAAATTATGAAAACGGTTATATTTCGGTCAAAACATGATTTAGCATGTAACATTTTTTGTTTTTTCGTTTAAGCCTTGTACTTTGTAATTTTTTTCATGAAACTTTGCTTATGAAAATGAAAATTCATATATTTATAATATATTTTTATGAACAAACATTGTCAAAACTTTATTTGCCATGTGACGTGTTTCACTGAAGTTTTGCACTTTTTAATGTTTATTCCTGAAATGTACCTTCGGAATACAAAAATTCATATTTTCATAACAATAACCTATTTTGTCAAAACGTGATGCTTATGAGTTTGAAAATTTATATTTTCATATTAACTGTCCTACTTTTTCTGAGAAAAAAAGCCATCTATTTTTCAAAACATGATTTCTCATGTCAAATTTTCGTTCAATTGTTGACTTTTTCCATATTTTCTTCATATCTTTTTTCATATCCAATACATGAAAAAGATATGGAAAAAGTCTTATTTCTGTCAAAACACGATTTGGCATGTAACATTTAGTTTTTTTTGTACATAATGTACTTTGTAACGTTTTTTTCATGAAATTTGCTAATGTAAATAAAAATTCATATATTTAAAATGTTTTTATGAAAAAACATGTCAAACCCTTATTCGTCATGTTGACTTTTTGCACTTAAAAAAATAAAAAAATTCTGAAATGTTGCTTCTGAATATGAAAATGTAAACATTTTATAATATCAGATTTTCATGAAAAAAGTTATTCAGGTCAGTATTTAGTTCACTTTTTGCATCCTTTTACGTTTTTCATGAAATTATGATTCCGAAAAACATATTCAATATAACTATCATACCTTTTATGAAAAATTTAATTTTTCAAAACAAATGTCATGTCACCGTCATCGTTCACTTTCTGCCATTTTTAACTGTTTTTTATGACATTATATTTTTATGAAGAGTACGATTTTTGTCAGTATTTTTGTTGACATTCACTTTGTAACGGTTATTATGAATATAAAAACTATTATTTTCATAATTATAATTTTTTTTTATGAAACAATGTCATGTTTTTGACAAAACGTTTTTTTCATGTTTTTCCCATTATTCCACTTCTAAACTTTTTTTAAATGAAATTATGCTTATAAAAATGAAATTTCATATTTTTTAAATAGATGATTTGGAAAAAGATGAAAAAATTATGAAAAAAAAGTCATTTCTGTCAAAACATGATTTCTCATCAATTTCTCTGTTCTTTCGTTCATTCAGCTGTTTTGTAACAGCTACTAATGAAATTAGGCTAATTAATATAAAAATTCATATTTTCATAATTACTTTCATTTTTGTATGAAAAAAAAGTCTTGTTTTAACAAAACTTGAATTTTAATGTCATGTTTTTCCTCATTCCATTTAACGGTTTTTAATTAAATTATGCTCATGAATATGAATATTCATATTTTCCCAATAGATGAAAAAGATGAAAAAGATGAAAATTATGAAAAAGGTCATTTCGGTCAAAACATGATTTGGCATGTAATATTTTTCGTTTTTTCGTTTAAGCTTTGTACTTTGTAATTTTTTTCATGAAACTGTTTATGAAAATGAAAATTCATATATTATTTATATTTAGTTTTGTCATGAAATTATGATTCTGATTATGAAAACATTTTACCATTTTTGAAATGATGCTTAAAATTTCATATTAACTATTATATTTTTATGAAAAGAGTAAAATTCTTGTCAAAACTTGATTTGTCATCACCTTTTTCATTCCCTTATTATTTTTTTAATCGTTTTTTAATAAAATTTTGCTTAGGAGTATGAACATTAATATTTTCATAATACTGTCCTACTTTTTCTGAAACAAAATACATCCATTTCTTAAACTATGATTTCTCATGTAAATTTTTTTTTTTAATTCACAATGTAACGGTTATTATTAATATAAAAATTATTATTTTCATAATTGACTTATGAAACATGTTTTTGACAAAACTTAATTTTTTTATTTCACGTTTTTCCCGTCATTCCACGTTTAAATTTTTTTTAAATGAAATTATGCTTATAAAAATTAATTCATATTTTTGAAATAGATGATTGGGAAAAAGATGAAAAATTAGGAAAAAATTATTATATATATTTCTGTCAAAACATTATTTATCATGTAACATTTTTTTAGGTTTTGTGTACGTATTGCACTTTGTAACTTTTTTTCATGAAAGTTTGCTTATGGAAATAAAAATTCCTATATTTATGATATATAAAACACATTTTTGTCAAAGCTTTATTTGTCATGTAATGTTGACTAATTTTTTTTTCCTGAAATGTTGCTTCTAAATATGAAAATGTATATTTTCATCGTATGGGTCCCTGGTGGTCTAGTGGTTAGGATGTGGCGCTCTCACCGCTGCGGCCCAGAAGGGCATCCAGCGTAAAAAAAATGTGCCAAATCAAACATGCGGATGATCCGCTGTGGCGACCCCTAACGGGAGAAGCCGAAAGAAAGTTTATATTTTCATCGTATATCGTATTTTCATAATAGACATTTTTGTCAAAAATTGGTGTCAATATTTGTCAATTTATTGTACCATTGTACATTTTTTTTTTCATGAAATTATGCCTTTGAACATAAACATGTCATTTTCACACTAACTAACCTTTAAAAAAAATTTATTTTTCTCAAAACAATAAAATTCACTTTTTGCGATTTTAACAGTTCTTTAATGAAATTATGCTTAGAAATCCATAATTTCATTTTAACTTTTATTTTTATGAAAAAATTCATATAAAAAAAAAAAACGTCATGTAAATTTTTTTGTACGCTTATTTCACTTTTACTAATACATTTTTACTTATGAGCATGAAAATTCTATCATACTTTTTCTGGTAAATGTCAACTTTGTCAAAACATGGTCAATTTGTAGTTTTGTTTTGTTCACAAAGCCTTTTTAATGGTTATTCATAAAATTATGCTAATTAATATATAAATTCAAATTTTCATAATATTTTTATACGAGAAAAATCAGTCAAAACATTATTTTTAAAAAGTCATGTTTTTGACAAAACTTGATTTTTTTTTTGTCATTTTATTTCCCCACTTTTTAATCGTTTCTAATTGAATTATGTTTATGAATATTCATATTTTCCAAATATAAAAAAAAGATAAAATTATGAAAAACCTAATTTCTGTCAAAAAATGATGGCATGTAACTTTCAGTTTTTGTTTACGCATTGTACTTTGTAACAGATTTTCATGAATTTTTCTTATGAAAATGCAAATTCATATATTTATAATAACATTTCAGAAAACTCATTTTTGTTATAACTTTGTCATGTGTTTCACTGACTTCTTGCATTTTTAAAATCTTTTCCTGAAACAAAAATTCATATTTTCATAACAATAATCATTTTTGTCAAAAGGGTATATATATGTCAGTATTTTTCTTCACTTACTGCACCCTTTTATGTTTTGTCATGAAAATATGATTCTGAATATGAAAATATATTTTCACTATAACGATCATACCTTTTATAAAAAAAATTTATTTTTTTCAAAACAAATTTGTCATGTCATGCTCATCGTTCACTTTCTGCCATTTTTACCTTTTTATTTTAATGAAATTTTGCTTAAAAATTCATTAACATTTTTTATGAAAAGAGTAAAATTCTTGTCAAAACTTGATTTGTCCTTACCATTTTCAATCTCATTCCTTTTTCAATGGTTTTTATAAATGTTTTGCTCATGAGTATGAAAATTTATATACTATCCTACCTTTTCTGAGACAAAATACATCTATTTCTTAAAACATGATTTGTCATGTCAATTTTTTGTTTTTCATTCAATTTGTAACAGTTATTATTAATCTAAGAATTATTATTTTCATAATTATAATTTTTGTATGAAACAATGTCACTTTCCACTTTTAAACTTAAATTACTTTTAAATTAAATTATGCTTATAAATATGAAAATTAATATTTTCCCAATAGATGATTGGAGAAAAAGATGGAAAAACATGATTTCTCATGTCAATTTCTTTTGTTCTTTCGTTTACTTATTGCCTTTTGTAACGGCTAAATTTTCATATGAAAATGCAAATTCATATATTTATATGTTTGAAAAAAATTATATTAGCCAAAACTTTGTCATTTCTTACTTAGACTTACTGCACCCTTTTGAAATTATGATTCTGAATATGAAAATAACTTTCACTATAACTATCATACCTGTTATGAAAAACGTAATTTAAACAAAAAAAAATAATTTTGCCATGTCACCATCATTGTTCTGCCAACTTTTTTTTTTAAATAATGCTTAAAAATTCATATTGACTATTATTTTTATGAAAAGAGTAAAATTCTTGTAAAAACTTGATTTGTCCTCACCTTTTTCGTTCCATTATTCCTTTTTTTTAACGGTTTTTAATACAATTTTGCTTAGGAGTATAAAAATTTATATTTTCCTAGTAACTATATAAAGTAACGGTTATTCATGAAATAATTGACAAAACATGATTGGTCATGTAACCTTTTCATTTGTCATTCACTTTTTAGCGTTTATTCATGAAACTATGCTAATTAGCATAAAAATTCCTATTTTGCTAATAATATATTTTTTAATGAAAAGCAATATTTTTGCCAAAATTTGATCTGTCAACATTTTTCGTTCTTTTATTCCACGTTTTAACGCTTTGTAATTCAATTGTGCTAATGAATATGAAAATTCATATTTTCATAATAACTATCAAAGTCATCATTTTGTCAAAACGTGTTTTGTAGTGTCACTTTTTTGTTTCATTCACTTATTGCCATTTTAAACGGCTGTTCATCAAATTATTATGAATATTAACATGAATATTTTCATCACACCTATTACATTTTAAGTCATATATTTGCAAATATAAATTAATATGAAAATTCATAATTTCATAATTTTTTTCATGAAAACCGTCATATTTTCACGTCAAAACGTGATGCGTCATGTCACCTTTAAGTTTTCGTTCACTAACTTAAGTTATTCATTAATTTATGCAAATTAATATAAACATTTATATATTCATAATAACTAGCATTTATCTTATAAAATAAAAAGAAAATTACTTTGTATGAAATTATGAAGATGAATATGAAAATGATTTTCAAAATATATTTTTTTTCTAATATTTTCGATAAAACTTGATTTGTCATTGATTGAAAATTTATATTTTCCCAATAGATGATTGGGAAAAAGATAAAAATTTATGAAAAAAAGTCATTTCTGTCAATACATGATTTATCATGTCAATGTTTTAGTTCTTTCCTATGCTCATTGCCTTTTGTAACGGCTATTAATGAAATTATGTTAATATAAATCTTCATATTTTCATAATTACTTTCGTTTGTGTGAAAAAAGTAATGTTTTAACAAAACTTGATTTTCAATGTCATGTTTTATCCCCTTATTCCACGATTTAACATTTTAATAAAATTATGCTCATGAATACAAAAATTTGTATTTTCCAAATAGATATGTTTTTGGTAAAAAAAAAAAGTCATTTCTGTCAAATCATGATTTGGCATGTAACACATTTAGCTTTTCGTTTATGTATTGCACTTTTATATTGTATTCTAACCCTAACCCTTTTTTATTCAATCTTGCTTATGAAAATGAAAATTCATATATTCGTAATGTTTTAATTAAAAACTCGTTTGTTTTTTTTAAATAAAATATTGCTTATGAGTATGAAAATTTATCATTTTTATAATTTTGTCATGTTACATTGACATTTTACATATTTTTAAAAAAAAAAAAAATTGTCTACAATTCAAAAATTCATATTTTTATTAAAACTATTGTAACGCGGTCTAACCAACTCTAGGTCACTGCATAAAACACTTGCGGAACCACGCCAACCACTGGGGATTCTTGTGGACCAGAATCAGAAGATAAGGGTCGTCTCACAGGAGCAAAAGTAAGCAATAAGTATAACAGTGTAATCTAGTAATAGTCTCTAATCAATTAATCACACAGAATAAAGTAGAATAAAGAACAGAGTCATTCAATAGGGCAAAGACTGTAGTATATTGTTATTATTTATTATTTTTACTCCTCAAAACTTCTTTTAAATTGGCAATGAAATAACAGTAAATTGAATAGTAAAACTCAAAATAACAAAAGGGTATAAAAATTCAAAAACCCAAATCAAAGTTCAGATTCAAAATAAAAATAAACAAAACAGTAAAATAATAATACATTTCACACACTGAATTTCAAAATTAGTGCTTCAGTTTTTGTGTTCAACTCAGTCTTAATGTCCAGTTGAGTTTAAGTTCGATGTCTCAATTTCAAGTTCAAAGATGTAAAGCAATGTTCATCAAAAAGTGGAAGGAAAAATTAAATCCAGGAGAGAAAAAAAAAAAAAAAAAAAAAAAAAGACACAAATGTTTGATCCACTGAAGGTCCAGGTAGAAAAAAAAAAAACTTGAGAAAAATAAAAAAAATCAAAGCAAAAGTAGTTTGATCTTACCAGTTCGGCAGACTTCACGCTCTTTTCTCTGTTTCCAGGTACGAAATGATGGAATGGCTCGCCAGTCCCGACCGGAATACGAATATTCAGCAAGGACAGGATTCAAGAACAATTCTCACAAAGAAAAAAAAAAAAGAAAAAAAAAAAAAACCCAGCCTTGTAACAACAAAGCCACATTGAAACATTAATGTCATTGTCCAAATAAATCATTTCAATTTAAATCAAACTCTCTGTCTCAATCATTTGCACATACATGAGAACATATACATGCTAATTCACCATGTGCTCAGTCCAACACTAGGGCCTATGCACAGTGTGAGCAAGCTAGCACCGCATGGCGCATATTTCACGTTAAGAAATTATCTCTGTCTAACACGTAAAACATCTTATAAACATTTAAACATGACTATATGCAGTCATAACATCATATTCATACACTTTTAAAGCATTTTTGAAAACTTTTACATCACTTATTACTTTTTAAAATTCCTTTTTCACGTTACAATTCAGTGTTCGCAATCGAAATAACTAAATACACTTCCTAGAACACATTTTGTACTCACCAAGGAGAAGAATAAATCAGAAAACAAAAAAAGTTGTTTCTCCCCAGAAAAGATGTATATTATATATCTTATTGCGTCAGTCTCGTCACTTCCCGTTCAAATGTACACACAATACTAATTTTCAAAACATCGGGTTTCTAAAACTTATATATCACAGATGTAAATTCAACGTGTTAATTATCTAATCGCTGGATTACTAAACAGAGGATTCTAATTACAATTTGTGCAATTGCATTTTCTCTCTGTCAAGTTCACTCTCGTTCTGCCTGCTTGTCCGCTAATTTTCGGCAAGGGGCGGGACTAACCTTTCACCTAACCAACGAGCAATCGGCTCAAAAGCATTTCTAATTTTAATTTATAAAGCAATTTTCCTGCATTTTTCTTCTCTTTCTTTTTCTATATATTTATACATTTTATAAAAATAATAGTTATATAAAATTGC
>JAAIIK010000081.1:2039239-2068443 GCA_014706435.1 Silurus glanis
TATATATATATATATATATAGGTCATCTAAATTTGATAGTGACATAACCTGTATTTGTTTTATAGTCGGTGCACCAACATGGATGGAGCAGTATAGCATTGGTCTTAGACTCTGGAAGCCAAGCCATATTGGTGTGAAGTTAAACTGTCGTTCCTTTACCATTCGAGCAGAAACGGCTGAAGATGAAGTTCTCCATAACATTATTAGTGACACAGAAGACGTTCAAGGTAACAGTTCATTTACTGCTTCTTCTGGTCTATTTATTCACTTACAAAATACAGCTGCACAAACTACATTTTGATTGCCATCCATAGCCCGAAGAAACAGTACTGTGCTTAGTGATAATTGTTTCACAAGATCACAAGTTGCAGAGTTGTCAATTTATGACAGTTCAATATAAAAAAAAAAAATAATAATAATAATTTATATTTTTTTTATTTGTTTTTTGTGACTTTTGAGCATACTTTGACTTTAAAAATGGTACCATAATTACTATATACATTTACTGCACACCTACAAATTCATGCCATTATTCAAATACAAATTTGCTATGTGAAATAGCTTATTCAGAGCAGTACTAAATGCCTCAACTGTGTACATATATGTACACTGGGTATGGAAAGTACTTTTGATCTAATACAGCCATGAGTCTTTTTGGGAAAGATGCAACAAGTTTTTTACACCTGGATTTGGGGATCCTCTGCCATTCCTCCTTGCAGATCCTCTCCAGTTCTGTCAGGTTGGATGGTAAACGTTGGTGGACAGCCATTTTTAGTTCTCTCCAGAGATGCTCAATTGGGTTTAAGTCAGGGCTCTGGCTGGGCCATTGAAGAACAGTCATGGAGTTGTTGTGAAGCCACTACTTTGTTATTTTAGCTGTATGCTTTGGGTCATTGTCTTGTTGGAAGGTAAACCTTCGGCCCAGTCTGAGGTCCAGAGCACTCTGGAGAAGGTTTTCGTCCAGGATATCCCTGTACTTGGCCGCATTCATCTTTCCCTCGATTGCAACCAGTCGTCCTGTCCCTGCAGCTGAAAAACACCCCCACAGCATGATGCTGCCACCACCATGCTTCACTGTTGGGACTGTATTGGACAGGTGATGAGCAGTGCCTGGTTTTCTCCACACATACCGCTTAGAATTAAGGCCAATTCTGTCTCTGAGCTCTTCGGGCAGTTCCTTTGACCTCATGATTCTCATTTGCTCTGACATGCATTGTGATCTGTAAGGTCTTATATAGACAGGTGTGTGGCTTTCCTAATCAAGTCCAATCAGTATAATCAAACACAGCTGGACACAAATGAAGGTGTAGAACCATCTCAAGGATGATCAGAAGAATTGGATTGCACCTAAATTAAATGAGTGTCACAGCAAAGGGTCTGAATACTTAGGACCATGTGATATTTCAGTTTTCCTTTTTAATAAATCTGCAAAAATGTCAACAATTCTGTGTTTTTCTGTCAATATGGGGTGCTATGTGTACATTAATGAGGAAAAGAAATGAACTTAAATGATTTTCGCAAATGGCTGCAAAATAATAGTGAAATTTTAAGGGGGGCTGAATACTTTCCGTACCCACTGTATATGTATGTATACTGTACACGCAGTACACAAGCTGCATATAGGTTTACATGGGGCACGGAAACTCCAGAATTGGACCAGAAAGTGGCCTGTTCTAAAGAATCACATAATTATTCTTTAGATAGATAGATAGATAGATAGATAGATACATAGATAGATACATACATAAACTTTGTCATTGCACACTATAGGTACACAGCAATGAAATTAGGGCTGCTTCTATCAATTATTTTAGTAATCGAGCATTTTAACGACTATTCCATCGATTAATCAATCAGATAAGAAGTACTTTTTCTTTATTAAAGAGCAATACAAAATGAGAGAGAAAATAAGACAGGTCTCTTAAAATTGAAATTTTAAATTTTCTTTTTAGAAAAATTTTAATTTTTATTGCTTAAATTGCATACAATATTTTGGTGAAAACAACCCATTTAGTGCATTTAATAGCCATATTACATCAAACTACGAATATAGTTTTCAAAAAGTCCTTCTGCAGTGGCTGTGTAGAGTAGGTTATGGGAAATTATTAGTTTAATGAAACTTAATTATTCTCAATCAATTTATTTGTGAAATGTACAGTATTGTAATGTGGTATTCTTGTCTCCAAAGAAGCTGCTTGAAATTTCACCAAAAAAATACAATAGTAAAAATATAAAAATCTATTTCAAATTACTTTTAAAACGGTAACCGCACCATAGTTTTTTTCTTTGTTATAGTTTTAAATTATCCCAAAATTTGTGAACTTTTTGGCGTTTGCTTTGGTCTGAATCTTCTCCTGAATTTTCTCCCTGTTCCTCCATTTTTAATTCTACAGCGTCTTCTGTACTACCTGTCCAGTGTGCTCCAGAGTTTAGTGGTTGTGCATCAATAATAATGGTCCGTAGGAAACACAGTGCTCAGTGTTTAGTTAAATAGACTAAACAAAGCATCGAGGCAAATTAATTTGCCTCCGTTAATTTTTGTAATCAAATTACTTGAGGAATCTTTACATCCCTATATAAAATTAAGTTTTGCATCTACCAGAAGTGCAAACAGAAGCATTGTGCAAATTTACAAAGTGCATTTAACAGTGTAAATATATTTACAACAGATTAAATTAAAAACTATGCCAGGGAATATGTGCAGAAACTGTTGAGCAAATAACAGTGAGCATGTAAGGCACATTTTAAAAAAAAAAAAAAAAAAAAAAAAAAAAAAAGAGAAAAAAAGGTATGTACCCAAGATAATACACAGGACACATACAGATAGTATACAGATACATAAACTGGGATAAACTAAAACTAGCTTGCTATCATATGAATTTACAATTGTATTATTATATAGCGATGAATACAAAATGTATAAAGACATCAGTAACCTTACGGAGTAGTGTGAAGTTGATGGTTGTAGGGAAAAACAATAGCTGTATAATAATAAAGTTGACAAATAGTCTGTCTTTGTGTGATTGTATATGTTTGTATATTCTTTTAGGGGTTTTCTTAGTGTTTCCACAACACAATATTTAGTATCTTTTATCTTCCCCCCCCCCCCCCCCCCAAGGGTCTTACTCCAAGCATGAATTTCAGGCAGAAACCAAAAAGTTGCTGGATATTGTGGCCAGATCTTTGTATTCAGAGAAAGAGGTAATGACAGTGTATTCATTTTTTTAAATAATAGTATTTTTCACAGTTTAAATAACACTCATTCAAACCAATTTTACAATATTAAATATAATAAAAAGTTATAAAATAAATAAAAAAATTCTGATTTAACATTAACAAATAATCACTTTAATGGAATTTTTAGAAGCCTGGAGGAATAATATGATGAAAAATATGCATTAATAATAAATAAAACATTGCACACAAACTTATTCATTTGTTTATTCATGTACAATTCTTTTGAATTGATTTTAATACCTGTATAGCTGTATTACTATCCTGTATTTACTGTCTTGCCTCGACCAGTTCAATCTTCAATTCGTCAGATCATTGGGTCACATCTAAATTTAATAAATGCTGTGCATACAAGCATGAGAAAAAAATTAGGCTTGGCCTGTATTTACACTTCAGTTTTGTTTTTTGGTATTGCTTTATATATCAATTTTATATTCGTCTATAGATCATTGATTAATTGTGCTTGCACCAGGTATTGTTAGTATTCAGTCAGTGTTATAATTTCCAAAAAAAAAAAAAAAACGGTTGGCATACTTAACCACAGTTATTTTTTAGTACATTTATTGTACAGCTTGAGGTGCACAGAAACACATTCCTAAGAAATTTACTGGCTCACATGAGTTGCAAAACTTTCAAGCACCAATTTAAAATTAGGTTTTAACATTAGGCTGGTTCAATTGTAATCACTTCAGAGTAAGAGTTTGAAATATCATGTTTGGGACTTTAAACATCAGATTCGTAGCATATTAGATCTTAATGACTGCTTGGTTTCAGGTGTTCATAAGGGAGCTCATCTCAAATGCAAGTGATGCCCTAGAAAAGTTGCGACATAAGCTAATTACAGGAGGAGGAAATTCTGAAGCCCTGGAAATCCACCTAAAGACTGATGCAACAAGAGGCATTTTAACTATTCAGGTGTGTTCAGCCTTGATGTTTTTCCTACAGGAAGTGTTATTATAGTGCTTATTGCATTATATACAAATATGGTTATCTAAATGTTCATTTAGGACACTGGCATTGGGATGAATCAAGAGGAACTTATTACGAACCTGGGCACTATTGCTTCTTCAGGCTCTAAGGTCACATTACACACAGTTGTATCTAAAAGGATATCTCTCAAAACCTCTTTCACAATATGATGTTTATTTATTACATAGGTTTTTATTTATTTATTTTTCTTTAGGTGTTTTTGGACACTCTTCAGAGTCAAGCTGAGGCCAAAAGCTCCATCATCGGGCAGTTTGGTGTTGGCTTTTACTCTGCTTTTATGGTTGCAGATAAACTGGATGTTTACTCTCAGAGTGCAGAGCCTGGTGTTCCTGGATACAAGTGGTCATCAGACGGGTACAGTACAGAACAACGATCTATGGTCTTGAGTAACAGCAGTAGGGTTTTGTTTTTATTTTATTTTTATGAATGTATCTACTTTTCAGTGACTGGGGAGGGATATGAGGGGGAAAAGTACTCTGGATAGTTTTTAAGGAAAAATTGTCTGTAGCTCAGGAGTGTTTCAGATTGCTGAGGCCAGTGGGGTGAGACAGGGGACTAAAATTGTCTTGCACCTGAAAGACGAATGCAAGGAATTTTCTTCTGAGGACCGTGTTAAAGGTAACATTTATAAACAAAATAATTTATTTTATATGTTGCCTCTTCACCAACAGTTCATGCGATCATTGTTTCACTTATTTGTGTTTAAACATATGCCCTACAGAGGTTGTGAATAAATACAGCAACTTTGTCAGTTTTCCTGTGTTCCTGAATGGCAGAAGATTGAACACGCTACAGGTAAGTAAAGTCTTTATGCTCTTAATGTAAACAATGTCCTAGTAAGATAAGATATACATTTATTTGTCCCACAGTGTGGAAATTTCTGTTACAACAGCAAAGAAAAAGAAATGTGCAAATATAGACATAATACATAATAAAAAAAAGTAGACATAATACAAGAATATAAATTAGTGTATAAATACAAAAGAAAATGTAAATGTAAAGTCCACCAATAAGTAGTTATGCTTTCAAACATATTGCACAATTGTAATATTGCAGGGTTTTAAATTAGTTTTATTGTACATTTATTGCATAAAAACTTTTTTTTTATTATTGCACAGTTAAAAACACCAATGTGTATTATGGTTACTGGTTTACTGCGAGTAGCTCTGATTGTAAAGTCTAATAGCAGCAGGGAGAAAAGATCTGTATCGCTCCTTCAGACACTTAGGATGTAACAATCTGTCATTGAAGGAGCTGCTCAGAGATGAAAATGTTTCATACAGGGGGTAAGAGTCGTTCTCCAGTAATGATGATAGTTTTGTAATGTCCATCCCTTAAATTATTTAGTGACAATATTATCATAGCTGGATTGCACTGTTTTTTTTTTTTGAGCTTGAAAGGGGTGGCATTATTTTTGTTGATGTTGGATCCAATACATACAAAGGCCGTTATTTTTATACAACTTGCACCACAGTCTGTAGTGCGTTATGTTTTATTATAGCACAGCATTCCTGTTGATAAACGGAAAGCAGAACTAAGACTAAAAGTACAAACTAGACTTCCTTAATTTTTTATATAAACACCTTTGAACAATATACTTCAATACTGCTTTGATTATTAGAATGACTTTGCTAAACAACCTGCTTTTTGTTAGTTTTAAATTATGGGGAGTGTTTGCTATACCAAGTCCCTGTGTGTGAGCTGTTAAATAAAACGATAACACATTAGGAGGAGCGTGCTATGTTTATTACAACCCAAACTACTCGTCTTTTTTTCTGTCCAATCATAGGCAAAAATTTAGCCAGTCAATAGTATAAAGCAATAAACACTTATAATGATGTTTTATAGGTTGCTTCCTTAGAAGCCTGTGTATGTTCTCTGTAGATCCCCTGTAGGGACCCTGGGTAGAATAAGTCCCTAGCACTCCATTGCTATTCGTAAAAGGTGACAAAGTCCATATGATTGAACTGGAAACAAATTTTCTCAATCAGGACTCCCGACAAAAAAATTGTAGAGCAGCTAGGGCCAGACCATGCTTCCCTCTTCCCCACCCAAAAAGGGAAAAAAAAATCCCTTCTTCTACTCTACCACCTGGTTAAATACTTGGGGTTTCAGCCTAGTGAGGAGTAGGAAAAACAAGTAACAGCTAGCCCTGTTACAGATGACATACTGTAAACACTGGAGGTGAACTGATTAAAAATAAAGAAAACTGGCAGAGGTTTATTCTTTTTGGAATCTCTCGCATCTGATGTAGTACTTACAAACTTATCCCCATTTGCAATTCAAAAGGCAATCACAAGAATTGCAGGATATAAAAAGTTGAGATCAGGCCAGATTTTGGTACATATATTCTAATTTTAAACTTTCAATCACAGCCACCAAAATAGACCGTCTAGGACATATGTGTCAAACTCAAAGCCTGCGGGCCACATCTGGCCCGATGTACAATTATATCCGGCCCGCAAGATCATTTTATATAGATTTATTATTATTGTTATTAATGGAACATTCCAGAGTCAATCAAGTCAAGCTTCTGTTGATGTATACAACAGAAGAGAAAAGCTGATTCTGAAAACAGAGCCTTTCAAAACTGATGGGAGGCTGAGTATATGTTTACTGACATTGCCGGTAAATCGTGTTTTATTTGTAGAGCTAATGTGGCTGTAATTAAGGAATTTAATCTAAGACGGCACTGTGAGACAAAACATCAGAATAAGATGAAAAACCTGAATGCAGAGCAAAAGATACAGAAAGTAGAAGAGTTAAAGAAGAAAGTCATTTCAGCAGACGTTTTTTCACCAGAGCAAAATCAAAAAGTGAAGCTGCTATGAAAGTAAGTTTTATTGTGGCAGAGGAGAAATCGGAGGCAAATCAGCCCAGCCATTTACCGAGGGAGAGTTTCTGAAGAGCTGCATGATGATGTGCGACGTCTTATGTTTGACAGGAGATATTTTTATGGAGAGCACAATATTTTAGTGTGTTCAATAAATGTTTATCCTGTTCGACCCACGACCTAAAGTGTGCTTTGAGTTTTGGCCCCCTGTGCAATTGAGTTTGACACCCCTGGTCTAGGATGAGTCCTTGTTGACCTCTACATTCCTAATCCTATGGGATGCTTCAACTGTCAGAGGTTTGGTCATAGTTCTGCTGCATGTAGAAACAAATCTGCCATATTTGTGGAGAGGAAGGACATGAGGGAAATTGTTGCACCTAAATGCATGAATTGCATAGGTGACTATCCATCTTCATCGAAAAACTGTTCAGCTTGGATAAAATAAATTCCATTTTTTCCAGATTTCTCAGTTTGGGAAATCCTTTGCTTCTGCGGTTCTATTGACCTAGCAGGAGGCAGAATGCCAGACAGATCTTACCTGGTTATGAAGAAAAGAACCACAATTAATAAACAAAACTTGCAACAAACAAGAAAATGCAACCAGAAATACCTCTAGTCTGCCACAAACTGAACCTAGCAATGATCTAAATTTAACAAAGGAGATTCCCCTAACCTTAAAAGGAATGAAGATACAACACAGCTCATAGAAAGCTCACTTTATTAAAGATTTGACATTTTGACAGACATTGCAGAGATCAAAGCCGTCTGCTGTCACAGCCCCTCTCTTTTTGCAGAACTTCAACACCAAGCCTCAACTTTAAACCCTTTTGCTTTTTGCCTTCAAGAAACTCCAAACAGTTCTGTCTTCTACGCAATTTTTAATTCATATGGCCCAAATATACATCGACCCTCTGGCTGCACAAACATATTATTTTGACATGTTATTCATAGTCAGATCTCAATAGACACTGAACTACCATTTCAATTCCATTTCAATTCAGTTCCATTTATATTCCTCCTGACAAACCAGTGACCCTTCAGGATCTTAATTAACTTTCTGATCAACTACCAACACTCAGGATTGGAACTTTCTAATTGCCTCTGACTCATAGTCTTGTCTGCAAGCACTTAAAACTGTAAAGGCTGACCACCCCATAATTGGTGAAATTATAACTAAACTAGACCATTTAAAGAAGAAAAAGTATAATATGATATTTTGCTGGGTTCCTAGTCACATTGGTTTGACTGGCAATGAGAGTAGATATGGCTGCTCTAAGGAAAGCACATGATCTAGAAATATCTACCTCTGAAATAAAACCTTCTGAACTCAGAACTTTAATTAACCTATTCATCACAAACAAATGGCAGAAGGAATGTATTTATCTTTCATAATGTGTTTAATGTGTTTTAGGTTTTGTGTCTCATGTAAGGCTGAAATTTTCTGAAAATTCTCCCATTAGGGAGGATCATCAGTCTCCAAACCCCCCTGTCCTCTACATCTGCCTCTTTCAAACTAACTACCTGCATGTCTTCCCTCAACACATCCAAAAACCTCCTTTAACCTCCTTGTCTCCAAAAGGTCCTATTAGAGGGACAGCGCATGTAGGACAATTTGGAGACAAGGTGAGGGAGGCGTGATTGAGATAGTTTGTACATGTGCAGAGGAGGGACATGGGGTATATCGTTAGAAGAATGCTGAGTATGGTGCCACCAGGAGGGAGGAAAAGAAGGACAAGGAGGAGGTTTATGGATGTGGTGAGGGAAGACATGCAGGTAGTTGTTTTGATAGAGGCAGATGTAGAGGACAGGGGGTATGAAGATGGATGATCCGCTGTGGCGACCCCTAATGGGAGAAGCTGAAAAAAGAAGTAAAGCTGAAATATCTTGTATAGTAATTTAAATGTAATGGATTTGATGATGACCCATGTTTGTCATGTTTATAGTCCTGATGCTAACATTAATATAAAGGTTAAAACATTAAACGTTGACGTTAAAGCTCAATAAACAAAAAAACATGTTCTCTCTAGGCTATCTGGATGATGGATCCCAAAGAGATCAGTGAGTGGCAGCATGAGGAGTTTTACCGATATGCATCTAAGGCATATGATAAACCTCGCTACACGTTGCATTACCGTGCTGATGCTCCCCTCAACATACGCAGCATTTTCTATGTGCCTGAAATGGTGAGATTGTATGATGTCTAGAATTGGCAGCAGCATAGCATGTTTCATATGTTTATTATTTTTCAGTTGCCTGACATTGTTTGATTGTTTATATCTGAATTGTAGAAGCCAACCATGTTTGACGTCAACAGGGAGATGGGCTCCAGAGTGGCTTTGTACAGTAGAAAAGTCTTGATTCAGACCAAGTCTACAGACATTTTGCCTAAGTGGCTGCGCTTTTTACAAGGTTGGGCCAGTGTAAAACTTTGGTTTTGCTGATTTAGCAAAGTTTTAATCATTATAATATAGATAGGTTTTTCTATATATTTACTTGTATAACTGTCTATTTTTAGTACCAAAATAAAGAAATTAACTCTGTGAATTAACACATTTAGGAATTAACTTGGAGAGAGAATATAAAATGACACTGCATTCTGGCTTTAAGTTGCATGGGTGTGTTATGTGTATTGTAGGAGTGGTGGACAGTGAGGACATCCCCTTGAATCTCAGCCGAGAGTTACTCCAGGAAAGTGCTCTCATAAGGTAAACCGTGTCAACTTATTTAATACATATACCTATTAAAGTTCAGTTTGTGCAAGAAGCAGTCCTGCTTTTTAGCATTTATTGCTCATTAATTGCATTTTTCTCTGTTTCATAGAAAACTGCGGGATGTGTTACAGCAGAGAATCATTCGTTTCCTGTTGGACCAGAGTAAGAAGGAACCAGAGAAATATGCTCGCTTCTTTGAGGACTATGGTCTTTTTATGAGAGAAGGCATCGTAACCAGCAATGAGCAGGAGATAAAGGTTAGAGAGAACACTGTATACTGACCTTAATAATTGAAAATAATTGCTTATTATGTAGTTGCATGGTGCCCCAGGCATAATGTTTAAAAAAAGATTATTTGGGATCCATTAAGCCTGTCCACTCATACTGTCATGGACATACCAGTAAGTTAAAAAAAAAGATACACTAATTAGTCTAATGTTCTTGCAATATGCATAAGCAGCAAGTTTGTGTCTGGTTTAATGAGGTTGTCAGCTTAATTAGATAATCGTTATAGCGCAGTAAAGGTAGTCAGTTATCATAAACCATTAAAACCATTTAGTCAGTATATTTTATGTGGTTGCGCTTTATGTTACAAGGGTTGCGGTTAACAATATAGATTTTTTTTTAGTACAGCCCCTCCAAATTTGAACCAGCCAGGAAGAAAATAACAAAAAAAGATTTTTTAGAAAATGCATTGTAACAAAAATATAAACATAGTTATTTTTCTTTTCACCACACATGCTAATAATTGCCTAACTATACAAAAAATATATACTGAGTGATATGTGATGAGAGCAGACTTTTATAAAATCACTTGTTCAGAGTTATATACTTTATTAACTAATATTTAAAATAACATCCACAGTTTCTTCAAAAATAACGTTAACCAAAATAGCTAGCGCAAAGTTTCAATTGCTAAATACTACTAGGTATTATTTCATATTCTAACGATTGGTAAAAAGTTCACAATTTTATTATGTGTATTAAACCACAGATTATTTTATTATATAATGTGCATGTTACATTTATATCATACGTTTTTAATTAGTTTAATTACCATCCCTCAGGAAGACATAGCCAAGCTGCTCCGCTTTGAATCATCAGCATTGCCTGCTGGGCAGCAAACCAGCCTCATGGACTATGCCTCACGCATGAAGGCAGGCACCAGAAACATCTACTACTTGTGTGCGCCCAACCGCCATTTGGCCGAACATTCTCCTTACTATGAGGCTATGAAAATCAAGGATATGGAGGTGAGCGCAAATTCTTCCAAGTAAGAAGATATATCCAGATTAAATAAAATATTATTATGGTTCGTTTTATGATTTTTTTAATTTTTAATTTTTTTTGTCTTACATTGGCGATAAAGATAAAGACAGTGCAGAACAAATACACAAAATAGTGCCGACCAGTATACTATACCTATTGTATATTGTTATACTGTGTAAATACTGTTATACAGTTTGATGTGCAAAAAGAATTGTAAACGAGTGTATTAGTAAACATACACAAAATGTAAAAAACAGCAACAATCGAGTAGCTGCATGCAAACAGTTTTAATATAATAAGGGTGGTGCAATATACATTAAATTGACTGTGTGTTTAAGTTGAAGTTTGTAACAGTTCAGTAACACACAGTTGTGAGATTATGTGTGAGAGTTTGGTACAGTTCAGTTCTGTGTGTTGAGCCTGATGACTTGAGGAAAGAAACTGTTACACATTCTTGATGTGAGGGCCTGAATGCTTTGGTACCTCTTTCCTGAAAGTAGAAGTGGGTGTGTGGGGTCATCCACAATGCTGTTGGCTTTGCGGATGCAGCGTGTGGTGTAAATGTCTGTGATCGAGGGAAAAGAGGCTCCAATGATCTTGATTGTCCTCACTATCCGTTGTAGGGTATTGTTTTGGTCTTTGTCAACGTTCAGAGACAAGTTGTTGGATCTACCTCAGGCTGTTGGTTGTTGCACCTCTATGTGTGCTGACTCATTGTTCTTGATGATGAGACCCACCACGGTTGTGTCATTAGCAAACTTGATTATATGGTTCGAGCTTTGCTTTGCTACACAGTCGTGAGTCAGCAGGGTGAACAACCTGAGGGGCCCCAGTGCTCAGTGTGGTGGTGCTGGAGATGTTGTTCCCAATTTAGACTGACTGAGGTCTCCCAGTCAGGAAGTCCAGGATCCATTTGCAGAGGGATGTTCAGGCCAAGTAGGCTCAGCTTCTCATTCAGGTGCTGAAGGATAATTGTGTTGAATGTTGAACTGAAGTCTATGAATGAGCCCAATGAGGGTAGAAGCTGGGTCTTGATGTACCTCAGGACAAGCCTCTTGAAGCACTTAATTACCATGGGGACATAGTCATTGAGACTGTAGACTATAAACAAGGGGTGCCCAATATGTGGATCACGATCTACCGGTCGATCGCAAAAGTAGCGTGGGTAGATCGCATGACATTAAAAAAAAAAGTTATTTATTTATGCATTTTTATAGTAGGTAGATCATTTTGACTTGGTCATTTTATAAGTAGCTCGCATGTTGAAAAAGTGTGTGCACCCCTGCTGTAAACTGACAATGTCACTACCGTCAAACACGTGAAATGCTTTCCTAACGAGAGAGGTACTCTGAGGTCCATCTCCTGCTCAAAGCAAGAGGCAAAGGACTACAACAGAGCCAGGGCCAACCTGAAAAGGGGTATTAGGAGAGCCAAACACGCATACAAACTCCATATAGAAGAGCACTTCCACAACTATGACCCCAGAATGTGGATTTAGACCATCACAAACTACAAACCTACACCACAATCTCTACCAACCAGCAGTGCCTCCCTACTGGACAACCTCTAATCACTTTTTTTGCTTGTTTTAATCAGGGCATAAGACATTTCACCTCAATTGCTGACTCTTTTTCTGCTCACAGTCCACTATCATTCTCAACAAAAGATGTCTTCAGCATTTAGCAAGAGTGGATGGGTATACCGGACGTGTTTTCAGAGCATGTGCTGGACAACTGGCACAGGTCTTTACTGACATTTCCAACCTGTCACTGGCCCACCCACGGTTCCTACACGCCTGAAGACTACAACCATCATATCGTTGCCTAAGCATTCAACTGCAGAACGCCTGAATTATTTTCACCCAGTTGCATTGCTATGAAATGCTTTGAGAAACTGGTTCTGAATCTCCTCACTGCGGGCCTACCACCTACACTGCACCCAAACAGAACAGGTTCAATAAGCCCTCACCCACCTGGATAAAAACACCTTTCTCAGAATGCTGTTCATTGACTTTAGTTCTGCATTCAATACAGTCATCCCCACTGTACTGACGTACACTGTACTTACTCAGCTCAGTGACCTGGGTATCTGCACATCCAGATACAGACCTGTCTCCAAGGTCGGGCAAACGGGTATCATTAACCCTCATTCTGAACACTAGCATCCGACAGGGCTGTGTTCTTAGCCCACTACTCTATTCCCTGTTCACTTATGACTGTGCTCCTCTGAATAAAGCCAACATCATCATCAAGTATGCAGATGACACCACCGTGGTTGGCCATATCAGCAATGACGACAAATTGGCCTACAGGAAAGCGATGCCTGACAGCGTGGTGTGCCACCAACAACCTGACCCTTAACCCCATGAAGACTAAAGAGCTTGTTGTGGACTTTCAGAAATCTAACAGCAGTCAATAGAACTGAGGTAGGTGTGGCAGTAATCGCGCCTGGGTGTGGCTAGAGTAATTGAACTCAGGTGTGATAAACCAGTTTTAACATGGGGCAAACACTTTTTCACACAGGGCCATGTAGTTTTGGATTTTGTTTTCCCTCAATAATAAAAACCTTCTTTTAAAAACTGCATGTGTTCACTTATCTTTTACTAATATTTAAATTAGTTTGATGATCTGAAATTTTAAAGTGTGACAAACATGCAAAAAAATAAGAAATCAGGAAGGGGCAAACACTTTCACATCACTGTATATATGTGACAAATCTTACTAGTTCCACACTGGAAGAAAGAGAAACGGGCAAAAGTTCACCACGCAGAGGTTATATTTTCCTTTCATTTTCACCCTGGAGTTTCCACGCAGATCGCCATGCCTTTCCCTGGCATCCGGCCAAGTGCACTTGCTGGCCGCCACGTCTTTCTCTGGTGCCCGCCTGTGCTCTGGCACTGTTCAGTGACCCTTCCGCTCATCTCTGCTTTGTGGCGCTCTCTCTGAGGCCAGTGTCTAACTGCAGGTATTTCTTACCATTCGTTACCTCTGGCTCTGCCCTCCACTCATGCACCGCTGGCACATACCCCAACACCCGACTCAGGCCAGAGAACCATCCAGCCTCAGCTAGCTAACCCCCCCCACCAGCCACCACCACCACCAACCTGCCATGAGAGGCAGAAGGTGGTGGAAAGTGCTTCCAGGAGCGGGGGGGGGGGGGGGGATGGCCAGTGGAGAAGTAGAGGGGGATTAAGAGCGGGGAACATGGCCATCTGGACTTCCCTGGAGAGGCATGGCAGATAATGGAGTGCCACCAGTCCCATCCACCAGTCCCATCCCACCAAATAGGATGCATGTGGTGGCCAAGGCAGCTGCAGCACTCCTCCTTGGCCTGGTCCCGCTCCCTCGGTTCAGGATGCCTTTCCAGCTTGACATCCGCCTGTCTCCCTCGCAGTTCAGCACGCTTTTACCTTCTGCCTGTCCCTGGGTACGCCGCCATCTAGACTTCCCTGGAGAGGCGTGGCAGATGATAGTGCCCGTTTTCGCCGGCTGCAGCACTCCTCATTGGCCTGGTCCTGCTCCCTTTGCGGTGAAGTCTCCTTGGCATCATGCCTCTCTTCCAGCACTTTCGGCACCACTGTACCAAATTCACTGGTTCCACACTGAAAGAAAGACAGGCAAACGTTCACCAAGCAGAGCTTTCCCATTGAGTACTCACCCACAGGCTCATGGTTCGGGATCCTTTTCAGCTTGACGTCCGACTCTGCCCTCCTCTCGCGCACTGTTGCCACAATATACATTTAGTGCTTTTGTCAAATTACATCAAAAAGCAAATATAAATATATGAATAAAAAGAAATTATTACTCTAAAAAATAAAAAAGCAAACGCACTGTACATCGTTTTCGTTTGAAATGATCCCAAACTTTGGAAACTTTATATCGTTTTCTTTGGCCCAAATCCTATTGAAGCTCGTTTCCGCCACATAAAATTTTTTTTGCCTAATTCTGGGGGTTTTTTCCTCGCAATTCCGACTTTTTTTTCTCGCAATTCTGACTTTATTTCTCGTTAACAACCAACATTTCTGGTGCATCCACCGGTAACCATGTTGCTGCCCTGAAGTTTTAAGCTGTTGGTGTATGACCGAGGCAACCTCTGCTTCATCTGTCTTTGTTCCGTCTCCTCCAGAGCTGATTGTGAGGGTTCTCTTCAGAGATTGGCGGCTTAGTTTGATTCAATGTACCTTAATTTCCGGGCTATAAAGCGCACCCTTATATAAGCCGCACCCACTGAATTTGACATTTTTATTTTTTAACATAAATAAGCCGCACCTGTCTATAAGCCGCAGGTGTCTACACTAATGTACTTTACACAGGCTTTAACGAAAGACACGTTACACACGGTGTAACGGGTAAAATATGTTGCGCTTCTAATAGGAGCATAGCGGTATTTTGGGAAAAGACCGCCACTGCATTCTCCCGGTATTACTGCGTGTGTGGAGACCGAGGATTATGTCCTTTTTATTTTCTGATGCTCACTTCTAAGTTTCTTTGACTAACCTATAACGCTGTTGCCAAGAAAAATAAAAAAGCATGAGTTTTGGAAACCTGTCTGTGCTTATATGATTTCTGTTGCAACTGGAGTTACCAAGCTCTCCCTTAACCCAGACTCAACGCGTTACAACGGCTTGTATCTAAACATTAGCCGAACAAGTAAGTCATTGTTCACTGTCTTCCTCCTTCCTTTCACAACTACAGTGGTACCTTGACCTACGAGTGCATTAATGTACGAGTTTTCCGAGGTACGAGTGGTCACTCGGTCGATTTTTTTTTTTGCTTTGTTACGCGAGCAAAAAATTGAGGTACGAGCTCGAGACGCCGCTGCTAGATGGCGAAGCGAAGCCAGAAAGATTGTGACGAAAATTAAGATAAGCAAAGAAGAAAAAGTAAAAATTTTAAAGTTTAGGGATACGTAGTGTACAGGAGTGATAGTAAAAAAACGAGTTTTGCCTCCGCCTCCGCTTATCGCCTCTACCCCCCCTCCACACACACACACCCCACCGGCGTTTTCGTTAGCTCAAGTCGTCTCATCTCCAAGGAAAATACACTGAATAAAACCTTATTATATCTTTACATACTCTTTCTATTATGTTTTTATACAAGATTTGTTATTTAGAAATGTATTTTCCAATTTAATAACATGAAACATAAAAACGGGGTGTCATTTTGAGGGTTGGAACGGATTAATGCCATTTTAAGTATTTTCAATATGGAAAACTGATTGATGTGCGAGCAAATTGAGATACGAGCTCGTCCACGGAACGAATTAAACTCGTAGGTCAAGGTACCACTGTATTTCTCTCGGGAGTTTTTCTTTTTTGCATCGTCGTGCGTTTAAAAAAAAAAAGTTTTTTCTCCCGATGCCGTGCAGCTCAGAACACAGGTGAGGTGCGTTTTTTCGTTTCCGTTCGGAAATTTCATTGGTCTAATGTTATGGGGTTCAGTTTTTTGGCTTGAAGTTTGTGAAACCGGGAAAAACCCAGGAAAAATCCATATATTAGCCGCTTCATTGTTTAAGCCGCGGGGTTCAAAACGTGGGAAAGAAGTAGCGGCTTATAGTCCGAAAAATACGGTATTTCCATTGATTGTGCCTATTTCATTTTCAATGCATAAAGCTTTCTGCCGTTAAAGAGGGGGTGACTCTGCCCTATTGGCAAAAAAAAAAAAAGGAATTGCGAGGATAAAAAGTCGGAATTAGGCGAACTTTTTTTTTTTTATGTGGCGGAAACGGGCTTTCATATGAATCTTCTCCTCCCTGTTTTCTCTCTGTTCCTCCATTTTTTTTTTTCATTGTGCAGTTTCTTCTGTGTTTACCTGTCCAGTGTGCTCCAGAGTTTAGCGGGTGGTGTGTCAGTAATAATGGGAAACAAGCAGGGAAACAATGCTCAGTGTGTAGTTAAATGGACTAAATGAAGCATCAAGGCGAATTATATTTATTATATTAAATTATTTTTTGTATTAGAATTATTTGAGGAATAGTTTAACCCCTAATCGGAATGCATCTGCATTGTATTTCAGGGACTACCTGTATTTATATATTGTACTTCACATATACACTGGTTAACCATAACATTAAAATCATTGAGGAGTAAAGTGAATAACATTGATTATTTTGTAACAGTGGCAAGAGGTGGGATATATTTTTGGCAGCAACTGAACAGCAAGTACTAAATTGTTGATGAAGAACAATGCGAAACGTTATGAATCTGAACAACTTTCTCTTGGTCAAGGAAGGAGAAGGAGTGGGGGAAGAAGTCTACAGGGACAGCTGGGAAAGGAGAAGTGTAGTAAGTGGAGGTTAGGGTTGGTATTTTAAATGCTGGCACCAGAGGTGGGAAGTAACGAAGTACAAATACTTCGTTACTGTACTTAAGTAGATTTTTCTGGTATTAGTACTTTACACCACTATTTATTATTTATTTAACTTTTTACTTTTACTCATTACATTTTTACACAAATATCTGTACTTTTTACTTCTTACATTTTCAAAACAGGCTCGTTACTTTAGTTTTAATCCATTGATTTGGTGAAATATCAAATTTTTCTTTTCACTGTGCGCCGATTTCAGCCGAACACCCGATTTCCTGTTACTGTGCGTCTTTTTCAATCCGCTGTTGTATAAAGTCCTGACTCTCACTCTTTACGAAGGTAAGAATCAGCAGGCAGAAGGCAGTAAGAAGTTTGGGGTTAACGTGGATGAGACAGAGGGAGTCAGTGATGTAAACATGACTGAGAACAGACACATTCATGATCATCATCTTTTCTCTGCTTGTGTTCTATATGTGGATCTTCAGCCTGGATACATTCATTAGGTAACAACATTTTTAATTAGTTTTGTATTAAAATATAAATATAAATAAATAAATATATATATATATATATATATATATATATATATATATATATATATATTTTATATTTGGCTGTCAAAATTCGAATTCTTTTAAACGGCACTAAATGTTAATGCGCCATCAATTCAGCGCGCATTTCTGTTTTTGCCATTTTTACAAAAAAATTTTAAATACATAAATATCTAAATATTAAAGAGGCGAAATTAAAACCTCCAGCAAGACATACACTTATTCACGACGTCCCTTCTTTACTTAGATATAAAATAAATAAATAAACTCCAGATAAAAATATTTTTAATCAGTAAACTTTTGTTTTATTTATGCGCGTTTTGTGGGTTTTTCCCTCATAATGGCGAAACGAACTTAAATTACTGTCTTTATTGATTGTACAGATAAAAACAATACATCATTCGAATCTGTAAAATGTCTATGATAGAGATATATATATATATATATATATATATAATAGTTTCTTGACTTGAAGAGGTGCAGTTTCTCCGGTATCACCTCATTAAGAGCCTTTGCTATGTTTCCACATGGACAGTTAATGATGTCCACACATCTCTGCACTGCTATAGCCTTTATATTTAATCACTGTACATATGCTTACATATATATCACATGCTGTAAATATGCTGCATATTTATCTGCACTATTTGCACGATTGCTACTTTTTGCACTTCTGGTAGATGCCAAACTGCATTTCGTTGCTGTGTACCTGTACTATGCAATGAGAATAAAGATCTCTCTATCTATCTCTCTCTCTCTATCTCTCTATCATTAATTGATGTGAGGTCCAGTTAACAGCTAAAACAGGTAGAAGTAATAACTACTTTTGACTTAAGTACATGTCAGAGCCAAGACTTCTTTACTTTCACTTAAGTAAAAAGGTATAATCAGTACTTCAACATTTACCTGAGTATTTTAAAACATGAGTATCTGTACTTCTATTTAAGTAATGGATGTGTGTACTTTTGCCACCTCTGACTGGCACTATGACTGGTAAATGGAGAGAGGTGATATGATGAGTGGAGAAAGGTAAATATTTTGTGTGTTCAGGAGACCAAGTGGAAAGGGAAAATTAAAGTGGGTTTAAATTTTTTTCATGGTGTGGATGGAAAGAGAAATCATGTAGGGGTGTTCCTAAATGTAGAATCCAGTTATGAATGTGAAGCTGGAAGTTAAAGGGGCGATGATGAATGTAATCAGTTCTTATGCTCCTAAAGTGGGTTGTGAGATGGAGAAGGAAACATTCTGGAATGAGTTAGATAAACTGGTGGAGAGTGTACCTAGGAAAGAATGGTGATTGGGGCAGATTTCAATTAGCATGTTGGTGAAGGGAACAGAGATGATGAGGTGATGAGTAGGTATGACCTAAAGGAATGTGGAAGAGCAGATGTTGGTAGATTTTGCTGAAACAATGGAAATGGCAGTGGTAAATACTTATTTTTAAGAAGAAGGAGGGAGCATAGTGTGATGTATAAGAGTAAAGGAAGGTACACACAGGTGGACTATGTTCTATGCAGGAGATGCAGCCTGAAAGAAATTGGAGACTGTAAGGTGTTGGCAGGGGACAGTGTAGCTAGACAGCATTGGATGGTGGTCTGTAGGATGGCTTTGGAGGTGAAGAAAAAGAGATGAAAGTGAAAAGTGAAAAAGAAATAATAAGATGGTGGAAACTGAAGGAGGAAAACTATAGTGGCGTTTCATAGATAAGGTCAGACAGGGGCTCAGTGGTGGTGAAGGTATTTGACCTAAAATGAGGAGAAAGAAAAAGAGATGTGAGTAGAGTTTATAACTAGATTATTCAACAAGATTTTGGGATGTAAGAGGATACCTGAGGAATGAAGGAGTGTTCTGGTACCAATTTTTAATAATAAGGGACAATAAAAAGTTGACCAGTTACACCATGAAGTTATGGGAAAGAGTAGTGGAAGCCAGGCGCAGAGAGAAGTACTGATATTGTAAGAACTCGTCAGGTCTGGCAGAGAAGTATGTGAGAGTGGTGCAGGACATGTATGAGGACAGTGTGACAGCAGTGAAGTGTGCAGTAAGAATGACAGACTGGTTCAAGGTTCTGCTCTGAGCCCTTTCCTGTTTGCACTGGTGGTGAACAGGTTGATGGCCGAGGTCAGATAGGAGTCTCCATGGGCTATGATGATTGCGGTAGATATTGTGATTTTTGTTGAGAGTTGGGGGTTGAGCAGAGCCTGGAGAGGTGGAGGTATGCAATGGAGAGAAGGGGAATGAGAGTCAGTAGGACTAAGACAAAGTTAGGTGTGTGAATGAGAGGGAAGGCAGTGGAGTGGTGTGGTTGCAGGGAGTAGAGGTGGTGATGGTGGATGAGTTTAAGTACCTGGGGTTGTTGTAGAAAACGACTCGGAGTCACGGGTTTTGCCTCCAGAAGATAACAGCCTTTATTATCAGTCAACAAAAGATGGAATTAGTCTGCAGAGCGACTGACTGTCCAGTCACTATCAACTTTATTCATACCTGGACCTCAAATGCATGTCTATACATCCCACTTCTCCATCCATACATTGTTCACCCAACATCTGTGTCTCATACATACAATGGTGGTGCCCAAAAGTCTTAGGTACAGACACACACATAACAAACTATACTATTACATGCATAGATACCCCACATCGTACATTCCTGTACACACACATTAGAAATACATTTTAAATAGAAGTTACAAAGACATATTGAATATGCATATTTGATTAACTGTATTCATCCACAGGGTCAACAGTGCAAAGTAATTGGAGATTTTGTTAGACAAGTAAAAAAAAAAAGTGCAGGCAGGATGGAGAATGGTGGCAGAATTTATTTGTGATAGAAGGGTATCTGTTAGAGTAAAAGGGGAAATTTATAGGACTTGTGAGACCTGTTATGTTGTATGGTTTAGAGACAGTGTCATTGACAAAAAGACAGGAGACGGAGCTTTAGGTGGCAGAGTTGAAGATGCTGAGATTTTTATTGGGAGTGAAGAGAATATACAGGATTAGAAGTGAGTTCATAAGAGAGACCGTGCATGTAGGATGTTTTGGACAGAAGGTGAAAGGTGCGATTGAGATGGTTTGGTCATGTGCAGAGGAGGGACATGGGGTATATCGGTAGAAGGATACTGAGGATGGAGCCGCCAAGCAGGAGGAAAAGATGAAGCCCAACCTCTTAATGGGAGCAGCCGAATGTAAAAGAATTGATTGACAGCCCATATATATATATATATATATATATATATCTCATGCTATATTGTCATGCTGATGGCTGGCTGGTGTGCATTTCTTATTTTGGGATAATATCAGGTACTGGCATTCATGTAAATGTTACTTTGGAAGTGGAATCCACTTACCTAAAACATTTGCAGACCTAGTAGCATTGGTATTTGGTATTGGCAGTGGCTTCTTTCAGCAGGTTGTTCCCTGCCACACTGCAAATATTGTTCAGGAATAGTTTGAGGAAAATTAGTTCAAGGTGTTGACTTCTTCAAATTTTTCAGATCTGTCTTTTTGACCATCTGTGAGATGTACAGGACAAATAAATCTGGTTTTTGGAGGTCTACCAGATTACATGATATAAAGGATCTGATGCTAATGACTTGATTACAGATTTCACAGCAGGTCACAGAGGTCTTGTAGAGTCTATGCCTGGATGTGTCAGTTGTTTGAAGGCAAACTATTAGGCATGTAGTTTTTAATGTCATAGCTAATGATGTGGTGTGTATTTAGTGTAATCATGAAATATTGTCATACTGGTACCCATTGATTTTAAATGTAACTAGATTTTAGGTGAGAGAAAAAAAGCCGTTGATGCCCTGATATTATTAATTTCCGGCTCACCTTGCAGGTCCTTTTCTGTTATGAGCAGTTTGATGAGCTAACACTGCTCCATCTACGACAGTTCGACAAGAAGCAGCTCATATCTGTGGAAACCGACATTGTAGTTGACCACTACAAGGAAGAAAAGTTTGAAGCCAGCAAGCCAGGTAAGATGAGATCTATTGTATGGCTTGATGATAGATCTGTATGAGTAACTTTTTTATTCTGTAATAAATTAATAATTTTGATATTAATTCTACAAGACATTAGTACTAAAGACATTGAAATTATGACAGATCAAAAAAGAAATTATTATTATTTTTTTTAAATACCTCTGAATATGTTTTATACTTTTCGATTCTTTAAAGTCGCAACCTTTTGCTTGCACAGGTTTGCACACTCTTGGCATTCTTTCAGTATGCTTATAAGGTAGTCACCTGAAAATATTTTTCCAACAATCTTGCATGAGTTCCCAGAGGTGTTGAGTAATTATTGGCTGCTTTTCCTTGTTTTTCCCTGGTCAAACTCATCCCAAACCATCTTTGCTGGATTTAGATTGGGTGATTGTGGAACCTAGATCATCTGATGCAGCACCCAATCACTCTCCTTCTTGGATAAATAGCTGTTACATAATCTAGAGGTAGGTTTGGGGTGATGAAAACATAAAAAAAATTTTTTTTAAAAGGGTGATTTGAAAACAAATGATGGTCCCACTAAGTGCAAAACGGATGTGATGGCACGTCTCTGCAAAATGTTGTGGTGGCAATGCTGGTTAATTGTGCCCTCAATTTTTACTAAATCATCAACAGTGTCACCAGCAAAGCACCCCCATACCTTTAAAGCTCCTCCTCACAGATTCACAGTGGGAACCACACATTCAGGAACCATCTATTCACCCTATGTACATCTTGCAAAGACACAGCGGTTAGAACCAAAAATCTCAAATTTGTATTCATCAAAACAAAGGATAGTTTTTCAATGAACTAATGTCCATTCCTTGTATTTCTTGGCCTAGGCAAGTCTTTTCTGCTTTTTGTTCTACCAAGTAATGGTTTCATTCCTGCAGTTTGATTATAAAAGCCTGACTCCTTTGAACAGTGAATGTTGAAATATGTCTGCCACTTGAACCCTGAGAAGCATTTATGTAAGTTGGCAGTTTCTGAAGCTTATTCTCTGCAGCAGAGGTACCTCTTGGTTTTTATTTTCCTTTGTATGGTTTCATGGGAATCTGTTTCATAATAGCTTTTGATGATTTTGTCAATTGCACTTGGGAATACATTTAAAGTTATTTAGAATTTTTGGGCTGACTGACCTTAATTTCTTACAAGTCACACCTATAAATTGTAAAACATTCCAGCTGGCTGCTTCATGAATCTGAGGAGAGAATGCCATGAGTGTGGTAAGCTGTCATCAAAGCTAAATGTAGCTATTTTGCACTAAAATACAAAACACATTGTGTTAACTTTTTTTTTGTTCACTAAATAATTCCATACATAATAGTTTGGTTGACTTCAGTATGTACAATGTTGAAAATAGTGCTATATCTTGAAAATTAGTGATATAGTTTGCCTGCATTACAATCCTTTTAATAGTTATATGTGTATAGTTTTACTGCAGAGACACTATTGCGGGAGTGGTAGCTAAGTGGTTAAGGTACTGGGTTACTGATCGGAAGGTCGGGGGTTCAAGCCCTGGTATCGCCAAGCTGCCACTCTTGGGCCCCTGAGCAAGGCCCTCAACCTCGGGGCTCCAGGGGCGCCGTATCATGGCCGACCCTGCACTCTGACCCCAGCTTCTAAGCATGCTGGGATATGCAAAGAACAAATTTCACTGTGCTGTAATATATATGCGACAAATAAAGGCTATTCTATTAAAGGCAAATGTTTACATTTACCTATATATTCAACATTAGTTTCAACTATATATTCAACATTAGTTTTCCACAACACTAAATATTTGATCTTACATCACATTTATTTCAGTAAGTTATTTAGGCTATATACCTCCTTCATATTGGAAGTCATTTCTAAACAGGAGATTTATTATTTAATTAGAATAGAGTGGGTCAAAAGTGTATATCGGGTAGAAGAAAGGATTAAAGAAGGTCCAGAAAGGGTCTAGAAGCCCAGAAATTAGTTTTGAAAGGTTTAAACACCAAGACAACAAAGGAACAAAAGAACTGGTGAAGGAGATATAGGATGAATATAATTTGTTAAATGTTATATTAAAACAGAAGTGTAGAAAAGAAACTTCTACTGCCAAAAAAAGATGCATAAAATGCTGTCTCATGGCTAGGGCTGCAACAACATATCGATCTAATCTATAATTGTATTCATTTTCAATTATTGATTAGTTGGGCTGCTCAAGTTACTGGTTATAGTGATGGCAAAATAACACAGCTGCTTGGGAAAATGGGGACAGTACAGGGTCAACCCGGCAGCATGCAAAAGTGTGCGTCCCAAGTCATCCAAGGCATGGGAACATTTTATATTAAACACAAAGCATAGAAACAGTTTATCTTAAACACAACAAAGAAACTGTACTTGCAAGTTGTGCAAAGTGGAGTTTGTGTGGCATGGAAGTACCACAGTAATGCACGAACATGTGAAAAGAAAAAACACTGGTGTCACGGATGAAGTCAAAACATCAGCACAATAAACAAAAATTGTATATCCTCATCATATGAAAATGGGTATAGTTTAACGAAGTGCTATTGTGTAAACTGTTTGTTTGTAACTTTGGGACAGTTACACTACATCTGTCGTGACTCGCGAGCATCAAATTGCAGAATCAGCTTGCTCACCACGTAGTGATTGAGTCAATTAAAATGGTGCGAACAAACACTAAATCTAACAGCAGCCGTAAAAGTTAAAGCAGCTTTACACAGATAATGTTGTGATATAAAGAACATATTGATTTTTTTTTTAAGTGTAAGTTCATCCTTGATGAGCGAGCCGGTGGCGAATGTGGCATAAGGAAGAAACCTTGAGAGGAATCAGACTAAAGTGCGAACCCATCCTCATCTGGGTTGCACCAAATGTCTATCGATTGCAGATATACGATGTGGTGGGGTACAGTGATGGTGATCAGATGCAAACTTTAGTCCTGAGTCAATGTAGCAGACTGTTGACATTAACTGCAGTCCAAATCCATCCTCAAAGCTCTCGTTCTTTGAAACCGTCCCCAGCTGCACAGAGTGGCCTCCAAACGAAGAGAACACTATCCAGAGGCAGGCCTGGACGAAGTGGGAAGATCCACGGAGGGAAGAGGGGCAGGAACAGTGGTCACTGGAACCTCAGGAGAATGTTTAACTCAACACACACACAGAGAGAGAGGGAGAAGAGAAGGATATGGATTATTATGTGTCCTTATTGTTGTATGAAAGTTAATGTCACTGTGCACTGGCAAGACTCGCTATGGCAGCATAGCTAAAAGGGAGAACCCGAAGGTAACACCGACATGAGGGATCTCTGGGATAAGAGATGACCCACCACACCACAGTCAACAAACCTGACTGCAGCAAAAAACCGGACAACAGCATACAAATATCCCAGTTCGCCAAACACTTTATATCCATGATCCCTCCAGATCTGCTCCTTTACATAAGAAAAATCTACTGATAAAAGACTTGACTAAATAAATGCGTTTTCAACCTTGACTTGAACACCGAGACTGTGTCCCGAACACTGATTGAAAGGTTGTTCCGTAACTGTGGGGCTTTATAAGAGAAATATATGCCCCCTGCTGTAGTCTTCATTATTTGAGGTACCAACAAATAGCCTGCACCTTTTGATCCAAGTATGCGTGGAGGATCATATTGGTACAGAAGTTCACTTAGATACTGCGGCACGAGACCGTTAAGTGCTTTATACGTCAGTAGTAGTGGTGATGTGGTCATATTTCCTAGATCTAGTGAGGACTCTTGCTGCTGCATTCTGAACTAACTAAAGCTTATTTATGCACTTACTCGCACACCCAGACAGTAAAGCATTACAGTAGTCTAATCTAGATGTAACAAAAGCATGAACTAGTTTTTCTGCATCCTGTAACGACATCATATTTCTAATTTTAGCAATATTTCTAAGGTGAAAGAAGGCAATCCTGGTAATATTATTCATGCGAGCATTAAAGGAAAGACTAGGGTCAATAATCACACCAAGGTCTTTGACTGCTATACACCCTGAAACAGAAACACCATCCAGAGATGCTGTGTAATCGGAAAGTTTGCTTCTAGCTGCATGTGGTCCTAGTAAAAGTACTTCCGTCTTATCTGACTTGAGCAGAAGAAAGTTATCAAGCATCCACTGTCTAATGTCCTTTACACACTCCAACATTGTTAAGCTGATCTTTCTCATCTGGCTCATCTGGCTAATGATTAGGCATTTTTACACCAGTGCATATTTATTTCCTTTTTTTTTTTTTTTTTTTTTTCTTTTTTCTTTTTTCATAAAGCCTGTTAGCTTGCTGCGATTCTCCGTTCTATTCTTTTTAATAGCATTTTTCTGCTACTACAGTTAACTTGTTTTCAAATGTTATTTACTGCAACTTGTTTTTTAATGTTTGTTTATTTAATGTATGCAATTGCAGAATCTATATGTTATATAGATTTTTTAAGCATGGTTTTCAACTTCACAACAAATTACCCAAATTGCTTGCATACTCAAATGCTGTTTTTGTTTGGGTTTTTTTTTTGTTTTTTACAGAAATGAACAACCCAGCATGATTTACTTTGTTCAAGGCGAAATCCCCCATGCACTCCTAAACAAGCAGCCACTATAAGCTTTAAAATATCTAAATTAAAGTTAAACTCAATGTCAATAAAAAAAAAAGCAAAACATCTCAATTAAAAGAATAATTTTGTAATCTGATTAATCAAAATAATCGTCCGATTAATTGATTATCAAACTAATCGTTAGTTGCAGCCCTAATCATGGCTGACCATGTGCTCTGACACCAGCTTCGTAACACTACTGGCATATGCAGAGAAATAATTTTACTGCGCTGTAATGTACATGTGACAAGTAAACCTCCTTGTAAGCACCTTTTATCTAAAAATTCTAATACAAGACATCAGCCAGAAAGTTAAACGTGGTCTCAACTGGATCATTCTAACCACATCTCCATTGTGACAAAATGGCTTAAATAACGGAGTGAGAGTTCTCTGGCCATTTTTTGTCAGGAAGAATTGTCAGAAATTTTTGTAATGTGTGAAGCTTGTAAAGACCTGTTAAAAATCATCTTAAATACATTTATTTGCATTTAAAAGGGTCACAAAAACAAAGTTCCCTTGTACATACATTTTAAACATTTTAGGTAATCAGTAGAATAATTACTTCATTCAAAAACAAAATGAAAAGATTGCTGCTTTGGGACAATGTTCATTGTTAAAAGCAGTATACAAATAAATCTGAACTGAATTAAATCAAATCACAATTTCATACCACTGTTTCTAGCAACCACCTAAACAGTTCTTATAGTTAGTTCTTTCTGTTATTCTTATTTTTATTCACTTTTTCTCTTTACCACCAATATTAGCATCAGAACAATTAAGCGAGCAGCATGCTGAGGCTCTAATGGCCTGGATGAGGAACTGTCTTGGTCAAAAAGTCACAAATATCAAGGTAAGATGAACAGAACTCAGAACCTCTTGTGAACATGAACTGTAACTGAAATGTCACATTTAAAAATTCTAAAACTTTTCCAGGTGACCCCTCGTCTGAACACACATCCTGCAATGATCACAGTGCTGGAGATGGGAGCAGCGCGCCATTTTCTTCGCACTCAGCAGCTAGCACATAGTGTAGAGGAGAGGGCGCAGATCCTGCAGCCCACACTGGAGATCAACCCTGGGTAAGAAAAAATGAATATGTGGAGAAAGAAGCATTGTTCATATCTAATTTTGTGCTACTGTGGGTTAGACAGCCTACGCAGATTTTTAACAGATTCTTCTTTGGGTAGGTGATATAAAAAAATATTGATCGATAGCATTTACCAGAAGTACAAATACTACAAGACAATATTACAGACAATATGCAAAGTGCAAATAAATATGAAATTATATGTACAACATGTAATATATATGTAGATATATGCACAGCAAATAAATATAAAGGCTATGACAGTAAAAAAATATGCAGGAGCTGCTAAACAAGTACACAAAAAATATACATAACACATATATGTTATGAGGAGCTTTCATAATTTCTGGAGACTTCACCACTCCAACCTGAGATCTGTACTAACAAGATTTCACCATAGTGTCTCCTGCTCTACCAGAGGGGACAACACACTGGATCAGGTATACACAAACATACCTGAGGCATACACGACCATTTCCCTCCCCCATTTGGGTCAGTCTGATCACCTCTCTTTGTTCATGCTACCCAAATACACACCACTGATCAAAAGGGCAAAACCAGCTGTGACCTGGCACCTCGACTTGCAGATGGATTCTGGACTTTCTCACCAACAGACTTCAGTCTGTTAGTTTGGGCAAACGGGCATCCTCAACCCTCACTCTAAACACTGGCATCTGACAGGACTGTGTTCTGAGCCCAGTACTCTACTCTCTGTTCACCCATGATTGTGTTCCTCTGCATAACTCCAATATGTTCATTAAATATGCAGATGACACCACTGTGGTCGGCCAGATCAGCAACAATGACGAATTGGCCTACAGGAAAGAGATCCGAAGCCTGACAGTGTGGTGTGCCACCAACAACCTGACCCTCAACACCATGAAGAATAAATAGCTCATTGTGGACTTTCAGAAATCTAATAGCAAGAGACACTCCAAAGTCTACATCAATTCAACTGAGGTAGAGACGTATTCCAGCTTTAAGTTCTTGGGAGTTCACATCTCTGAGGATCTGTCCTGGTACCAGAACACTTCAGCTCTGTTTAGGAAGGCACAAAAGAGCCTGTACTTCTTGGTAGTTTTAAGAAAGCCCATCTGTCCCCAGGGATTCTAAGGAGTTTTTACTGCTGCGTCATTGAGAGAATCCTGACCAACTCATCACTGTATGATACAGAGGCTCCACTGTGTGAACATAAAGCCCTGCAAAAAGTGATCAAAACTGCACAACGCATCACTGGTACCCAACTTCCTGCCATTGAGCACCATTACCACAGCAGATGTCTGCGCAGAGCTCACATCATCATCAAGGACTCCTCACATCCCAGTTACAAACTGTTTAAACTGCGGTATACCCTGTATTCTGTATTCATATATACCTTACATACTGTATATCCTGCCTACTATTTCACATATACGTGTACATATATTAAGTGTACTTGAGTACTTGGTTTTTTTTCCTCCATAGCCATATAACCTTCTACTTGTTGTACCTTTACAACAGTCTGCTTTTTTTACTGCCATAGCCCTATAACTATCTTCTGCTACAGCCTTTATATTTATTTACTGTACGTGTGTCTGTGTATGCGTGTGTTTGTGTATGTATGTATGTATGTATGTGTGTGTCTGTGTATATATGTGT
>JAAIIK010000082.1:0-20204 GCA_014706435.1 Silurus glanis
CTCATAACTCATACTTTTATTAGAGCTGAGCATCAAGAGGTTTAACAATCATTAAGAAGCAAATACAAAATATAAAATCTCTATTAATTTCCTTATTCTCTAAAACCTCTAACCCAAATATAGGTTAAGTTATAGTATAACTAAAATATGTTGCACTGTTAGTTTGTATTTCAATGAGCTAAAATGATTTTATTTACATAATTACACCTGACTACACTTTGTGTTTGCTGTCAGTATCATTGCAGATTCTGTCATGTGACACTGTGGGGTGGAGCTTTATGAAGCTGTATTATGTTAAAATATTCGAGTACAGAAAGACCTCAGAATATTTTCATTCAGCTAAAACAATTCATCATGTTCACTGTTATATTCATGTGTCTGTGGCTTTCACTAGGTGAGTTATACACTGACTTTTTTACTTCAGAAACTTTAATAGTGATTTATCAGTGTGTGTGTGAGTCAGACTTATAAAGTTTTGTTTGATTATGTAAAAGTTACAAACATTATGTTCTCTTCTCTATGACAGGTGACTCCATGGCAGATTCAATAGAGCCACTTTACACTCATAAAGCTGTAGATAAAGGAGAAAATGTTACTTTGTCCTGCAGATACAAACCACTAACTACAAACAGCTACCTGCACTGGTACAGACAAGATCCAAAATCTAAACTTGAGTTTCTACTTTTCATTCATGATAAAAGTGGACGTAAAAGTGACTCCATTCCACCACATCTGGATGTCGAAGTTGATAAAAATAATAAAATAGTGGATCTGATCATCTCCTCTGCTGCTGTATCAGACTCTGCTCTATACTACTGTGCTCTGGAGCCCACAGTGACAGGAAATCCAGCTGCACTGTACAAAAACCTCAATTCTTTTATGTTATACTGAAGACTGCAAACAGGGGGAGACAGTGCCTTAGTGGTTGGCATATTTGCGACAAACCTTTTAAGATGTGACCTTTGAGGGTTTTGAATGTCAAATTTAAACACAAAAATTGACTGTGTGTGCTGAATTTGTTTTCATCATGCTTCATACGGTTTTACAACCAGTCCAAAGTCATGCCTTTTGGGTAATTGTCATGTCCAAATGATGTGCAAATTTGAAATGGGTGTGTGTGTATGATTGTGCCCTACAATGCGCCCTACAAAGCAAAAGCAATTTATTGCATTTTTAAGCAAGTGACTAATCATGGCTTCTTCTCATGTGCAGTGTTTATCTGCTCTTTTGCACAGTGTTCAATGTGAGTTGAAAGTAAAATGGGAAAATATAAATAATTTCGCAAAGGTTTGTTAAATTCATTTTTATAGTGTTTTCAACAATAAACATTCTCCCAAAGCTTTACAGAAATAAATATATTAGTCAAGTCATGTCAAAAAGTACACAGTATAATGAGATAAAGTTCATCCAGAACCCTGGTGTTACTTAAAACAACATAGAGCTACATCACACAACATTAAGATACACAGGACTAAAGAGTTAAGAGTTCTTACCACATAAAATGCACCGTGTGTGACTGAGTGTAAACAGTGTAGACAAAAGACAATACAAGGCAGTGTGGGACAGATACACAAAACACAAAATAGTGCCGACCAGTAAAACCACTGTATAATATGTTATACAGTACAATGTTGTAAACATGAACACTATTTTGTGCAAAAACAGAGCACCAATTGAGAATGCAAACCAGCATGTAAACAGTATACTCTGATTAAATATAAAATGGGTGCTGCTGAAGACATGGATGTGTAGAAATTATGATTAGTAATGAGTGTGTGTTTGAGTTCAGGTTGTACAGTTCAATAACAAGCTTCTGTGTGTTGAGCATTCTGATGGCTTGAGGAAAAAGACTGTTGCACAGTCTGGATGTGAGGCCCGAATGCATTGGAACCTCTTTCCTGATGGTAGGAAAGTGTGTGAAGAGTGTGTGTGAAGCGTGTGTAAGGGGTGTGTGTGGTAGTACGCAATGCTGTTGGCTTTGCGGATGCAGCGTGTGGTATAAATGTCTGTGATAGAGAAGAGAGAGACTCCGATGACCTTCTCGGCCATCTCTACTATCCTCTGTAGGGTCTGTAGAGTTCATAAACCAAGCAGTGTTGCAGCTGCTCAGGATGCTGTCAATGGTCCCTCTAAAGAACATAGTCAGGATGGAGAGAGGAAGATGGGCTTTTGTCAGCCTTCTTAAGACGTAGAGCTGCTGCTGGCCTTCCTTGGTGATGGAGCAGGTGTTAAGTGACCAGGTGAACTTCTCCGCCAGATGAACACCAAGGAATTTGGTGATCTTGACGATCTCCACAGAGGATCCATTAAAGATCAGTGGAGAAAGGCCACTCTGTGCTCTCCTAAAGTCAACAACTATCTAGTTTTTTCAACATTCAAAGACAGGTTTTTGGCTCTACACCAGGCTGTTAACTGTTGCACCTTCTCTCTGTATGCTGACTCGTCGTTCTTGCTGATGAGACCCAACATGGTCGTGTCATTGGCAAACTTGGTGATGTGGTTTGAGCTGTGCATTGCTACACAGTCGTGAGTCAGCAGAGTGAACAGCAGTGGGCTGAGCACACAGCACTAAGTAGCCCCACTGCTCAGTGTGATAGTGCTGAAGATGCTGTTCCCAATCTGGACTGACTGAGGTCTGCCAGTCAGGAAGTCCAGGATCCAGTTGCAGAGGGAGTTGTTTAGGCCCAGTAGGCTCAGCTTCTAAATCAGGTGCTAAAGGATGAATGTGCTGAATGTGAACTTAAGTCTATAATCAGCATTCGTACGTATGTGTCATTATTGTCCAGGTGGGTGAGGGCCAGATGAAGGATTGTGGCAAAGGCATCGTCCATGGAACGATTTGGACGATATGCAAACTGCATGGGGTCCAGTGAGGGTGGTAGCTGGGTCATGTGGTGCCTCATGCCTCTCAAAGCACTTTATTACGATGGGTGTGAGTTCGACAGGACAATAGTCATTTAGGCAGAGGATTTCTTTGGCACAGGGACGATGGTTGTTGTCTTGAGGCACGTAGAAACAACAGCGCTGCTTAGAAAGAAGTTGAAGATGTCATTGAAGATATCTGCTAGCTGTTCTACACATTCCCTGAGCACTCTGCCGGGATTGTTGTCTGGTGTAGCAGACTTCTCTTTGATAACTCTGCATAGAGTTTTCCTCACTTCAGCTGTAGATAGACAGAGCACTTGATCGTTGGGAGGAGGCGTGGTCTTTCTTGCCGCCACATTATTCTGCACATACAAAACCGGGTGTAGAAGTCATTTAGTGAATCTGGGAGGGAGGTCTCATGTCATAAGCGGGTGAAGTTGTCTTGTAGTTCATTATCACCTGGATGCCCTGCCACATGCGCCGGGTGCCTCCGCAGTCCTGGAAGTGGCTGTGGATTCTCTTGGCATGTGCAAGGTGTGTGTCTAATACAGATAACAACTTAGGAAATGTGATGCAGTTTGTCAGTTTGCTTCACAATAGAATAAATTGATGTGTTAGATTGGGTTCTCAAGGGCGCCGACTGCGAGCACTGCGCTCGCATGTCCCCGGTGCCCTTACTGATCCACCCTGCTGACCTCAGTTCCACTCTTGGCCCCTCCGTTCTTTCAACCTAGCTGTGCTGATACACACTGGTCAGGGACTGTACAGTCTGGCGTGATTAGACACTCATTTCCAAAGTGTTGCGACCCAGCTTGTGTTTCTGAAAGGGAACGTCTCTAGGTTACATATGTAACCCTAGTTCCCTCAAGGGAACGAGATGTTGCGTCTCTAAGCCACACTGCCGGCATCCCTGCAGCACTTCCGTCTCCTTTACAGAAGCTGGTGCCAGCCGTGCGTCCATTTTGACTGATTACACACATTATTTCAGAACGTGGACAACTTGGTTGTGCTCCCAAAGCGTTGCGATGCAGCGTCTCGTTTCCCCAGGGAACTAGGGTTACATACGTAACCTAGAGATGATCATCGTCCTAGATATGGTAATGGGTATTGTTTGAAAAATCAAGAAATTTCACTACAGTGAATCTTATATCTTATAGGGACTAATTCATGAATTTAAATGTACTATTCAGCATCGATTTATGTGTTTAAAGCTGCTTTGGGACAATGTTCATTGTTAAAAGTGCTAAATGAATATAATTGAATTGAATTAAAGAAATCAATTTAAAATAAATCTTACGCAAATATAATTAACTCAGATGGTGATTGTGTTAAAATAAATGAAATGATGAAATAAAGAGTTAATACTTCTATTATGAGGATGTAACACAAATCAAAAAAAAAAAAAAAAGTATTAGATGGTTTTACTATGAATAGTAATTATTTGGAAGCTTATAAAATAGCACTTGATTCAGCACACTGATGTTCTTGTGATCTTCAACTGAAAGAAAGAAAGAAAGAAAGAAAGAAAGAAAGAAAGAAAGAAAGAAAGAAAGAAAAGCTACGTTCTATTGCACTTCTTTTAGTTTAAAGGAAGTTACACTACCAAACACTTATATTTATAGACAGGACTCCAAAAGACAGGTGAGGTCAGATGCAGTTTGTTGATTAACAGATCATTTAAATAATTTTACACTGATACTGTAAAGTGATGATCACTTCCTGGGTGTGGCCTTCTGGAGACGTGTTCCCTCATTTGTTCCCTCACAAGTTCAGCACATACAGCACTATTATACAGAATCCTCACAGAGCTGTGTTCAGAAATGACTCAACTCTACATCTTACTGTACATAGTGAGATACACACCACTGATTCTCACTGTAGTTACAGGTAATTCATATTCACCAGTTAATTGGCACTGCTCTCTATCACTGCGCTCTAAGAGACGTCGCACAGTAATACAGATTCACTGAAAGGCTGTACAAAAACCGAAAGTTTGTAAAAACCACAGAAAATAACAGATACTTCCTTTACAATCTTATCAGGTAACCACAGAAACAGAAAAATATATATATTTTTGTGGAAACGACACGGCAACTGCACGCCACTCACGCTGAAGTCACAAATGTACATTGCTCCAAAATAAATGTTAAGGGAAATATTACAGCCGTTGTATCAGGTGTTACTGATGCACGCTATGTGGAATTGATTAGTCTTTTGTGGGTCAGTTTTTCCTCATGATTCAATGTAATCAGTTTTCTTTCTTTCTTTCAATAATTTGATCATTAATTCTCTCATTCATGTGTTTATAATGCATGTATATACAACTATATAATATTGGTCTGCTGGTTGTAGGTTTGTTAACACTGAACAGAAGGAAATTTGATCATACAGATACACTACAAGTATTAATCTCAGAATCACTCATCCTTTCATACTACAGCACATGACTTTAAGGTGCAGGTTTTTGTCCCTGGTAAACACATGATGGTGCAGTCAATCATCTTATTGTGGAAAAAAGTATTAGACCTCCATCATCTAACATATGTGTAAGATTTTTATCATGCCCAAACAAAACGTACTGTATTTTTCGGATTATAAGCCTCTACTTTTTTCCCACGTTTTGAACCCGGCGGCTTAAACAACGAAGCAGCTAATTTATGAATTTTTCCTGGGTTTTTCCCGGTTTCACAAACTTCAAGCCAAAAAACTGAACCCCATAACATTAGACCAATGAAATTTCCGAACGGAAACGGAAAAACGCACCTCATCTGTGTTCTGAGCTGCACGGCATCGGGGGAAAAAAACTTCCATCGGGTGATTTTTAAACGCACGACGATGCCAAAAGGTAAACTCCCGAGAGAAATAGTTGTGAAAGGAAGGAGGAAGACAGTGAACAATGACTTTCTTGGTCGGCTACTGTTTAGATACAAGCCGTTGTAACGCGTTGAGTCAGGATGAATGGAGAGCTCGCTTCTGGCATGCTATTCCCAAAATACCGCTATGCTCCTAAAGGAAGAGCAACATATTTCACCCGTTACACCGTGTGTAACGTGTCTTTCGTTAAAGCCTGTGTAAAGTACATTAGCGTAGACGGCTTATAGACAGGCTTATTTCTCTTAAAAATTAAAATATTTGTAAAATTCAGTGGGTGCGGCTTATATATGGGTGCGCTTTATAGTCCGGAAATTACGGTAATTCTTGGAGAGGTTTTCTACGATCTACGATGCCTTTTCTGATAAGGGAAGAATCACACAGCATGGCGCATATGTTCTTCAGTTTAATGCAGATAACAGACAAGTATATATACACACTGGAAAAAAACCTGACCTAAAACTGCTTCTGATTGGGTAAGAAACATAATAGCTGGTGATGTGTGTGCCCAGATAAAGACTTCCTGTATACCTTACATACTCACATCGGAAAGACCCTATAGACACTAAACTACTGTCTATAGAGGACTAGGGGAGAACTAGGGTGAGAACCGTCTTGACACTAACAATATTGTAATAATAGGTATTGTTTTAATAATCAATTTAGAAAATTTCCTACAGTGGATAAATGTATAATGACTAATCTATTTATTTCAAATGTATATTTGTTCATATAAATTTCTTCAAAGTTGATTTGGGACAATGTTTACTGTTAAAATTGATAAAATACAAAAAGAATCTATATAGTATAATATAAAAATAATAGAAATATAAAAAATATAACTGAATAAAAGTAATCAACTGAAAATAAATCTTTAAGCAAAAATAATGATCTCTGCAGGTGATTGTGGTAAAATAAATTAAATGATGAAGTAAAGATATAATACTTATATTATGAGGATGTAGCAAAAGTCCAAAATGAAGTCATAAATTAGCAATATGGTTTCATAATAAAAACAAATAATTTGTCAGTTTATAAAATAGCACTTGATCCAGTTGTTACTAACTTCACATACCTCAAAAAGAAAGAAAGAAAGCACACTATGATTTCTTTCGATTAATGGAAGATAAACAACCAAACATTCCGATTTCTACACAGGACTTTAACTCCAAAAGACAGGTGAAGTCAGATTCAGTGTGTTGATTATCATTTTATACTTACACTGTGAAGTGATGATCAGTAAAAAGTTACTCTACAACAGCAGCACTTCCTGGGTGTGGCCTTCTAGAGACGTGTTCCCTCATGTGTAAAGTTCAGCACATACAGCACTATTATACAGAATCCTCACAGAGCTGTGTTCAGAAATGACTCAACTCTACAACTTACTGTACATAGTGAGATACACACCACTGATTCTCACTGTAGCTACAGGTAATTCATATTCACCAGTACATTCATTGTAATTATTCATACGTGTGGTATAAGTATCAGGCTGTTTATTTCTTCAGAAAATGTTTTAGTGTGCTTACAAAAATACTTTAAAGATTTATTTCTTTATTTTGTTCTTTACAGGAGGCAGTTTTGCAGATAAAATTGGTCCAACAGATGAAGATGCCAATGAGAAAGAAACAGACACTGTTACTCTGAAATGTACATATGAGTCAGGCAGTGATTACATTGTGCTTTACTGGTACAAACAATATCCTAACAGTGCACCACAGTTTTTACTGTTTAAAGGTGCAAGGTCAAGATCAAATGTTGCAAGCACTCCTGATGATCTTCGATTAGAATCAAAAACAAACTCAGACTCTACTGAACTTACTATCAGAGGGCTAAAGCTCTCAGATTCTGCTCTCTATCACTGCGCTCTTAGAGACGTAGCACAGTAATACAGAGTCAGTGAACGGATGTACAAAAACACATCAAAGATATTTCCTTTACCTATTTATTATCAGTAAACCACAAACACAATAAACATTTGTGGTAACAGATGCAGCTGAATGAAATAGAAAAGAAGAATAAAGAGGAAATAAGGTGCCAACTACACGTCAGTCACATAACATTCACATTTACTATATACAATGGAATTAAATTCTTTGACATTTTCTGTTCAGTTTTTGTTTTCCCCTGTCACTGTCTTCCATGGTTCTTGCTAGGCTTTGCATCCTGTTGTTTTGTTGTAAGTTCCTTTTGCCCTCCTAACCTGTTTTTGCTTTGTGTTATTTTGTCCTTGTGGTGTGTTGTTACTTTGCCTGAGGTTTTTTTGTGTTTTTCTTTTCATCTCTTGGGATATCGGTTTTGAGTCATTCCACTTCCGGGATTGCGGTCGGCTTGCGAAATACGCGCCCATTGTTGTTCTCTCCATTTCTTCAATAAATATTCCATTTTATTTCTGCGTTTGTTTCCTTGTCTCCGAAACGTCCTACATTCGTTGTGCCTCTAATAAACTTATTTCTAATCCTGTCTATCCTCTTCACTCCCAACAAAAACCTCAACATCTTTAGCTCTGCTACCTCCAGCTACGACTCCTGTCTTTTAGTCAATGCCACTGTCGCTAAACCAAACAACATAGCAGGTTTTAACACAATCCTATAAACTTTCCCTTTCACTCTTGCAGATAATCCTTCTATAACAAATCACTCCTGCCACTCTTCTCCACCCACTCCACCCTGCCTGCACTCTTTTCTTCACTTCTGTAACACACTCTCCACTGTTGACCCCCGAATCTTAAACACCCTCCACCTTCACCACCTCTTCTCCCTGTGACCGCACCACTCCACTGCCCTCCCTGAGAGACTCCTGTCTGACCTTATCCGTCAACCTGTTTATCACCACTGCAAACAGGAAAAGGCTCAGAGCTAATCGTTGATGCAATCCAACCTCCACCTTAATCTAGTCTGTCATTCCTACTGCACACTTCACTGCTGTCATACTGTCCTACACCACCCTCAGATACTTCTCTGACACACCTGACTTCCTCATACAATATCACAACTCCTCTCTCGGCACCATGTCGTATGCTTTCTCTAAATCCACAAACACACAATGCAATTCCTTCTGACCTTCTCTATACTTCTCCATCAACATTCTCAAAGCAAATAATGTTTCTGTGGTGCTGTTCCATAGAAACCAAGTACCAAGAAACCATACTGCTGCTCACTGAACCAGACACTACAGTCTTCATCCTTTAGTTTCCACTGTCTTATTCTTTCAGTCCTCATGCTCCTCCTCTTCTTCTTCACCTCCAAAACCATCTTACAGACCACCATCTGATGCTGTCTAGCTACACTGTCCCCTGCCAACACCTTACAGTCTCCAATCTCCTTCAGGTTGCATCTCATACATAGAACATAGTCCACCTGTGTGCACCTTCCTCCACTCTTATACGTCACCCTATGATCCTCCTTCTTCTTAAAATAAGTGTTCACCACTGCCATTTCCATCCTTTTAGCAAAATCTACCACCATCTGCCCTTCCACATTCCTCTACTTAAAGCCATACCTACCCATCACCTCCTCATCACCTCTGTTCCCTTCACCTACATGAAATCCGCCCCAATCACCAATCTTTCATTCCTAGGTACACCTTCTACCATTTCATCCAACTCACTCCAGAACTTTTTCCTTCTCCTCCATCTCACAACCCACTTGTGGAGCATCTGCACTGATGACATTTATCATCACCCCTTCAACTTCCAGCTTCACGATCATCGCCCTATCAGAAACTCTCTTCACCTCCACTACACTCTTACTGTACTCTTCCTTCAGAATCACCCCTACACCATTTCTCTTTCCATCCACACCATGATAGAACAGTTTAAACCCACGTCTAATGTTCCTGGCCTTACTCCCTTTCCACTTGGTCTCCTGAACACACAACATATCTACCTTTCTCCTCTCCATTATATCAGCTACCTCTCTCCCTTTACCAGTCATAGTACCAAAATTTAAAGTGCCCACCCTAACCTCCACTCTCCTACACTTCTCCTTTCTCTGCCGTCTCTGTAGACGTCTTCCTCCTCTTCTTTTCCTCCTTCGGCCAACAGTACAATTTCCACTGGTACCCTGTTGGCTAACAATACCTGTGGCGGTTGTTGGTAACCCGGGCCTCGACCGATCCGGTATGAATTTCTTTTTCGTGATCCGTATATTTTATTTGGCAGATGTTTTACGCTGGATGCCCTTCCTAAAGCAACCCTCCCCATTTACCCGGGCTTGGGACCGGCACTAAGAGTGCACTGGCTTGTGCAACCCTAATGGCTGGGTTGCTTGTGCAACTTCCTTAATTGTTCCAAAATTCAGGCTACTTTGCTGGATGTGAGCAGCCGTTTATTACTTCCTGAAGATTAAACTGAAGGCAGAAAGACCCACTGTTATGTTCCCACCTTGGCTAGGCCTAGGGGAGTGTGGAAACAATAACCATTTAGTTGTTGTGGGTTGTTTGGACAAAATGCAGGACCAGAGTTTAGAGTAGTTAATGTTTTAATGGTCAAGTGCAGTAAGGTAACAAACAGTTTCCAAGAGTATTTCACAGAGTCAAGAAGACTAGACTCACACTGGCAAAAGAACATGGACAGTGCCAAAGAAATGAACATAAGAAAAAGGTCTACTCTAGGCTGTATTTTGGAAGCTTAACCTAACTAACAAACAGCAACAGACTAGCTGACTACTCTAGGCTATACTACCAGAAAATACAGTGGGTGGCACCTGCCCTCTACCTAGGGTGTCTAAACAATGGCAAAACCTACGTGGTGGAATGTAGGTGCGCGCACATTCTTACCTGTTCTTAAAACAGGTAAGCTAGTATAACAGAGACAACCGAGACAACCAGCGTGCAACCTCCCTCACAAATTCTCTCACAAATTACTCTCACAAATTGTTGGGAACAGTGCATTACACACAGGGAACAAAGCTCAAAGCAAAGAAATCCACATCACACGAACAGCAAAACAGATCAAATAAAACCTGGGAAACTCTGGAACAGGGTGGGAAGCTAGAGAACGACAAGACTCGAAACAAAGAAGCACAAGAAACACAAAACTGCTTAACAATAACCATTTCAAATCGCAAAATCAGGGTGACTTGAGAAGCAGGCACACAACACTCGAAACGAAAGAAACAAAATTATACAAATGGCAAAACAAATAACAGGTGGTCCCTAACAAGTCACCAACCTGGGGGGGAACTCGAGAACATGGCACACAGGAAATCACTTAACAAAGACACCTAGTAACATATCAAAACATAAGGAATTACATTGGAACATGAGATACAGATTAATAAAAAAGGGGACAAAAAGGAGAAGCACATTTAAGACTAAGACAGAACTCAGGGAATAACAGAAGACTCGGAATGCAACTAGGGCATAAATCACAACACAGGGACTTACACAGAGGCTCGGAAAACCACAATAACTCAACATTTATTACTCGGAAAAGGGTAAAACACAACAGAACATGACAGAAACAGAGCACAACAAAATAATGAACCAACAAGAACAGAAGCAAACGGGATAAAATAAATACACAGTTAGGGACTAGGGGACAGGGAGTAGCGGCTCGGTGGCGGCATCTGATGGCTAAGACAATAATTGTCACAAAATGTCCCAGATCTTAACATTTAAAGAAAATTACATCTAAATACAATGGATGGAAAATAATAGGTTTAATCAAGTAAAAACAAACAAGAATGTTTATAATTGATTGATTAATATTTGTTTTTTAAGTATGTGCAGCATTTAAAGCATCCACAGACAAACTACTATGCTGGTGATATCAAATAAACCATGAAAGGTGAAATGGCAAGGAGGTCTTCTTCTTCTTCTTTCGGCTGCTCCCATTAGGGGTCGCCACAGCGGATCATCCGTCTCCATACCACCCTGTTCTCTACATCTGCCTCTTTCACAACAACTACCTGCATGTCTTCCCTCACCACATCCATGAACCTCCTCCTTGGCCTTCCTCTTTTCCTCCTACCTGGTGGCTCCATCCTCAGCATTCTTCTACCAATATAATTCATGTCCATCCTCTGCACATGTCCAAACCATCTCAATCTCGCCTCCCTCACCTTGTCACCAAAACATCCTACATGGGCTGTCCCTCTAATAAACTCATTTCTAATCTTGTCCATCCTCGTCACTCTCAACGAAAACCTTAACATCTTCAGCTCTGCTACCTCCAGCTCCACCTCCTGTCTTCTACTCAATGCCACTGTCTCTAATCCATACAACATCGCAGGTCTCACCACAGTCCTAAAACAGTAACAGTCTGTCACTGATATAATTGACAGAATTGTCATGACTACACATCAGTAAAAGTGGGCGGAGCTCGATGTGGTGAGATACAGTTTAGACAGTTTCACAGAGATACTGACATTTATATCTACTGCAACACACAACCATCATGTTCCTCTTCTTTCTTTTCATAGTTGTTCAAATCATTGGTAAGTCTTTTATATTCCACACAAAATTTTTGTGGATGCTGGAGATTTGTACTGAAACCTAAACATGATGATTCGGCTGGAAAAATAAATGTATTTAAGCAATGAAATTAGAAATATTTGTTGTTGTAATGTGTTTACAGCAGCAGCTGTTGGCAGCAGCATTACACCAGAACAATCCATCATATCTTCACCTGAAGGCAGTACCACCACACTGACCTGCACATATGACGACTCAGCTAAATATCTCCACTGGTATCAACAAAAGCTGCAATCAGAACCAGAGTTTCTGCTGCTTATTCAAAAATCCACAGATTATGTGACTAGAGCTGAACAACTTGACACAAGAATATCCATCAGACTTCATAAACAGGATAATAAAGTAGATCTGGAGATCTTTCCTGCTGCAGTCTCAGACTCTGCACTGTACTACTGCGCCATGGAGCCCACAGTGACACAAAACTCATACACACTGTACAAAAAGTGAAGCTTTGTTTCTCTTTCAGTAGGGGGAGCTGTTCACCTGTTTCATTCAAATACAGGTTTCTGTCTAAGATGTGGACTGAGACTGTAAGCAGATCTAATGAAATCATGAACAATAAATAATTTAATGCTGGAAACAAAAATCATTTAATAATGAGAATAACATAATAATAATGAATGTCTTTCTTTCCTTACATTTATATTTTAAAAATGGTGGTGCTGCATTAAAAAACTGCTGTGAATATGTATAAGTCATGATCAATCATATAGTGTTATTTATTATTATAATGTGACTGAATTATTTGTTGACAACAGACCTACTTCTGCTGTTGATCATATTATGAATAAATCCTGTAAGCCATTAGGTCTTAAATGATGCATAATACATTTGAACGAAAATAATACATTCACAAATATACATTTACTACATATAAGTGGAATTAAAATAAAACACTTTTTTTTGTTTAGTTTTCATTCCAATTAATTGCAACCAATATTTCTGCCTTTTTTCATTTGTGTGCATGTGTAAAAAAAAAATACATATTACTTTTCTGAATGTGAGCAGCTTTTCACTTCCTAAAGACAAAACTGAAGGCAGAAAGATGCACAAATGAACAAAACTGAAGGTAACAGAAGGTAGCTGCAGTAAAGTCCTGCTAAAGAATGTCAAGGGAGGAAACTCAGTATTTAGTGATGTCTATCGGTTGCAGATTTCATTCATTAACTTCAAAGAATTTAAATTCTTCTTCTTCTTCATTCGGCTGTACCCGTTAGGGGTCACCACAGCAGATCATCCGTCTCCATACTACACTGTCCTCTACATCTGTCTCTTTCAAACTAATGACCTGCATGTCTTCCTTCACCACATCCATCAACCTCCTCCTTGGTCTTCCTCTTTTCCTCCTTTCTGGTGGCTCCATCCTCAGCATTCTTCTACTGATATACCCCATGTCCCTTCTCTGCACATGTTTAAACCATCTCAATCAGGCCTCTCTAACTTTGTCCCCAAAATGTCCTACATGTGCTGTCCCTCTAATAAACTCATTTCTAATCCTATCCACCCTCATCAAGCCCAATGAAAATCTCAACATCTTCAGCTCCGCTACCTCCAGCTCCACCTCCACCTCCACCTCCTGTCTTTTACTTAATGCCACTGTCTCTAAACCATACAACATCGCAGGTCTCACCAAAGTTCTATAAACTTTCCATTTCACTCTTGCAGATACTCTTCTATCACAAATCACTTCTGCTATCAGTCTTCTCCATCCACTCCACCCTGCCTGCACTCCTTTTTTCACTTCTCTAACACACTCTCCATTACTTTGCACTGTTGACCCCAGGTACCTGAACTCCTCCACATTCACCACCTCGTCTCCCTGCAAACCACACCACTCCACTGCCCTCCCACTCATTCACACACATGTACTCTCTCTTACTCCTACTGACTTTCATTCCCCTTCTATCCAGCATGTATCTTCACCTTTCCAGGCTCTTCTCAACCTGCTCTCTATTCTCACCACAAATCATCCGCAAACATCCATGGAGTCCATGGAGACTACTCTTTAACCTCATCCTTTAACCTGTCCATCACCACTGCAAACAGGAAAGGGCTTAGAGTTGATCCTTGATGCAGTCCAACCTTCACCTTGAGCCAGTCTGTCGTTCCTACTGCACACTTCACTGTTGTCACACTGTCCTCATACATGTCCTGCACCACCCTCACATACTTCTCTGACACATCCTCTTACAATACCATGACTCATCTCACCACCCTGTCGTACGCTTTCTCTACATCCACAAACACACAATGCAACTCTTTCTGACCTTCTCTATACTTCTCCATCAACATTCTCAAAGCAAAAAATGATTCTGTGGTGCTGCTCCTCGGCATGAAACCATACTGCTGCTCACAGATGGTCACCTCTTCTCTCAGCCTAGCTTCCACTACTCTTTCCCATAACTTTATGGTGTGACTGATCACATTAATTCCCCTGTAGTTACTGCAGAATTATGTTAAACAATCTTGTTAAATCTGGTTAAATCTGTTTCTTTAAACAATCTGGTTAAAAAATTCACTGTCATCTGTCCTAAACATCTCCACGCTTCTATCGGTCTGTCATCTGGTCCAACCAAATTTCCAAAAGGATTATAATTCACGTATTCCAAATAATCCATATATGTATAACTATGTTATTTAAATATTGAAGCAGCCTGAATAAACAATATGAATGAATCCTGTAACACAATAATCTGTCAGGATGCTTTTACAGTATGAGATGAAGCAGAGTTCTGATGAATATGAATAAATATGAGTAGGCGGAGCTTCATGTGGAGACATCAGAGAAAACTTCACATACACAACCCTAACATTTATTTCTACAGCTGGAGGTCTGCACTAAACACTCAGGATCACAATGTTACTCCTCTTCTTACTTTTCTTCACTATTGCTGAAATTGGTAAGTCTTATATTGCACATGGAATTATACATGTTTAATGAACAAGAGTTTTCAATTAAATGTATTATTAAAAATATGGTCACAATATTATTGTATTTTTTTTTAATAGTAGAAGCTGCTGATATCAGCATTAAACCAGAAGAAACCAATTTATCTCTAAATGAAGGCAGCAACACCACACTGTCCTGCACATATACTGGATCAGTAAACAGCCTTCACTGGTATCAACAAAAACCTGGATCAAGACCAGAGTTTCTGCTGCTGATTCATGAATCCAGTGAACATGTCACAGAAGCTCAACCACCTCATCCACGATTGTCCATAAAACTTGACAAAATTAGTAAGAAAGTGGATCTGCACATCTCCTCTGCTGCTGTATCAGACTCTGCTCTATACTACTGCGCTCTGGAGCCCACAGTGACAGGAAATCCAGCTGCACTGTACAAAAACTTTGTCACAGTTTTGCCAATGATCTTGAGAAATAAACATGCCTTTTTTGGGATCTTTTCTTTCTGTCTCATTATAAAGAGTTTATATTGCTGCCACATGTTACATCATTAGGGGACCTGTACTGTGTGTGAAGTAGGAATACACTTAGAATTGGGCATTGGTCCTCTGCAGAATATGATGAATAAAACCATCTTCCACACTCATTCACACTTAGGGACAATTAATTGAAACATTTTAATTAATCCGAGCAAATTTCCTACTGTCATGTTTTTTTAAGAAACCCACACAGACACGGGGTGTAAACACAAAACTGCAAAAAAACTTACACTAACTTCACCTTAGCATCAAACTAGGAACCCTGGAGCTGTGATGCAGCAACACTACTCACTGTGTCACTGTGCTGCTTCTAAACACATCATCACATTTTAACATTTTAACATTTCTTCTGCTTCATAGATTCTCTTGTAATGTGGTGTTACATCATATTTTGTGATCTCATGCTACAATTTCATGTTTATTGACAGATAGAGCACTAAAGACAAGACCTTAATCCTCATACCGGAATTCCACAAAGTCAGTTCTTGACTGTTCTTGGTCAGAATTGGGGATTTCTTTGTATAATGTACTCAGATACATTAACTTTTAGAAGCATTAAATATATTGGGTGAAGAGATGGAACTCTGTTGAAAAACTCATTAATCCTTGAGTGCAGACTACAAGAATAAACGTCAGAATCAATCACCCTTTCATACTACATGACTGTAAAGTGAAGGTTTTTCTCCCTGGTGAACACAAGATGGCGCAGTCACTTATCTTATGGTGGGAAAAGTACTAGAGCTCTACACAACCCTGCTCACATTCTCTGATGATGAATCCTCATTTTCACAATAAAACCTCTGTGATATAAACTACACCTGCTCTTCTTTCATACACACACACTGTCCACTTCAGACTAAACTGTCATAAGAATAAACACTCATTAATACTCATAGGTCATACTTTTGGTAGATATGAGCATTATCAGGTTTAACGGTCCTTAAAAAAATATAAATCTCTATTAATTTCCTTATTCTAAATAAACATTATTTTCTAATTCTAACATTAGGTGATATATCTGTTACAGCTCATAATTTGGAGAAGCCACAAAAATATATAACAAAACAATTTAGTTGTTTAATAATTAGTTCATGTTTGAATTGGGTGAAATGGTTGTTTTCACATATTTACAACCGCTTACAGTTTGTGTTTGTTCTGTCGGTTGTTCTGTCATGTTAGTGAATCTGTCATGTGATGCTGTGGGGTGGAGCTTCATGAACCTTTATGATGTTCACATAGAGTTCATAAAGATCTCATGAGATTTTACTTCAGCCAAAACTATTCACTATGTTCACTGTTATATCCATGTGTCTGTGGCTTTTACTAGGTGAGTTATACACTGACTTTTTGTTACTTTAGAAATATTAATCAAATAGTTTTGCGTTGATTATGTAAATGTTACTAACATTATGTTCTCTTCTCTATGACAGGTGACTCCATGGCAGATTCAATAGAGCCACTTTTCACTCATAAAACTGTAGATGAAGGTGATAATGTTACTTTGTCCTGCAGATACAAACCAACCAGCACTACAAGTAGCTACCTGCACTGGTACAAACAACATTCAAAGTCTACACCTGAGTTCCTTCTTTTTATTCATGATACAACTAGACGTAAAAGTGACTCCATTCCACCATGTCTGGATGGTGAAGTTGATAAAAATAATAAATGAGTGGATCTGATCATCTCCTCTGCTGCTGTATCAGACTCTGATCTATACTACTGTGCTCTGGCACCCACAGTGACAGGAAATCCAGCTGCACTGTACAAAAACCCTGACAATGTTATGTTATACTGAAGACTGAATAGCAGAGAGAAGGTTTAATACACAGAAAGTCAGACCATGAAGCAAACAAAGCCCAAGGCAGAAAAAACTCACTCATAAGTAAATGTTTGCAAACAAAGTCAAAATGTGATAACATGAGCATGGCTTATCAAGGTTAAAAACAGGAATCGTTAATACTTATGATTTCTCATTGTTTATTTATTATTTGTTTATTATGTTATCTATACCATGGGGGGGTATGGAGACGGATGATCCGCTGTGGCGACCACTAATGGGAGAAGCCGAAAGAAGAAGATATGTTATCTATACCACCTTTGCAGCATTATCAGAAAATTAATTACAACATGGACATTACGAAAATTAACATATTTTATAAAATCTTTGAAATCTTTAAAATCTCTACATAAAATGAGGGCAGAATTTACACGACTACAAACTGAAGGATTGATGACAGAATTGTCATGACTACACCTCAATAAAAGTGGGCGGAGCTCGATGTGGTGAGATACAGTTTAGACAGTTTCACAGAGATACTGACATTTATATCTACTGCAACACACAACCATCATGTTCCTCTTCTTTCTTTTCATAGTTGTTCAAATCATTGGAAAGTCTTTTATATTCTACACAAACTTTATGTGGATGCTGGAGATTTGTACTGAAACATAAACATGATAATTTAGTTGGTGAAAAAATTGTTCTTTAGAAATTAAATTAGAAATATTTGGTGTTGTAATGTGTTTACAGCAGGAGCTGTTGGCAGCAGCATTACACCAGAACAAACCTTCATATCTTCACCTGAAGGCAGTAACACCACACTGACCTGCACATATGATGACTCAGCTGATTATCTACACTGGTAGCAACAAAAGCTTCAATCAGGACCAATATTTCTGCTGTTTATTTATAAATTCACAGAATCTGTCACTAGAGCTGAACAACTGGACCCAAGTATATCCATCAGCCTTCATAAAGACAAAAAGAAAGTAGATCTGGAGATCTTTCCTGCTGCAGTATCAGACTACTGCTCCATGGACCACAGTGACACAAAACTCATACCCACTGTACAAAAATTAAAGCTTTGTGTGTTTTTTTTTCATTTAATAGGGGGAGCTGTTTACCTGTTTCACTTAAATACACTTGTCTGTGTTTCAGGAGTTGATCTTTATATGTTTTGGATATCGAAAATCATTGTCTTACAAACAATATGGTAATAATGTGTATTGTTTGAACAATCAGTCAATACATTTCCCAACAGTGAATAAACTTATATTGACTAATTTATGAATGTAAAATTTAAATTTTTATCTATTTATTTATTTAATGCTGCTTTGAATTGAATTGAAAAACTAATGATGTACTACTTCAAATATGAAGATGTAACAAAAGTCTAAAATTAAGTCTTAAATGAACAGTGTGGTTCCATAATAAACACTAATTATTTGGCAGCTTATAAAATAGCACTTGATTCAGCACACTAAAGAAAGAAAGGAAGAAAGGAAAAAAGAAAGAAAGAAAAGTACAGCTAACATGTTTGCCCTTTCACTCCTTCAGATTTATGCGTTACACTTACAAACATTCATATTCCTACACAGGCTTTTAACTCCAAAAGAAAAGTCAGATGCAGTGTGTTGATTATCTTTTACACCGATACTGTGAAGAGATGATATGTACAGTGTTACACTACAACAGCAGCACTTCCTGGGTGTGGTCTTCTAGAGACGTGTTCCCTCATGTGTAAAGTTCAGCACATACAGCACTATTATACAGAATCCTCACAGAGCTGTGTTCAGAAATGACTCAACTCTACACCTTACTGTACATAGTGAGATACACAACACTGATTCTCACTGTAGCTACAGGTAAATCATATTCACTAGTACACTCATTGCACCTATTGATATTTATGTTTTAGGCTTTAGGCTATTAATTCCTTAAGAAAATGTTTTAGTGAAACATTTAGTGAGTCTATAATGAATTTATAGATTTATTTCTTTGATGGTTTTTTTTATTTTTACAGCAGGCAGTTCTGAAGATAAAATTGGGCCAACAGACGAAGATCTCAACATTGTGAGGAATGAAACAGACTCTGTTACTCTGAAATGTTCATATGAGACAATCAGTGAAAACACTAACCTTTTTTGGTACAAACAATATCCTAACAGCTCACACCAGTTTTTAGTGTATAAAGGTTCAAGGTCAAAATCTGGTGAGGGAAGCACTCCTGATGATCATCGATTAGAAGCAGAAACAAGCAGAAACTCTACTGAACTAAATATCCGAAGTCTAAAGCTCTCAGATTCTGCTCTCTATCACTGCGCTCTTCACGTATTTACACAGTAATACAAAGTCTATAAAAGGCTGTACAAAAACATAACAAAGGTATATAGGAAGCTTCTGAAACCACAGAAGATTGAAGACAATCGCTTTACCAAACTGTCAGTTAACCACAGACACAAACATTCAGCGACGTATGTGGTGACATATGGAGCTGGAAGAAGATCAAAGAATCATAAGGATTTGACACAACTACAGTGCAACTATAACACAAGCACAATAACCAGCACACAAAACTTCACAGAGTTTTATTGCTGATTGAATAGACTTTTAGGTTCTCAAACATTGTTGTACTCAAGCACATGTTTGTTTATTGAAAGATATAGTGGTTTCTTTTTTTAATGTTATATACATACATATAATGAGTGTGAGAGAGTGTGTGTGTGTGTGTGTGTGTGTGTGTGTGTGTGTGTGTGTGTGTG
>JAAIIK010000082.1:20214-46559 GCA_014706435.1 Silurus glanis
GTGTGTGTGTGTGTGTGTGTGTGTGTGTGTGTGTGTGTGTGTGTGTGTGTGTGTGTGTGTGTGTGTGTGTGCATATTCTCAAATCTGTGGTCTATTTGCATAGTGTAAAATACATCAGACAAAGAACTTCTCAGTCACTAAAAACGCTGTGTGTAGATTCAAACACATACAAAGATTTTAAACCAAAGCTCATTAAAGAATTCACAATGAGACCACAAACCCAGATATCAGACCACTGTCAAACTGTTGTGCACCTGAAACAGAAGGAAGAAAGGAAGGAAATGCAGCACCACCTCCCCCCAACACACTCGCACTGCGGCACCTGAAACCGCAATGGATTGAATCCAAAATGAAAAACCTAAAATTAAACATGGATAAAAACAGTTATATAATTTTTTAACTAATTTTAAATCACTGGAATTAAACTGCAATTCAAGTATAGTGCTGGAATACATAAATCCCTTATTTACAATATAGAAAATACTTTGATAGAGTAAAAAAAAACCCTGTGGTGGTAAAAAATATTACAGAAACAGAAAAGAACCAAGTTCAAGAGAACCAGAATATTAGCGAGTCAGACTGTTAAACATTGATCTATGAATGTACTACAAGTTCATTCCATTGGAGGTTGTAGAGAGTCTGGAAGTAAAACCATACTGCACTTCTATATGGAAATAAAGCATGAGGCCAGTAATCAAAGACAAAACTAAGACAACATTGCTGCTGAAAATTTCCAATTTAAATACTATATAATTCTAAACTAAAAACTTACCACCTCAACAAAAAACCACACTCATCCCCTAATACCATATAACACTACAATTCTACTACGTCTGACAACAAACCACTGAGGCTTTCATGAAAAAGCTGCGCACTGAACAGATCAAGAATCTTGATTTGTCGGTGTTGTCTGAGATTAAACAGGACCGGGTTAGGTCTCTGTTGTTGAAATTGTACTTTTAAGCGTACAAAGGATGTACCCGCCTCCTTTCTCATGAGTATGATGTGGTAAAAACGCATATAAACGAGTTGCTTGAGGAAAACATTATTAGAGAGTTTTGGTAATTATGCCTCCCCTATTGTGTTGGCGAAAAAGATTGATGGCACGTCGCATATGTGCGTAGACTACCGCCAGCAGAATGCAAAAACTCGAAAATATGCTTTCCCCCTACTGCTCCCCCAGCTCCCTGATTGATAAACCTAGGACTCACTGACTGAGGAATGGTGGTTTTCCACCATGGACCACACGAGTTGGTAAAGTCAGGTTCTTGTCACAGTTAAAAAAAAGGCTGCCTTCTGTACACTATTCGATGTCTTTGAATGTAACGTATGCCTTTTGGATTCTGCAATGCTCCAGGCACCTTCCAAAGATTGATGGAGAGGGAACCAGCAGTGTCAGTCCCTTTTTTGTACTTAGAGGACATACTGATGTTTTCCTCCTCTGTGGCAAAACATCTCTAGATTCTAGGGAATATATATTAAATATAAGAAAATGACAGAAGTAAACATAATCAAGCAAGGAGAAAATGGAATTAATTCAAATCTACTTTGAGGAAGGACATTCATTTGCAGTGATGTTGGAGATGCTGCAGTATATCATGACATAAAGATTACTTTTACACATACGTTCCAACTTTCTTCTGCCGCAGACTGTACTTCAGAGGCTTTATGGTCTGATATCCATAACTGGCTTTACCCAAAGGTTCCCCATCTAAGAAATTTAACTGTAAAGGACATTATCTTTGGACTTCTAATGAACAATAACAAAGACGGCTTTCTTGTTAATAATATACTTCTGATGGGAAAATTTTATATACACAAATCGAAATACTTGAAAGTGAAACCAAAGTTTTTTGCATTTTATAATGAGTTTATTTCTTTCACAAAAGTTCTTAAAGTGATTAAAAAGAAAAATGCAATGAATCTTTTGTCCCTGATAGAAAGATATGATTTACAGAATAAACCATAGCCCTGTTTATTTTTTATTCTTTTTTTATTTTATTTTATTATTATTATTTATTAAAATAAATAAAAAAATTTAAATGAAGAAAAGACACCAACTGCACAAACCTTTTCCGGTTCGTCTGAATTGTCGTTGTGTTTTCAGATGTTAGTGTTTTCGTGCAACTTCTTTTTCTCTCGGCTGCTCCCATTAGGGGTCGCCACAGCGGATCATCCGTCTCCATACCACCCTGTCCTCTACATCTGCCTCTTTCACATCAACTACCTGCATGTCTTCTCTCACCACATCCATGAACCTCCTCCTTGGTCTTTCTCTTTTCCTCCTTCCTGGTGGCTCCATCCTCAGCATTCTTCTACCAATATAATTCATGTCCCTCCTCTGCACATGTCCAAACCATTTAAATCTCGCCTCCCTCACCTTGTCACCAAAACGTCCAACATGCACTGTCCCTCTAATAAACTCATTTCTAATCTTGTCCATCCTCGTCACTCCCAACGAAAACCTTAACATCTTCAGCTCTGCTACCTCCAGCTCCACCTCCTGTCTTCTACTCAATGCCACTGTCTCTAATCCATACACATCGCAGGTCTCACCACAGTTCTATAAACTTTCCCTTTCATTCTTGCAGATACCCTACTATCACCAATCACTCCTGTCACTCTTCTCCACCCACTCCACCCTGCCTGCACTCTTTTCTTTACTTCTCTAACACACTCTCCATTACTTTGCGCTGTTGATCCCAGGTACCTGAACTCCTCCACCTTCTCCACCTCTTCTCCCTGCAACCGCACCACTCCACTGCCCTTCCTCTCATTTATGCACATGTACTCTGTCTTACTCCTACTGACTTTCATTCCCCTTCTCTCCAGCGTGTACCTCCACCTCTCCAGGCTCTTCTCAACCTGCTCACTACTCTCACCACAAATCACAATATCATCCGCAAACATCATAGTCCAGGGAGACTCCTGTCTGACCTCGTCCGTCAACCTGTCCATCACCACTGCAAACAGGAAAGGGCTCAGGGCCGATCCTTGATGCAGTCCAACCTTCACCTTGAACCAGTCTGTTGTTCCTACTGCACACTTCACTGCTGTCAACTCCTCGATTGGCACTCTGTCGTACGCTTTCTCTAAATCCACAAATACACAATGCAATTCCTTCTGTCCTTCTCTATACTTCTCCATCAACATGCTCTTAGTGTTTTCGAGCAACAATTCAGACAAACCAGAAAAGCTAGGTATAGTTTGCGAATGGAACACTTACCGATCATTGGACAAGACACCTGTCATTTAAGATATACAGGAAGTACAACAGTTTCTCCTTGCTTGAATGTTTACTTCTGTTATTTTCTTATATTTAAAGGTGCACTAATCGAAATAAAAAAAAAAAAGTTTAAAGTAAACGGAGAACTTTACACATGTACAAGAAATAAAGTTATGAGATTTCATACTTCCTGTATATCTTGAATGACAGGTGTCTCGTCCAATGTTCGATAAGTGTTTCATTCACAAACTATACCTACCTTTTCCGGTTTGTCTGAATTGTGGTTGTGTTTTCAAATTTGTTTTTGGATTTGTTATTTTGTTTTTGGATTTGTTCATTCGTTTTTGCATTTGTTATTTTGCTTTAGGATTTGTTATTTTGTTTTCGGATTTGTTATTTTGTTTTTTCAGTTGTTAATTTGTTTTCGTATTTGTTAATGTGTTTTGCACTTCTCGGCCACCGTACAAATGTAAAAAGTCTATTTCCTTCTAGAGCACCTGATGTCAAAAACCTACTGACACAAACTTGTCCACAAGATTTGTATGTGTTTTGAAAATCCCATTCGACATTTAGTCCCCATTTGCTGTTTTAAGAAACTCCATTCTAGATTCTGGAGTGTGCTTGTTGCGTTTTTAAATTCTTAATTACATTACAATTTAACTACATTTAGATTGTTTCAATGGTTTGTAACAATCTGTATTGAAAAATAGTTCGATGTGAATAATTTAGTTATTTCTTCACGTTAGCAACATTTCATTAAGTGATGTTTTTGCTGATAGATTGTTGCCGAATGGCATTGTGTAATGTTTTGTAATCATATTTTTTATATTTTGGATTTATGATTTAATTCAATTCAATTCATTTTTATTTGTATAGCGCTTTTAACAATGAACATTGTCTCAAAGCAGCTTTACACAGATAATGTGATGATTAAAAGTGAATATGTTCTTTATAAGTAAGTTTGTCCCTGATGAGCAAGCCAGTGGCGACTTTGGCAAGGAAAAACTCCCTGAGATGGCATAAGGAAGAAACCTTGAGAGGAACCAGACTCAAAAGGGAACCCATCCTCATCTGGGTTGCACCGAATGTCCAAACAGGGATACAGGGATTTTTTTTTACCTGCACAACCGAGGTTTACTGTCAGCCCGCTTGAGCACTTACGCCATTGCCGCCTCTACCACCAAGAAACCGCCCCCTTGCAACCTGCTATGAGGAAATGGTGCCCATGTTGCAAACACATATAAAGATGCCAGAAACCTCCAATCTGTGCCAGATTGTCTTCAAGACTTGCCCTGATACCACTCCAGCATTTTCCCTGATATATTTAACCCTCTGTTACTGACCTGTTTTTACCTGACTATTCTTACCTCCGGCCGCCTGACCGTGCCTGTTTTCCCGACTCTCTCCTCTGCGTTACGGATCTTGGCTCTGCTCTGCTCACACTCAAAGCGCTCTGGTTCTCGGCTCGGCTTTGCTCACGGTTAATGCGCTTCGGTTCTCGGCTCGCGCTCAACGCGCTTTGGCTTCCGACTCGGTTCACTGACTCGGCTCTTAGACTCTGCTCTCCTCGCGGACTACGCGCTCACATTTCTGGCATGGCTTTCCCTACTCCTGGCACCGTTCCGGCATCCGCCTTGGATCATAGAATAGCTGACAGAACAATCTAGCCAACATGGATCCCGCAGATGCACACATCTAACTGCTGTGTCTTGCCTACAAGCGATGCAGGAGCAGCAGATCCAAAATCTCTCTGCAGGCATGCAGGAAATCATGAGATACCTGCGCCCAGGTTTTGGTGACAGAATCCCCACAGGTGCTCCGTCGTCGCCAGCCGACCTGGTCCTGCAGGCCCCCACGGCATCGGCCCCCGCTCCACCTACCGGCACCTCGGCTATGCATGAACCTCAGCTCGCGCCGCCAGCCTTCAGGCGACTCCTGCAGCTATTTTATCATGCAGTGCAATCTGATTTTCAGTATGCAGCCATCTAAATTTGGTGCGGGGCGCTCCAAGGTGGCCTACATCATTTCCCTCCTGTCAGGTCGAGCCCTAAGGTGGGCCACCACAGAGTGGGAAAGCCAATCAGCTAACTGTGCATCGTTGGTCGCATTTTCTGCCGAACTCCCGAAGGTTTTCGTCTCATCTACCCCACTCCGAGATGCCGCCTGCTGCCTGATCTCGGCCACACAGGGGCATCGCTCTGTGGAAGAGTTTGCGGCTGATTTCCGGACCCAGGCCATTGACAGCGGATCACACGGCACAATTGACAATTTCCTCCAGGGCCTCTCCTCTGCGGTTAAGGACGAACTTGCCGCACGTGATCCATAAAACCGCATAAAGGTGCACCACCGGGAGCATTGTTACCAAGCTCAAGCTCTTAATCCTTACTGTCCTTCGCCTACACGCAGTTCCCCAACTCTTGCTTTGGGTACCAGCACCCGCTCTCTCTCCGGCGCAGGACCCCCACCGAGAAAGAGAGACATTCGTCGCTGGGTCTATGCCTCTACTGCGGAGGCAAAGGGCACATGGCCACATCCTGCCCAGTAAAAGGCACGGCTCTTTGGTGAAGGAGGAAGCATCCATGAGCCCCTCTTCCCTCGCTCCCTCCAAACCCACCATCTAGGTCCAAATTCAGGCAGGCCCCGGAGGCAGGGAATTGGCCCTCAAACTTGCCAAGCAGCTACAAGTCCCCATGAAACCCCTACCCGAAGCCCTGCTAATCAGAGCCCTGGACGGCAGCCTTTTAGACCGGGCCACGCACCGCACCAAGCCTCTACTCATGTCAGTGGGGGGACGGCATCAGGAGTGGCTTTCCTTCCTGGTCATCTCCTCGCCCCAAGCCCCTATCATGCTAGGGTTCCTTTGGTTGCGGAAACACAACTCATGTGTGGACTGTATGATAGGGTGTATACTGGATTGAGGTGTGCATTGCTTTGGCCACCTGCCTGCCTCCCCACTGACACTTCAACTGCACCCTTGAGTCACCCACAGGGCCGGGAGGGGAAGAATGGAAGACTACCTTCAATACCCCGGCCAGTCATTTTGAGTACCTCATCATGCCGTCCTGCCTTACAAACCATCTTTCAGCACTGGTCAATGAGGTCCTCCAAGACATGCTCAACAGCTTTGTGTTTGTCTATCTAGATGAAATTCTGATGTCCTCTTGTTGGAGGGGGCAGAGGTCCCCTTTCTGGTCCGGACGGATGACCACAACCTTAAGTACCTCCAATCGGCTGAATGACTTAACCCCTGACAGGCCGTACTGGCCTGGGAGCCAAAGCGCCAAGCCTTATGCACTATCAAGTGTTTATGCCCCAGAGGAGGAGGAGCCCCGAGACCATCCTTCCCAAATCCGTGTCGGTTTGCACCCTCAGTCTTGCCTTGGAGGATCAAGTCTAGAATGTCCAGGACAAGGGTCCTGTCCCAAAGGGCTGTCTAACTGGTCTCCTGTTCGGCTCTGCCGTTCTCCAATGTTGTCACGACTCCCTGTTCTTCTGTCACCTTGGTCAGCCTCAGACCTTGTCTTTGGTCAAGACACGCTTCTGGTGGCCCTCCATGGAAAAAGAACAGCTTCTCCTTTGGCCTTTTCCTATTCTGAAACGTCTGTGGTCACACCTCGCCATGGACTTCGTTATCAGGCTGCCACCTTCTGGGCATCTCGACCAGCCACTGATCCGCATTCCACCCCCAGACGAACGGACAAACCGAGAGGCTCAACCAAGATCTGGAAACTGGTGTCCGCCTCCTTTGCAGTCAGGAACCTGCCTCCTGGTCGGATAAACTAATATGAATTAAGTACGCCCGTAACACCCTCTCCACCACTTCCACAGGGCTTTCATCCTTCCAGGTGGTCCACGGTCCACGGCCACGGCACTACACACAGCCAATGTGTTGTTTGCTTAGCTTAGGAACATGCTTAGTCGGCTTTCGAGGGAGTTAACTATTAGCATTTTTAGCCGTGTAGCTATGCGCTCCCGAGGAGAGCACTTTCCCTCGCGGCTCAGGTCCCGCTCTCGCCGAGGCGAAGTGGTGCCACAGGTCGCAGGGCTCGCAGGCCGACCTAGCAGAAGGTATAAAGACGGATGTTCTCCGTATTTCTTCCTCCTTATTTCTTTCAATTTTCGGATGCTAGCGAGCCCACAGACTCCTTACAGCCTGTGCTGTTCGAGGAGCTCCTAGAGGTAGTGACTCGGGCCATGTCCAATCTAGAGATAGCGGAAGCGGAACATTTCCAGTAAGCTGGATGAGCGTTTCCTTCCGTTTTTTCACACTGAGTTGTCCAGGTCCTGGGAGACCCCATATGAGGCGCATGCCTTTTTCCCGCACTCGCTATACGCGACTATACTAGGGTTTAAGGAGTGCGGCTGTGGGGAGATGGCCAGGGTTGAAGAGACGCTAGCTGGCTATCTCTCCCCAGGTGCTGCATCGCTGAAGGCTCCGGTATTGCCTACAAAAGCCACTTCGGCTCTAGTAGGTAGGGCTTACGTGGTGGCAGGTCAGGCCGGGGGTTGCCTCCACATGATGAGTGTGTTGCAGGCATACCAGGCTGACCTGCTATGTGAGATGGATTCAGCTCTGGGGCTGACGGTTTACAGTAGGAGTTATGTCAAGGTATGCACGGGCCGTAGGTTGGTCAATGTCAGCTCTAGTAGCCACAGAAATTCTTCTGTGGCTCATCCTGTAAGCAGAGATTCCCGACAGGGACAGGGCTTTCCTTCTGAATGCCCCGGTGGTTCTCCTTGCCTGTTTAGGCAATGCTGTAGGTAAGGGCGATTGCCGACAGGTTCAGGGACCATGGCGGCGTTTCACTGGTACTTTCCCGCCGCTCTCATTTGGCTGCTCGGCGGGCACAGCCCCAGCCCGGCACGGCCCTGCAGCACGAAGCCCAGATCAAAGGAGTCAGCCAACCTGAAGGTGGTCATCTCCTTGAACAAACGGGCAGAGGTGCAGCAGTCCTGACAATCAGAGCACCCTATTTCGGGGTGGCCGGTTTACACCTCATTACACGGTGCCCGTACCTCCTCGAAACCACCAGGAAGACAGACTGTTATCTCTCCCACAAGATGTGCCTCAGAGCGCATCTTCTGTCCCCACTGGGGATGGAAAGGACCCTTGCCTGCTCAGGAAGCATTCACAGCTGCAGGGGATCACTATAGCTGTTCTAAGAGGGTAAGAAGCCAGCTTTAAGAGGTTGGATTCCCAATCAGACTTCCGGGCAGAATGGGAGGCCAGGCTGTTAACTCTCCCACAAGATGTTCCTCAGAGTGCAACCTCCCTCCTGGGTGTGTCTCCCTCCATTTCCTGCCCAAGAGATTCCTGCGGATGAAGGAGACCCACCACCTCTCAGGAGGCCCCAATGGCTGCAGGGCATTACTCCAGCTGCTCTGGGTGGGTCAGGATTTCCTGGCAGCTTGGGAAGGCCTGCCAGACATATCTCGGTGGGTCCTGCACAAAGTAGAGAGGGGCTACTCGATTCAGTTCGGGTCCTCTCCTCTCTGGTTCAATGGGTTGTGTCCCACCCTGGTGGGACCCAAGCAGGCTCTGGTCCTGGAACAGGAAATGCACACCCTCCTAAGGAAAGGGGCCATTAAGGTCACAGACTTCTTAAATAACTGTCTGCAGTTTAATATTCAGACACTATATCGTGATTTGATCAAATATTTTGGTGACACTCCTCATTATACAATGACTTGTTTTATCCTATGTGATTTATGTGATACCTCAGGAATTTATCTATGTTTGTTTTGTAATTTGGTTAGATAAAAAAAAAGACCAGTATTAGTGAGTGTTATTTTATACAGTATAATTGTAGACTATAGATATAGTATGAGTTTGAAAGAATGCTGGTTAATACAGTGTTTATAATAATAATGGTTTTGAATGAGAAGTATTAATTAAAATAATGCAGTGAAAACAACAGTTTCTCAGGCACATTTAATACAGATTTATAAGGAAAATTTGGGTTTTTCTTAGCAACATAGAATCCGCTATATTTCTTATGAACACTTTGTTACGGTTGGTGTTTTCACAGGTGAAGCATGACAGCTTTCATTTTGCTTCAATTCAAAATGTAGTCTACTACATCTTTTTTCTTTCTTTTTTCTTTCTATTTTTACTGACTGGAAAATGACACTTGTAAAAACAGGATTTGTGTTTGTGTTCAAAAGTAAAATAGCTTGCCTGACCTCTTTAACATGGGAAAAGACCATTCGTTAAGTAAATATATTTAAATGACAATGAACCATTGTAGTGCTGTAGTGTTACAACAATGATATTTCCAATAAACTGTATAATATATTGCTAATATTCTGCAAGATCTATACTGAATACAATACTGAATACTAAAAAATACTAGTAAACTGTGAGCGTAGCAACTTCTGTTATTTATATCACTCTTTCATGGATTATATTGAGCCCTGTTGTTTTTTGTTCCTTACTTATTATCCCTGCATCTGGAATTTCCTACAGTGAATAGCATTCTTTAATTGTCGTGATGTGATGCGAATGCATTCATTCTCAAATTTCTCTGGACAATACACATTTTACTGCATACATGGTTAACAGCATAGAGGATATGTGGATGTGATTAGGTTACAATGGTTCAGATGTAAAGTAAAATTTTGCATGGCAGTGCCCCAAGAAAGAAGTATATGAATTATTTTCAATGAGACTGGATTTAAAAAAAAGCACAGAATTGGTTCAAATGTTAGTGAGTAATTTTACAGTTACAGTAGAGCAAAGTCAAAGGTTGCCTGGTGGTCTAGTGGTTAGGATGCGGCGCTCTCACCGCTGCGGCCCGGGTTCGATCCCCGGTCAGGGAACCAACCCCAGCCATTAGGGTTGCACAAGCCAGTGCACTCTTAGTGCCGGTCCCAAGCCCGGATAAATGGGGAGGGTTGCGTTTGGAAGGGCATCCAGCATAAAAACATGTGCCAAATCGAACATGCGGTTCATGAATACGGATGATCCGCTGCGGCGACCCCTAATGGGGGAAGCCGAAAGAAAGAAAGGAAAGTAGAGTAAAGCCAAGCTTGAATGGGAGACATTTTATGCATCAGTTTGAATATTAATTTAGAGATTAATATACTATACATGCCAAAAAAAAAATTTAATAAATGTACTTGATTCAGCTGTAGGGCTAAGTACCACAAGTTAGTTGAAAAGTGTAAAAGGCAGGGCTGGAAAACTCGTTGTGAGCCGTTGGAGGTGGGCTGTAAAGGTTTTGCAGGGCATTCACTCTGCAAAGTACTCACTCTACTAGGAATTACTGGGGAGGCAAAGAGGAACGCAATTAGAACCGCAACTGAAGCCGCAGAGAAAGCCACTAGATGGCTTTGGATTAAGAGGGCAGATCCGTGAGCAATTGCTACTGGGACACAGGCCAGAGTCTGATCAACCCCGGCTGGGTCGCCTGGACGAGGGTGTCTGATGTTGAAATACCCAAAACACCCAATGACCCCAGGATACATCACTGATGATGTGTTACAGTGCATCTGCATGATGTATTTTGTATTATTATTATTAGAGGGCACAATAATGCAGTAATGTAAAATGCTGCACAGAATGTCAGTTGCTGCCTTATAAATCCTACCCAATAACAGGTGTGATGATGAAGAGATAATCAGTCACTCACCAGTCATAATGTTACGCCTGTTCTGCGTATACATTAGCATGAGGTAATTTTTTATAAAAAAAAATATGGAAGATGGAAGTGTACAAGAAGAATGTATATTTTACAGTAGGTGTGCAAAACTACACCTACACCAATATGTCAGTTGGAAGAACCAGTGTGTTAACAGATACGTATGAAATGTAATTGTATGACAATACATAAAAAAATGATAATATAATGTATGATAATCAAAACATTCTCAGACAATAGACTATAATAGACCTCTGGTCAGTTCATACCCTAGTCCCAACAAACTGCCACTGCTGTGCTCCTGTGAAAGACTGTTAATCCTCAAATGCTTAGTTGTGTAAATTAGATTATTTGCTTTTGAATGCCAAATGCTGTAACTGAACTTAAATAGGAATGGGAATAGAACTTTAATGGCATTGTGAATGATTGAGCACAAAAAGCCCTTAAAATTAACGCAAAATAAAAATTTTACTTACACTTAATGAGCTGTAATAAAGTCACTGTATAAGTAGCCTTTTCCTTATACAATACTGCAGGAGAAGACACATACCTTGTAAACAAACTCTGACTATTTGAATATAATGGGAGTCAGATAAATATTGTTTTACATAAACATAGTAACAATGAGTAATGCGAGAACTCATAGAAAATGACTCTGTATTATGACTTTGAGTCATAAAGATGAAATGAGCTTCAATTAAGTGTACTGCTATTCTGGCTTACAAAAAGAAAAAGTAAAAGTGCAAGGAAAGAAGATAAAGAATTTTGATTTGTGTTTAATGAATGCTTTCTGTCATATAACTTACAGAAACCAATATATCCCAATGCTAATAGCTTGTACAGGTTCAATTACATATTAGCCATTAATTGGAAAATTGCTTCAGGTCATTGTCTTGCTGTATGGTGATGTAAATTCCAATGAGCTGCAGTCCAAATAGAATTGCATTACATTCAAAACCCAAAAACCAAACCATTAAGCTTTCACCTCCATGCTTGACTGTGGGTGTGAGGCAGTCTGCTAACATCTTACCTAAATTAGTTCTCCAACCAAAAATGTCAAATTTTAACTCATTTGTCCACAGATCTTTTCTCCAGTCATTTACTGTCTTGTGTATATTTACCTTTTACCTTGTTTATTGCATATAAAGAAAATAAACATGCATGTGTCTTATAAAATAATTAAAGACTAGGTGTTTTTGACAAGCAGATTATTTATATTTTTTCAAAAGTGCTAGTCTCTGTTATTCCACTAGGGGGCATCAACATCACAAACATCAACAACTACATAAAATGTGCCACTTTTCTGTGCAACCATGTTTCTTTCCTAAACAACACAAAGGTGAATACTTCTGCAGCATTATTTTATGTTTTATACTCGTAATAAAATGTAATATTAATGGCTTTCTTCCATTGAGGTTGATTACATTTAAAGTTTGGCTTTCACTAGGTCAGTTAACATTGACTTTGTTGAGTCGTAATTGTATATAATTAAAAAGTAGTGAGTGGTTAGTCTGTGTGGTTTTAAAAAATATATATGTTCACTTATCTATTACATGTGTCTCTATTTGCAGATCCAATAATACCTCATAAAGTTGTAGATAAAGTTGGTGATGTCACTTTATCCTGCACCTACAAAGGCTTCATTAGTAGTGTAGAGAACTTGCACTGGTACAGGCAATACCTGGAATCAGATCCTTCTTGTTACCTTCTTCAGAGCCTTCTTTTTTATTATCTTTTCAACCATATACTATACAATAGCCATTGAAACATAATAATAATAATACATAATGTATATGTGAAGATTTGCATTTACAGTAAATAAAGTTGCAATGAAGGTGTTCATTTGTGTATGTGTGTGTGTGTATGTGTGTAGGTCCAGTTCTTTTGTGCTGAGGAGTCAGATGGCTTGTGGCAAGAAACTGTTACACAGGATATGAGGTCCCTAATGCTTCTGTACCTTTTTGCAGACATCAGGAGGGTAAAGAGTGTGTGTGAGGGATGTGTGGTTAACCGCAATGCGATGGCTTTGCAAATGCAATGCACATGGTAAATATCCATGGTAAAGGGAAGAGACCTTGATGATCTTCTCTGCTGCCCTTATTATCCACTGCAGGGTCTTGTTGCAATTCCCAAAACAGGCAGCAATGCAGCTGTTTCGAATGATCTCGATAGTAATTCTGCAGTTATTCTGAGTGAGGATGAGTGGTGGGAGCTGGGCTATTCCTCGGCCTTCTAAGGGAAGTAGAAACACTGCTGGGCTTTTATGGTTATGAAGTCAGTGTTAATGGACCAGGTTCGGCTATATCAATTCAATTACATGAGACTGAGATCATCCCGTACCATCTAGAGACGTACCAGCGCCATCCGGATTCCACCTTAATGTAGAGTTTGGACATTGGATCTCTTTGAGTGTTTAAAGGCATGGAGAAGCTGGTGTTGGAGTTATGATTATCTCAAATGTTGAGCTATTTTATGAGTTGCTAGAGTAGCTCCTGGTTTCATCCCACCACTGACTGTAAAAGACTGTAGAAAGGACATTCTCACACAATCTCACAGACGGGTGCTCATGTTAGATCTCACTCTCTGTTGTTTTGTATTGTTTTAAAGATTTATAATCACACTCTTAATATCGACCAAATGAGGATGGGTTCCCCTTTTGAGTCTTGTTCCTCTTAAGGTTTCTTCCTGAAAACATCTAAGGGAGATTTTCCATGCCACAGTCACCTCAGGCTTTCTTATCATTGATAAATACACATCGTTCACCTTAATTCTTAAATTCTGTAAAGCTCCTTTGAGACAATGTCCATTGTGAAAAGCGCTATAGAAATAAACTTGACTTGACTTGACTTGACTGTAATGCTGCTACCATATGATCATGTAGGTGGAGCTTCATGAACTATGATGAGTTTAACATATCAGTATAAAAAGACCTCCAAATAGATTTATAGGCTAAGACCATTCATGATGTTCAGCATTATATGCATGTGTCTCTGTATTTCATTAGGTAAGTTATGCATGGTATTTTTTTAAGTGTATTGAGTATACACTTTCCCTTCCATGACAGGTGACTCCATGGCAGATTCAATAAAGCCACTTTTCATTCATAGAACTGTAGCTGAAGGTGAAGATGTTACTCTGTCCTGCAGCTACAGTGGAATAGAAAGAAATCTGTACTGGTACAGACAATCTCCAAAATCCAAACCTGTGTTCCTTCTTTACATCCTTCCAAGTGAAGTCAAAAGTGATGGCATTCCACCACGACTGAATGCTACAGTCAAAAAAACGAACAAGTGGATCTGATCATCTCCTCTTCTGCTGTACCACACTCTGCTTTATACTACTGTGCTGTGGAGCCCACAGTGACAGGAAATCCAGCTGCACTGTATGAAAACCTTCAGAGAGTTATGTTATACTAAAGGTCTTTACACTTCTTTAAACTAGGAGCACCTGCTAATTTGAGCTAATCTCTTAATTAAAATTGTTGGTTCTGCATGTAAAGATTGTGTTTCCCCAGATTTTTGACTCTATTCTGACCTACTATTCAGACAATGTAATGACAAACAAATGCAGCAAATATTACAAAGTAATAGATAAACTACCAATATCAGACAGATAGCTAGTTCAAGCTCATGCATGTTTAGCCATAAATTACTATGAATTTAAATACATTTGAAGAACACAGCTTACACTGTGGGTGACAAACGACTTAAAAAAAAATGCGCACAACAAACACTAGTGAGAGGTGGTCTGCTTCACCCAATTTTACAACAGTCACTGTGCTGGTAACTAACTCAACTTCTGCTGACCAGAATGGTGGAGTATCCCAAAACATGCCTTGCAGTTTTTCCTTCCTGCTAATTTTACAAATTACTCACTATTAGAAAAAAAGGCTGTGCTAAAGGGACACCAGAACACTCAATGATTGTTGTCTAATTCACCAGCTGCCGGTGGGCTGAGCACTAGCCCTGCGCAAATTTGCGTAAATTCCCTGGACCTAACACCTACTAGCACCCCTGCTGAGATTTTCACAGGCCGTCAGCTCCATTGTTCTCCTGCTTTTGTTGTGCAAACACACCCATCACCTGTAAGGCCTGGCACGTTTGCATTTGTTTACTCAGAGTAGCTCAGATCCAAGGCCAAACCTCTGTGTGTGACATGGAAACCTTCAGAAATGCCTGCCGTCTCTATACAAAATATCCCACACATTGACTGACCTGCAAATTTCAAAGACACACATTCACATTATATGGAAACACAAGTCTGTTTTAGCAGAAGCATCGATATTAACCATATTAAATAACAATGGGTTTTCCGTGCATTTTTTCTGTGCATTACAGCTTTCCTGGGGATTTGAAAGTAATGCAAATTGTGTGTTTTTGTGCGAATTCTAAGGGAAATAAAACTTACCAGTATAAATAGATCATGAAAAAGCTTAACAACTGTTTTGAACTGTTTTGGCAAACTTTTTCTTATGATGTCCAGCTTTTCTTGAAAGGTTCATCTTGTTAATGACCTTGTAAGTATATATATATATATATGCTATTAAATCCACATGAATATATTAGAACTTGTGCAGTATGCTATGCAGATTGTGAGCTCTGACTAATGCGCTCTCTGGCCATCTGATCAAAAGACGTGAAAATGCTGACATGATTGATTTTAAAACACAAGTTAGTGATTCTGTTTAGACCAGAAGAGAAGAATTAAGCTAAAAATTAGATGTATGTGTTTTAGATATGTTGTTTTTTTTACGTTAAATCTTAAGTATTGTAGGGTGATAGGCTCTAAAATGAAAGTCCAAATGTTGAAAAGGCTATCAAAATTAAACAGTTTACATGTATAAGCCTACAAATGATGAGTTATATTTATTTTCCTACAAGATGGATACAGAAGTTATAGTAGAAACTCTAATGAAGAGGTGCCCAAAACCTTTTGATATATGATGCCAATTTTATGGCCAATATGTTTGGCCGATTTTCTTTTTCCCCCTACATGCCATAAAATCCAATTCTTAATTAATTATACTTAATACAGAACAATGCTTAAATGTAACATTTATTGAACAACAATAGCCTCTCCAACCAGTGGACTGGTTTCCAGGTTTTGGTACCTGTGCCTACCTGTAACTAAACTACAGCTGGTTGAAGGCTCACTAACAATACAGTTCCAAAAAGTTATTTTAATCCTCTCTCCAAAAGCAGCATCATATTCAGCCAATGAAATATATGTCTAGATTAAAAACAAACAAAAACATAACAAGCTGATGGTCAGCCATCAGGGAACGTCTGGCTGGGGGCAGGGGTCGGGGGGGTGTTTTGAGTGTCGGTCGGTTTTAGTTTTTTCTCTGGTCGGATGGAATCAGCTGTTTTCCGGCCGATTCTGCATGTCGAATTAGCAGCGGAGCTTGTTGGCATAAAAGAGAATCCGATTGGTTAATTAGCTTAGCAAGCACATGGGGAAAAAAAGAAAAACTATGCTTGTTGTCATTCTTGCTCTTGTCTTTGCAACTTAGCAGCCATGATTGAAAGAAGCTACACAAATTCGTTAGTAATGATCGTGGCAGGTAGAAACGATCCTTGTTTCAGATATTTACAGTTCAATCTCTTCCGGTTTCCCCGTTTGGGTGCTGAATAAAGACTACTGCCACCTGCTGGTACGAGAGAGTTATGTTGTCTCGGATGCGCCTGCCTAATAATCAGCCTAATTTGCAGCACAATCGGACGATGGCAATTAATTAAATAATGCCAAAATTCGACTTGATTAGTCGGCCTCTATTTAATAATACCAAACATCATAGTAAAATTAAAGTTGTCAGGGTTTGTCTTATTCATAATGATATAATATTTAAAAAATGAATAACACTGTAATCTGCTGAACTATGCAGTATTATTTTTAAAGTTCTACTGTCGTTTAGTGTAGTACAATGAGAAACAATCCAATTCATTGTGCAGTAGAGATCAGTGCCTTATTCAGCTATTTAGTGACCTCTAATGAGAGACATAAGACTGGTCCTTAAAAAACCTTCTAAATGCAATTTTCCCCTTTTTTCTGCTTTTCTTATACATGGTATGGCATGCCAAATTAAAGGTCACCATAGGCCAACTTTGTCCCACATGCCTTTGTTTGGTCAGATAAGCTCTAACGGAATACTAATTTTTCAATTTATGAAAATCGTCTTCTGGTTGCAATAAATTGAAAAGGTTTCTGAATGAAAGTGCTAGTCTCTGTTAATCCACTAGGGGGCAATAAACGCAAATTAGTGAAATAAATGTATTATACAGAACATGGGTGAATACTTCTGCAATGTACTTATACATTGTATATTGGTAATATTTAATATACAGTGTATGAATATATTGGATTAAATGAAGTCAAATAAAAAAAGAAATAAGTTAAACAAGAACACCATTAATGACGTAAAATTACACGACAGTGAGACTGTAATGTCACTGTCATGTGATCATGTGGGGTGGAGATTTAAGCACCAATATGAGTTGAACATATCAGAAAACAGAAAAACCTTCAAATACATTCATCCAGCAAAGGTTATTCATCATGTTTAGTGTGATATTTATGTGTCTGTGGATATCGCTAGGTAAGTCTCCATTGACTTTTTTTATCTAAAAGAAATATCTATTAGTGATTAATTGGTGAGTGTGGTGTTAAAATAAGGCTGACTTGCTGTATGTAGATAGATAATATGCTTTCCTCTCTATGACAGGTGACTCCATGGCAGATCCAATAAAGCCACTTTTCGTTCATAAAGAAGTAAATGAAGGTGATGATGTCACTCTGTCCTGCAGCTACAGTGGTACAGTAACAAACCTGTACTGGTACAGACAAGATGCAAAATCCAAACCTGAGTTCCTTTTTTACATCTTGCCAACTGGAGATAAAAGTAATTCAATCCCACCACGTCTGAATGCTACAGTTAAAAAGGAACAAGTGGATCTGATCATCTCCTCTGCTGCTGTATCAGACTCTGCTCTATACTACTGTGCTCTGCAGCCCACAGTGACGGGAAATCCAGCTGCACTGTACGAAAACCTTGACACAGTTTTGTTCTACTGAAGGCAAATCAACTGTTAGTTCAATCTTGTATACCCTTTCACTAATTCAAGACCAAGAACAGAAATGCTATTGTATTTCAATGATTGTAATTATTCAGTTATTCATTATTATAAATCATACAATAAAGGACAAATATGACCCAGAATATTATTTTAAACATTTACAAGACCTGTGCCTGGGAATGGCAGCTTATTTACTGATCAGGAGGTCTTTGAGCAAGCCCCTTAACTTTCCTCTCCATTGGTGTTGTATCATGGCTGGCCTTGTGCTTTGACCCACTCTTCCTAGCAAGCTGGGATTTGTGAAGAAATAACTTAAATGTGCTATTTTTTTTTCATATAACAAAACTATATATACATTTATATTTATGCCAATTGCTAGAATGCCGTAAGTGTAGATAACATACCAAAATATTTTCAGATGTAGTAAAGCAAAAGTTCTTACTTGGGCCACACTAAGACCACATCATCCCTAACTTATTTACAATAATAAACTATGATAATAATACTATTATGAAACTATTGCTAATCATATTAAAGCAGTAAAAGGTCTAATGCTGCAGTATCTGAATGAACTTTTGGTCTATTATATGTCATGTCTACATTGATCAAAAGCTGAAGGCTATTTGTTGGTACCTTGAATAATGCTACAGCAGGGGGTAGGGATTTCAATTGGAAAGCGCCACAGTTATGGATAAGCCTTCTAATTAGTGTTCAGTCCTCAGCCACAGGTTCAGTGAATAAGTCTAGGATGAAAGGTATTTTTAATTAAGCCTTTTGTGAATAGGTTTTAATCAAAGGTTTTTCTTATCAAAATTATCTTTTTTCACAAGGTCAAGACAGTCAGACACTTGACAGAGCTGCTTCTAATTTAGAAGTGACATTCATCCTTATCATATATATAAAAAATCTTTGTTTCTGATTTGGTGTGGCTGCTGCAATAGAATGTTAAGTTTACAGAAGGAACATGTTAGTCTCTATCATTCCACTAGGGGGCAAAAGAAAGAAACTTAACAAGTGTGCCACCTAAAGTCTATAATTATGTCTCTTGCCAAAAGAAACAATGAAGGCATTTTACAATACAGAAGTGAACTACAATATTATGTATTTTGTAATTAGAAATAATAATTTTTTTACAAATCTATTTGATAAAAAAATGATTTAGTTGTCAACAATGACATCGAACTAGCACCATCAATTTAAATAAGTTTGACACTACTGGTATAAAATATTAATTCATTTCAAGTAATAGATAACAATATAAATAACTGCTTGTTTTCCTTTATATGATTTTAAGGAAAATGACTGCTAAAATACGTGAAGAATGTGGTTCCCCTCAAATCTTGTCCTAACTCTAGGTCCTAACATTAAATTCAGCAAAAGTAAGTCAGAAAGTTGCTTCAGCAAGTCGAGAATATGAGCAACACTGTAGAGGTCATGTAATGCTGTGGGGTAGAGCTCCATGAAAATTTTCATATCATTGAGAGCAGAAAGACCTTAGAATATTTTTATTTGACAAAGACATTCATTGAATTTAACACTGACTTTTTGTTTAATTCATATACAGCAGCAGTAATGATAAATATTAGCAATTAGTCTGTGTGGTCTAAGTGTAAGTCTGAGTTATGTAACTTTGCCTTGATGCAGGTGGTTAATTTGAAAGAAGCAGATGTAGAGGACAGGTGAAGACAGATGATCTGCTGTGGCAACCCCTAACAGGAGCAGCTGAAACAAGAAGAAGAAGAATTCACATACAGTATAAATCACTAATTAGTCTCAAGCCACAGTACCTGCTGTGTCTTCGCCTAAACTTAGCTAAAGATGCTGAATTAACTCAGACACGAGACAAAGTGTTCATGAATTCAACAGCCAGCTTTACCCATCTCTCACCATATGAAATGACATCACACGCATTGCACCTGATATACCACTTTTCTTAGAATTAAACACACATACCACCATGAACCTACAATAACGGACAGGGAGTGTGGGTGAATGTGGGGTTCATATAGGAGCTGGGGATGAGTGAGTGAAATGAGCCTCAGGTGTTCTCCAGCCTCAGGTGTTCTCCATGAAGCCCGATTGCGAGCAGCTCCGTGCGGGCGGGGCACACACGAGAGAAGGAGCGAGGTGCTTCGGGGAAGGCCGAAGTTTGACAGCCGCCGAAGCGTGCATGGCAGGGGAATTCCTGACAATATCACAGTGTCACTAATACAAAAGGATAAAAAATAAATGTTTTCTTTCACTTTTTAAATGAATTGATCTCTCCTATATTCCCATTTTAAACAAGAAAACATTGATGTCAGATATTTTAATCTTTTAAATACATCTTATAAATACAGCGTTATATAAATATAACGAACAATGGAGGGAGTGAGAGTGAGGAGCTTATGTAGAAGCGGGGTGGAGTGATGATGAGCCCCAGGTGTGCGTAGTTAAGCCTGGAGCTCCAGAGAGAGCGGAGGCATGAGTGACAACGAGCTCCAGGTGAGCGTGGTTAAGCCTGGAGCTCCAGGGAGAGCAGAGGCATGAAAGCCACAAAAGGGGGCGTGGCAGGTGGATCCCTGACACTTATTCTGTAATACTTAGAAAGAATAGTCATATTATTGGTTGTGTCTTGTAAGTTCAGTAAATAGAGTCAATTCAATTAAAAAGTTCACTCTTCCAAGTATCTGTCAGCAACACTAAAGATGTTAGGTGATGCTGTGGGTGCAGCTTCATAAACCTTTAAGAAGTTCACATAATAGAGCACATAAAACATTCTTGCAGCTGAAACCTTTCATCCTGTTCACTGTTTTAATGATTTGTCTGTGGCTTTCATTGGATGAGTTACTATTAACTTATTGTTCAATTCATGTAGTATAGTATAGCATATAGAAGGGTTAAATTCAATTCAATTCAATTCAGTATAGCAGTAGTAATAGTAAATAGTAGTTATTAGTCCTGAGTAAACCTTTGGTCAATTCTGAACTCACAGGCCTACATTCCTCAAAATATCTTTGTTGGTACAGTACCTTGAATTACAGTACACTATCGTGCAGCGCTTTTTCTTACAGAAAACGATTCAATATTAACAAGGGAGAATATCAAAATGTCAAATGTCATGCTTCATGCTTCTCATGACTAAATGGCTGCTGCAGTTTAAAATGTTGTCTTGAATGTGGAAATAGTCTGTCTCTTGACAAATCTACTTCTGATATCTTGTGGATAAAATAGAATGAAAGGTTTTTCGAAACTGCTAGTCTCTGTTGAATCCACTAGGGGGCAATATAAAGCAATCTACTGTCTCTACTGACAAAAGTGTGTTAACTTCACTATGTAATTATGTTTTTGCAGAGATTTCACAGTAAGAGAGGTGAATACTTATAGATTATATATTTCCAATTTATTTGTAATAATTTTAATATTTAATAAGTTTTTTTTTTTTAGTATATCCATAATAATCAAATATATATTTCAGTTAATTGTTTTACTATGTTATTGAACTAATGGCAATGTGACCCATTATTCAAAAATAATTTGACACCCTGGTATAAAATATTAAATAAAGTTTTAATGTTGTTCCCCCAGAATGTCCAGATCTTAATTTAGGATCCTGACATTATATTCAGCCAAAACAAAGTCAAGAAACTGCAGCAACAAATCAAGAATGAGCAGCACGGTAGCTGTCATGTGATGCTGTGGGGTTTGGTTTCATGAACCCTCAAAGAATTTTACGTAATAGAGCACAGCAAGACTTATGTAATGTTATGTAATGTCTGTTTGTCTTGATCTTGTAAAGTTTTATAAATAAAATAAATAGAATTTCACCTCAGAAAATTGTAGATAAAGGTGATGATGTTAAAGTTCTATCTTTTATATTCTTTCATCAACTTACAACCCCAATTAAAAATAGGTTGGGACACTGTGTAAAATGTAAATAAAAACAGAATGCAATGATTTGCAAATCTCATAAGCCTATACTGTATTCACAATAGAACATAGAAAACATATTAAATGTTTAAACTGAGGAAATGTACCATTTTAAGTAAAAAATATTTTTTTTTTTCAATTTGATGGCTACAACACCCCTCAAAAAGTTGCTATGGGTCAACAAAAGTCTGGAAAACGTAAGTGTTATTAAAATTAAACTGGTCAGTAAGACGATTGGGAATATTGATTAGGGTGTTTTGGAGATGCAAAGACTCTAATAAGTAAAGATAGGCAGAGCTTCACCAATCTGTGTCTAAAATGTGTAGAACAAATCATTTAAAGTGCATAATATCATCAAAATCTTTTATGATTCTGTAATAGAAATAACTGCATGGGCTCATTAACACCTTCAGAACTTATTGACTGTGAACACAGTTTGCCATGTTTGCCATCCACAAATACAGATTAAATCTCTATTATGCAAAAAAGAAGGCATGCATGAGCATGTGATCCACTTTGTCAGTTTTTCACTTTTTCAAGTTTTTCACGTTGCCTCGGAAAAATTTAAATGAGCTTTGGCCTAGAGACGATGGTGCCATTTCAGTGACACATTTTAAATTGTTTAAATAAAATATTCCTGCACAATTGCACTTCAAATTCTGTCAGAAATAAACATTTCACCATCTAAATTGGACTAAAATTACAATCCGCTGTGGCGACCCCTAATGGGAGAAGCCGAAAGAAAGTTTATTATATACAGTATTTCTCTCAAATATTACAATGGGATGAGACTTTTAACAGAAACACTAAAATAACAGGTACAGTTAAATGACCAAAGATGAGTTTTAGAGTATGTTTTAGATATATTTTAAAGGTGATAGCTGCTCATATAAAATTATCCTGATGTACAATAGCATTCGATATACAAAAAATAGAAAAGAATTATATTGCGTTTGTAAAGAAAAGTGTCTGTTAAATCACTAGTGGGCATAATTAAAGCAAAACTACTAACGAAAACTTGCTGTAGAAATGTGTTGGTTATGTTCTGTTCATTTACGCTATATAATCATAGGTCAATTAAAAGAGTTCAGTCTGCCAAGAAACTGCCAGCAACATTGACGATGTCATGTGATGCTATGGGTGGAGCTTCTTGAACCTTTAAGATGTTCACATAATGGAGCACAGATACATTAGAATATTTTCTTTGAGGTAAAACAGTTCATCATGTTCATTGTTAGAATGATTTTTCTGTGGATTTCACTAGGTGAGTTACTATTAACTTATTGTTCGATTCATATATAGCAGAAGTAAGAGTGAGTGATTAGTCTGTAGGGTGTGAAAGAAAAGAAAGAAACTTTCCCTTAATGTCAAAAGGTTAAAAATATAATGTTCTCTTTGATAGGTGACTCGGCAGATCCAGTAGAGCCACTTTCACCTCAGAAATTTGTAAATATAGGTGATGATGTGACTCTGTCCTGCAGCTACAAAGGCTTCAGTGGCACTGTGTTTAGAGTGTACTGGTACAGGCAACATCCAAAATCTAAACCTGAGTATCTCTACATAACTCCTGCTGGAGACAAAAGTAACCCCATTCCACCTCGTCCGGATGCTAACGTTGATCGAAATAATAAACAAGTTGATCTGATTATCTCCTTTGCTGCTGTATCAGACTCTGCTCTGTATTCCTGTGCTGTGGAGTCCACAGTGAGAGGAAATCCAGTTCCACTGCACAAAAACCTTCACACAGTCACTTTCCCCTATCTCTCTATTTACTGTTATTATGCAGTTATTCAATGTTATAGACACACAATGAGTAAAAGGAGTAGTTGTAAATAAACAGTCTTTCAAGAGAAAAACAAGAAAATATAACTAGTCTTCACTAGTCCAGCAGACAAGAAAAACTGAGAAACCTACCTGAACCACAAACAACACTAAACAGCAAGGGAGTAAACACAGGGAAGTAAGATTAGCAGCTATTAGCTGGTCGCATTTTTATCTTTTTAAAATTCTTGAACGCATGGCCTACAATCAACTGTCTCTCTACCGCTCCCAAAACACCCTCCAAAAAGATATGTCTTTGCCCATCATTGACAAGTTTCATGCTTCTAGAATCTTCCTTGACCTTTCTGCAGTCCACCACATTACTTTTTTTGTCCATTCTCATGATACCTAGAAGGTCTGTTAAATCAGGTGACTTGGAGAAGATCCACATTTGCTCTTTGCACTGGTGTCCCACAAAACTCAGTATTTGGTCCGCCTTTGTTCCCCATCTATTCTTGATCTCTCACACCCTCACATAGGTTTTTTTTATATCAATGCTATAATATTACTCTCAATGCCTCCCAATCTCCCTCTGAAAGATTCTTGTTTAAACTCTGATCTCAGAATGTCTTGTAGATTTCACGAGAGAGCAATAATTTCTTATAAAAATGTTTTTATTGTCAATAATTGTAGTATTATTCTTCATGTTTTTTAAATTCTGTGTATACTGTTCAATCACAATGCATTAAGGAAAAAGCTGTAGACTTGCAGTTTGACACCCCTGGTCTAAAATACGACCTTAATTAATAAATTACCATTTCATAAATGACGGTTCTCAATATTTCTTAGACTTACCAGATTACCATACCACATTTGGTACATTTTCTGACATTATAAACAGCCAATGTATTGCAATGTCAGGAAGCTGCACCTAGTTGGTAATTGGTAAGCAACATTGAAGATGTCATGTGATGCTGTGGGTGGAGCTCCATGAACCTAATACTGTATGTTGACATAACAGAGCACAGAGAGATTTCAGAATATCAAAAGCAATAATCATGTTCACTGTTATATTGATGTGTCTGTGGCTTTTACTAGGTAAGTTACTTTGATACTTGCTACTGATTTTTTTCCAATTAATATATACCAGTAGTAATAGTAAATAGTAAGTCAGTGATTAGCTTGTGTGGTGTTAAAATTCAGAATGTGAATCTGAGTTATGTAACTTTGCCTTGATCGTGTGAAGGTTTATAAATATAATATTCTCATTTCTATGACAGGTGATTCCTTGGCAGATTCAATAGAGCCACTTTTCCATCAAAAGGTTGTAGATAAGGGTGATGATGTGATTCTGTCCTGCACCTACAAAGACTTCAGTGGTTATATAAATAGTTTGCAGTGGTACAGGGAATATCCAAAATCCCAACCTGTGTTCCTTTTGTACATCACTCAAAATGGGGGTAAAAGTAACAACATTCCACCACGTCTGGATGCTACAGTTGATGATAGTAATAAAAAAGTGAATCTGATCATCTCCTCTGCTGCTGCATCAGACTCTGCTCTCTACTATTGTGCTGTGGAGCCCACAGTGACTGAAGATCCAGCTGCACTGTACAAAAACTTTAACGCAGTTTTGTTCTTTTGAAGGCAGATCGACTGATAAAGATGAATCATTTATTCCCTTTCATTAACCCACAAGTTTAGATACAGACAGTCATAAACACAAAATGAAAATATGTGAGAGAGAATTGCATAATATCATTTACAGCATGTTTTTGTTCATCAATTATGGATGTAAAATGCAGTGTTTTCTCCAAAACGACCAGAAGATTAATCATAAACATAAATGAATGACACACAGGCAGAATTCACATTGGATTAATCCGTAATGAGTAAATCAAGTATCTTCATCACGTAATCATGAAAAATTATGGAAAAATCTCCTAATCTTCAAAACACTTTCCTAATGTGGTTTTGGCTATGAAAAAAAGAAAATTCTAAATTACACATCTATAAGCCCATGTGTAAATTTAGGAATATATGTTTATAAATAACCTTGTGGATGTAATAAAATAAAAACATTTTTGAAATCAGAATGCTGGTATTCCACTAGGGGGCAAAATAAAGCAAATAAAATAAAATAAAATAAAATAAAATACTACAATAAATGCATTATAATTGTGTTTATATTATTAATAATTGTCAAACTGTTTTGTAAATTCAGGAGATATAGATATATATATATATATATATATATATATATATATATATATATATATATATATAAATAATATAATTATATAATATATAAATAATTATATAATATATAAATATAATCACAAGAATATCAACTGCTAAAACTCTTTTGGGAGGAATTATAGCACATTTTATTTATGTTTTTTAATAAAGACATAAAACAAACAGGTAAAATGATTGCTAATTGAAGTGTTTAAGGAAGAGGTAGATTTTTACCCATCATTTGAAGATACAGAAGACAGTGACTCAGCTGTTTGGACATCTAGGGGAAGTTCATTCCACGACCTTGTTGCCAGAACAAAAAAGAGTCTTTATGTATACCTACCTCCTAAGTGATTCCTTAATAGCGCAGACCATTTGTTATGAAACAGCTGCCCAATTAGTGTTTGAGACTCAGACAAGCCTTTTTTGTATAGTTTTTTATCAAAATTTGAGATAGATAGATAGATAGATAGATAGATAGATAGATAGATAGATAGA
>JAAIIK010000082.1:64368-83105 GCA_014706435.1 Silurus glanis
TGCAGTAGTAGTGAGTAATTAGTTTATCTCGTGTTAGAAAATCAGAATGTGAGTTTGAATTATGTACATTTGCCTTGATTGTGTAAAGGATTTTAAATATAATATTCTCTTCTCTGTGACAGGTGACTCCATGGCAGATCCAGTTGAGCCACTTTTCCATCAGAAAGTTGTAGATAAAGGTGATGATGTGACTCTGTCCTGCAGCTACAAAAAATTTAGTGGTGCTATATATGGTTTGCTGTGGTACAGGGAATATCCTAAATCAAAACCTGAGTTCCTTTTGTACATCGATCCCGATGGAGATAAAAGTGACAACATTCCACCACGTCTGGATGCTACAGTTGATGATAGTATTAAACAAGTGGATCTGATCATCTCTTCTGCTGCTGTATCAGACTCTGCGTTATACTACTGTGCTGTTGAGACCACAGTGACAAGAAAATCCAGCTGCACTGTACAAAAACCTTCAAACATTTCTGTTCTTTTGAAGACAGATCAACTGATAAAGATGAATCATTTATAACCTTTTGCCAAACCAGAAAAGTAGATAAAAGTTCTCCTCTTCCCCTTTCTCCCACACACAAACAGTTTATCTCTATATACTGTTAAATACAGTAGATTATTTTTCATTGACACACAATGAAGGGAAATATATGATTTAAAAGTATAATATTACAATTCTTTACAGCATGTTTTTATAAATATATTACAGATATAAAATGTAGTGTTTTTACCCGAAGGAGCAGAGGATGATTGAAGTATCAGGAGACTATGATCAAGGGGATAATTAGAGATAGGCGTTATTGCGTGCACATAGACATTTTCTTATTTGTCAATAGTTACCACATTCCTTTATATTTAATTTCGCAACAGGTAAGTCATATGCAACCATTATCTCTAAAATGTTTGATATGTTCTCTTTTTAATGAGCTAATGATGGCAAAGTCTTGTCATTTTCATTTTTAAAAAAATAATCGGCATTGCCACTGCACTTGCCGTAACCGAAATTCATTAGGCTAGAAACTGAACTACTTTTAAGGCTAGCAACGGAACTACTGACCATAATTAAGACATATGCTTTCGCATGCTTTCGCTTATGCTTTGCACTTGCACACACTACACAAGGTGAACAAATGGAACCACTTGTAATGGAACGTACAGGGAAGTTAACAAGGATGAATTGGTGATTGGTGACCAAGATGATGGTTGCTACAGTATAAAATGTTGTCCTCACTGTGGAGAACGTCCATCTCCTGACAGAAGTAATTCTGATATTTTGCGTCTTTCGTAGAATGAAAGAATGAAATTATATTCAACTAGGGGGAAATATAAAACAATAAAGTGTTACAGCAGTGAAGTGTGCAGTAGGAACGACAGATTGGGTTAAGGTGGAGGTTGGATTGCATCAAGGATTGGGTCTAAGCCCTTTCTTTTTTGAAGAGTTGACGGACAGTTTGACGGACGATGTCAGACTGAAGTGTCCATGGACTATGATGTTTGCGGATGATATTGTGATTTGTGGTGAGAGTAGGGATCAGGTTAAAAAGAGCCTGGAGAAGTGGGGGTACGTGCTGAATGGGGTGGGTGAATTAGAGGGAGGGCAGTAAAGTGGTGGGGTTGCAGGAAGAAGAGGGGGTGAAGGTGGAGGAGTTCAGGTACCTGGGGTGAACAGTGCAAAGTAATGAAGAGTGTGTTAGAGAAGTGAAGAAAAGAGTGCAGGCAGGGTGGAGTGGGTGGAGAATACTAGCAGGCGTAATTTGTGATAGAAGGGCATTTGCAAGAGTGAAAGGGAAAGTTTATAGGACTGTGGTGAGATCTGCTATGTCATATGGTTTAGAGACAGTGACATTGAGTAAAAGACAGGAGGTGGAGCTGGAGGTAGAAGAGCTGAAGATGTTGAAGTTTTCGTTGGGAGTTACGAGGATGGACAGGATTAGAAATTAGTTTATTAGAGGGACAGCACATGTAGGACGTTTTAGAGAAAGGGGAGGGAGGCGCGATTGAGATGGTTGGGAAATGTGCAAAGGAGGCAAATGCGGTATATCGGTACTAAAATGCTGACAATGGAGCCACGAGGAAGGAGGAAAAGAGGGAAACCAAGGAGGAGGTTTATGGATGTGGTGAGGGAAGACATGCAGGTAGCTGGTTTGAAAGAGGCAGATGTAGAGGACAGGGGTGTATGGAGACGGATGACCCGCTGTGGCGACCCATAATGGGAGCAGCCAAAATAATATTTATAGAATATTTTATTATTTTATATATTTTTCAATGTGCTCTGGAAATCCAGCTGCACTGTACAAAAACCTTTACACAGTTTAGGCGTACTTAAAGCAGATCATATAATTAACGTATTTAACACTTTCATGAAACCAGAAGATTAGACATAGTTTGACAGTATCTCTTCCTCTCTTTATTTGTTTATTATTATACAGTACAATGTACAATTTTGTGCCTCCAACTTTAAGGTAACAGTTCGGTTACCACACACTGAATGGCTGGAAAAACAACTCCATACTTTTGGTGTCTCAATACTTATGTTTTAAGTTATGAGTTGCTGAAGTAAAAAAAAATTTCTTAATATAGTTCTGGTTCTGAGAAAATCTGTAACAAAATTTGTGGATGTAATAAATGAAAAACATTTTGGGAAAATAATTGCTAGTCTCTTTTATTCCACCAGGGGGAATAACTGCACTGCACTGAATAGCAAAAAAAATAAAACATTTACACAGTGTTGGTTTACTGAAGGCAGATAAACTGAACTCTCTCTCTCTCTCTCTCTCTCTCTCTCTCTCTCTAATACATTTGTAATTATTTAAGTGTATATAGACTATGGTACCGTGTTAATGCATAATACATTCATTTATTATGAAGTAGAGTTTTATTATTAAACACTAATGATTATATCAAGTCAATTGATTAAAAAAAACTGATTAAAACACTACACCTTGACATAAAAAATTAGCAGTCAATGACATAAAACTATACAATAATGAGACTGTAATGTCAATACCATGTGATCAAGTGGGGTGGAGCTTCATGATCCATTATAAGTTTAACATTTCAGAGTACATAAGGACCTCCAAATGTTTTTATCCAGAGAACAAAGAACATTCATCATGTTCAGCGTTTTATTTATCTGTCTGTGGATTTTATTAGGTGAGTTAAACATTGACTATTTTTCTCTAAAAGAAAAATGTATTGTGATTAATTGGTGAATTTGGTGTTGAAATTAATTTAATTTGCTGTGTGTAAATTGACAATATACTCTCCTCCATGACAGGTGACGCCATGGCAGATCTTATAAAGCCACTTTTTACTGATAAAGCTGTAGAAGAAGCTTATGATGTTACTCTGTCCTGCGGCTACAGTGGTGCAGTAACAAACCTGCACTGGTACAGACAATATCCAAAATCCAAACCTGTGTTCCTTCTTTACATCAGTCCATTTGGAGGCAAAAGTGACTCCATCCCACCACGTCTGAATGCTACAGTCAGAAATGAACACGTGGATCTGATCATCTCCTCTGCTGCTGTATCAGACTCTGCTCTATACTACTGTGCTCTGGAGTCCACAGTGACAGGAAATCCAGCTGCACTCTACAAAAACCTTCACACAGTTTTGTTTTACTGAAGGCGCATCAACTAATAAAGTTATCTTTTATAAAATGGCATTTCTATCTCTAAGGGCCACCCAAAAAAGCCTTACTTCTCTCTTCAGTTTGTGTCTAATAGGTTTTGCTGTCCTTAATGAAGCACCCTCTGAGAAACCTGTCAGAACCCTCTGAGAAACCTTCAGTTATAAAAGCAGCACTATTTAGATGCATACTGTCATGGCTAATTGAGACAAGAACAAACTAATTCAGTAACAAGACAAAGCTCAGAAACAAAAGTCTAAGTACAGAGGCCAGGGTTGTGATGTCAAAGCTTCAGGCTTTATTCCAGCAGAAACAAAGTTATGTAATTTTGCCTTGATCTTGTCTGGGTTCAAATATTTGTTCACCTCTATGACAGGTGAAATAAAGTAGACGTCACATTAAAGTACTTTGTGGTGTAAATTCATAATAAAGCTTTTACCTAATTGCTGATCACTGAACACATTAGTCAGACAAGTTACTATTCTTGCCCCACTAAATATTGGATTAGTATAATTTTTAATAATTGATGACCATTTCATAAATTATGGTTCTTAATTTAGATTTCAGAAATTTCCATAGGTCCTTTAGATGCTTGGCTTAATGCCACATCCTGACATTGTACTCCTCCAATGTAATGTCAGGAAGCTGCAGCTAATCAAAAATTTGTCAGCAACTTTAGAAATGTCATGTGATGCTGTGGGGTGGAGCTCTATGAACCTTAAAATCTTCACATAATAACCATAGAAAGACGTTAGAATATTTTATTTTTCAAAAAGAATTTATCATGTTCACTGTTATACTGATGTCTCTGTGGCTTTCAATATGTGAGTTTCTGCAGAGTTTTATTTAGTAAGTGATTAGTTAATGTTAAAATAGTCTGAGTTAATCGGATAATGGATAAAATATGTCTTCTTTCTCTGACAGGTGAATCCATGGCAGATCCAGTAGAGCCACTTGTACCTCAGATAGTAGTAGATAAAGGTGATGAGGTGATTCTGTCCTGCAGCTACAAAGGCTTCAGTGGTTCTGTGTATAGAGTGTACTGGTACAGACAATATCTCAAATCGAATCCTGAGTACCTTCTTTTCATCACTCCAGCTGGAAGTAAAAGTAAACCCATTCCACCACGTCTGGACGTGACAATTAATCAAAATATAAAACAAGTGGATCTGATCATCTCCTCTGCTGCTGTATCAGACTCTGCTCAGTATTATTGTGCTGTGGAGCCCACAGTGACAAGAAATCCAGCTGCACTGTACAAAAACCTTCACACAGTTTTGTGCTGCTGAAGGCAGATTAACTGATAAAGATGAATCATTCAGAAACCTTCATCCAACCACACAGTCACTTTATTGTTATTGTACAGATATTTATTTCTATTTACAGAATGAGGGACAAGGAGTAGTCCTACATAAATAGCCTCTCAAGAGGAAAATGCAGAAAATATAACTAGAAACTTACCTGACTCACAAACACTAAACCTCAAGTGAGTAAACTAAAGAAAATGGCAACTTAAATATACACAGGGAGGTAAAATCAGCAACTATCAAATGGTATATCTTTTATCATACATTTTTCTTTTTTTTAAATTGTTAAATTTAGGGCTTACAATCAATTGTCTCTTCCTCTCACAGAACAAGCTCCATATTTCAAGAGTTTGTCCCTTCAAAGCAACTCATTCTAAAGAGACTGGTGTTTGTCCAGCAATAAGAAGTCTCATAATCTTCACAATCATTTACTAAGAATTCTGGATACCAGCAAAAATTAATATGTAATAACTAAACCAATCTATATTAATATGTCATAAATTAAATTCACCAAGTTCTCATTTACATCTACAAACACTCCTTTACACATGTATATCTCACACATATTGTGTAATAATAAAACTGTTACAGTAACATAAACTAATGTACAGATTATTACAGTACATTCCTCCACTGAGGAATCTCTATATTCTCTCTATATTTTGTTCACATGTAATTTGTTCACCCGATTTCTGTCAGAGAAGATGCAGAACCGATGTTTATAGAATCCATCAGCATTGGTATTGTTATATTTTAACAGTATGTGCTATTTTGTGGGCACAATGAGGCTAAAATACAGATTAAAATATATTTGTTCTCTTTTCTATGACACGCAATTCAATGGCAAATCCGATAGATCGACTTTTACCTCAGAAAGTTGTGAATGAAGGTGATGATATGACTGTCCTTCAGCTACAAAGGCTTTAGGTGTTCTGTATACAGTTTTAAATCTTTTCCTGAATTCCTTCTTTATATTTTGGAAAGTGGAGATCTAAGTCCAAGTATTTCACCACGTTTCTTTGCTAAAGTTGATAAAACTACTAAACAAGTGGATCTGATCATCTTCTCCGCTGCTGTATCAGACCCCACTCTATAACAATGTGCTCTGGAAAGCCAGCTGCACTGTACAAAAACCTTTACAGAGTTTTGGTGTACTGAAAGCAGATTATATAATCGACTGATTTAACACTTTCATGAAACCAGAAGATCAGCCATAGTTTGACAGTTTCAATGTACAATTTGGTGCCTCCAAATTTAAGGTAACTGTTTGGTTACCACGCACTGTATGGATGGAAAACAACGCCATACTTCTGGTTTCTCAATACTTGTGTTTTAAGTTGAGAGTTGCTGAAGTAAAAAATGTCTTAATATAGTTCTGGTTCTGAGGAAATTTGTAAAAAATGTGTTGATGTAATCAATGAAAAACATTTCCGGAAAATAATTGCTAGTCTCTTTTAATCCACCAGGGGGAATAACTGCACTGTACAAAAAAAAATAAATAAATAAATAAAAAATAAAAAATACATTTACTCAGTTTTGGTTTACTGAAGGCAGATAACTGATAAAAAATTATCTTTTATTTTTATTCATCAACCCAAAAGAGTAAATAAAGTTTCACAGTTAATAACAGATTAAAACATTACACATTGAAATAAAAAATGATCAGTCAATGACATAGAACTACACAATAATGAGACTGTGATGTCACTATCATGTGATCAAGTGGGGTGGAGCTTCATTTTTTTGATCCATTATAAGTTTAACATATCAAAGTACATAAGGACCTCCAAATGTTTTTATCCAGCAAAGAACATTCATCATGTTCAGCGTTTTATTTATCTGTCTGTGGATTTCATTAGGTGAGACATTGACTATTTTTCTCTAAAAGAAAAACTAATTAGAGATTAATTGGTGAATGTGGTGTTAAAATTAATTTCACTTGCTGTGTGTAGATTGACAATATACTCTCCTCCATGACAGGTGACGCCATGGCAGATCTTATAAAGCCACTTTTTACTGATAAAGCTGTTGATGAAGGTTATGATGTTACTCTGTCCTGCAGCTACAGTGGTGCAGTAACATACCTGCACTGGTACAGACAATATCCAAAATCCAAACCTGTGTTCCTTCTTTACATCAGTCCATTTGGAGGTAGAAGTGACCCCATCCCACCACATCTGAATGCTACAGTCAGAAAAAAACAGGTGGATCTGATCATCTCCTCTGCTGCTGTATCAGACTCCGCTCTATACTACTGTGCTCTGGAGCCCACAGTGACAGGAAATTCAACAACACTCTACAAAATCCTTTACACAGTTTTGTTCTACTGAAAGTACATCAACTAATAAAGTTATATTTTATAAAAAATAGCATTTATATGTCTGTCTATTTCTATGCCACCCAAAAAAACCCTCACTTTTTTCTTTAGTTTGTGTCTAATACATTTTGCTGTCCTTAATGAAGCACCTTTGAGAAACCTATCAGTACTCTCTGAAAAACCTTCAGGAATACAAACAGCACTACAATAATCCAATACAGTAAATATCGGAACGTAACAACCGCAATAAACGAAAAACTGTGATAAATGGACACCACCCCAAAAATGTTATGTAACAGCAATCCACTTAGTGTTTTAAGACTCAGACAAGCGTTTTGTGAATAGGTTTTATTAGAGTTTACTGTCAATTAAATTTTCTCAAAGCATTAAATTACATGCAATTTGGTACAGGGAAATTAACAAGGAAGAATTGGTGATCTGTGACCAAGATGATGGTTGCTACAGTATGAAATGTTGTCCTCACTGTGGAGAACGTCCGTCTCTTGACAGAATTTCTGAAATTTTGCATCTGAAATAAAATTAAAGTTTTTTTGCAAAGTGCTGCTCTCCGTTATTCCACTAGGAGGCAATATAAAACAATACACTCAACTACTGACAATGAGTTTGATACCCCAGGTATAAATATTGATAATATAATAAAGTATAATATAATATAATATTAAATAATATAATAATTTGACAATTTATCATTTTAATAACCAATTGTTAAATATATATATATAATTTTTTATTTTTTATTTTATTTTATTTTATTTTTTTTCTTTGTAGGGAAAATGCCTTGTTTCCAAGATAAAGAATGCGCTTCCCTCAAATCTTGAGCTAATTCAGGATCCCAACGTTATACTTAGAAAAATTTATGTCTGGAAGCTGCATATCAAGAACATGAGCAACACCTGGGAATCGAACTCATGAGTTTTGTATCTAAAGTCTAATGCCTTAACCACTAAGCTACAGTATTAGTCTGTGTGATTTGAGTGTGTGTCTGAGTTACATAAGTTTGTCTTCATCATGTCTGGGTTAAAATATGTGTTTACCTTTATGACAGGTGAAATAAAGTAGACGTCACCTTAAAGTACTTTGTGGTATAAATTCATAACAAAGATTAAAATAATTGCTGAACAATGAACACATTTACTCAGACAAGGTACTATTCTTACAATGTGATTCCACTTGGCCTCCTTCATATGAGACTCCTCCAGTGGTGGCTCCGGGAAAAAGGGTTCTCCCGAAAGGGCAATCCACACCGTACCATCAAGGTCTCACGGCAACCACTCTGAGCCTTAGATGTGTGGAGAGAACCGACGTTCTCATCGGTGGTCTTGTATATCAACCACCAGGGGGGTCTCCGATCTCGCCCCCTATACAAGCTGGCGTGGCAGATGCTCCTGTGGATCCAGGGGAAACTCCTGTCACTGGGAGCAGTTTATATCCCGGGCTGGTTGAATTGGAGAGCAGACGCCCTTTCGAGGCCTGGGGAATGGAGGATCCACCACAAGGTGGTGGAGCAGATATGGCAGAGGTTTTACAAAGCCTAAGTGGATCTGTTTGCAATCCAGGAGACCTCGCACTGCAGGGCAGTCGCTGGGCAGGCACCCTCTTGTGACACATTTCCTCCTCTATCTGAGCCCCCCTTCGAGCCAGTGGCCGAACTGGCCCTTAGGTTCCTGTCCGTAAAGACCACTTTCCTCCTGAAGAGGGTCGGGACCTGTCGTGCTGCAGGCGTTCTGCCCTCCTCTGTTCTTAGGCCCCAACCAGGAGAAGCAAAACCGACTGTGTCCAGTGTTCGCAGGAGGAGGTCGGAGCAACTGTTTGTCTGCTATGGCCCTTACAGGAAAGGGTTTTCTGCCAATAAGCAGACTCTCAGTAGGTGGGTTGTGGGTGCTATCTCATCATCTTACGAGTCCTCTGGTCTCCCCGCTCCGCTCGGGGTCAAGGCTCACTCCACTCAGAGTATGGCGGCCTGTACGACCTGGTCCGCTGGAGTCCCACTCCCGGACATCTGCAACGCAGCTCAAAGTTTCCAAATGTGGAACATCTCTAGGTTACGTATGTAACACTAGTTCTTAGAGGGAACGAGATGCTGTGTCCCCCAACCACACTCCCTGCATCCCTGCGGCACTTACCTTCTCTTTGTCAGAAGCTAATGTTGCTACCATCGCTCAGCCATTTTGTAGCTCCTGGTTTGCATGAAGTTGCCCGCCATTGACGTCACGACTAGACTATTGTCTGGATTTCACACATGGTTCAGACTGTGGACAACGCGAGGCATTCCCAAAGCATTGCGACATAGTGTTTCGTTCCCGCAGGGAACTAGGTTTACATACGTAACCTAGAGACGTTACTTTGTTAGTAACAGTAAATAGTAGTACAGTAAGTGATTAGTCTATGTTGTGCTAAAAATAGTATTTTATATACCTTTTGTCTAAATCGTATAAGGGATAAAATATTTCATCTGCTCTCTCTGAGAGGTGAATCCATTGCAGATCCAGTAGAGCCACTTTTCCTTCAGAAAGTTGTAGATACAGGTGGCTATGTGACACTCTCCTGCAGCTACAAAGGCTTCACTGGTTCTGTAGCTAGTCTGCAGTGGTACAGGGAATATCCTAAATCAAAACCTGAGTTACTTATTTACATCACTCCACGTGGAAGTAAAAGTAACAACATCCAAACAGGTTTGGATGCTGTAGTTAATCGAAATAATAAACAAGTGGATCTGATCACCTCCTCTGCTGCTGTATCAGTCTGTATCATTCAGTATCAGAATTTTGTTTTACTGAAGTCAGATCAACTGATAAAGATTAATCATTCATAACCTTTAATCAAAACACATTTATACACACAAAAGGAGTATTCTTACATAAATAATATTTCAAGAGAAAAATACCTGGAAGGTTTGTCAAATCATATAACTGTCCATTTGTTATAGCTAAACAATATTGAGGTGTGCAGTGATTGTGATCAAAAGTGCAAACTGTAGTCCTGAGTCAGTGTAGCAGATTGTTGACATTAACTACCGTCCAAATCCATCTTACTCCGTGATTTAATAAATCCCCAGGCTGTAGATGTGAAACCATCCCCAGCTGCACAGAGTGGCCTCCAATCGAAGAGAACACTATCCAGAGGCAGAACGAGACAAAGCAGGCAGATTTGAAAATGCTATAGGGGCAGGAACAGTGATCACTGGTACTGTACCTCAGGAGCATGTTTAACTTAACAGAGAGAGAGAGCGAGAGCGAGAGAGAGAGAGAGAGAGAGAGAGAGAGAGAAGGTGAGTGACAGGGAGAGAAAAAAAATGGATTAATAAGTATCCTTATTGCTGTATAAAAGTTAAGGACACTGTGCAGTTGGGGACTCGGTATTGCAGCATAACTAAAAGGAAGAGCCAGAAGGTAAGACAGATATAAGGGATCTCTAGGATAAGAGACGGCCTGCCACAACACCATCAACGAATCTGAGTGAACTTATGAGAGTGAGGGGATGACAGCAATAAATATCCCAGTTAAAAAAAAAACACTCTCTATCCCATGACCTAAGAAAATACTACTGATTAAAGACTTGACTAAATAAATACGTTTTGAGCCTTGACTTGAACACTGACACTGTGTCTGAGTCCTGAACAGTAATTGGAAGGCTGTTCCATAACTGTGTTGCTTTATAAAAGAAATATCTGCCCCCTGCTGTAGTCTTCATTATTTGAGGTACCAGCAAATAGCCTGCACCTTTAGATCTAAGTAGGCGTGGAGGATCATAACGGTACAAAGGTTCAATCAGATACTGTTGCGTGAGACCGTTTAGTGCTTTATACATCAGTAGTAGTATTTTATAATTAATGCGAGATTTGATTGGGAGCCAGTGTAGACTGATTAAAACAGGGGTGATGTGGTCATATTTTTTATTGATCTAGTGAGGACCCTTGCTGCTGCATTCTGGACTAACTGAAGCTTATTTATGCACTTACTCGCACACCCAGACAGTAAAGCATTACAGTAGTCTAATCTAGATGTAACATAAGCATGACCTAGTTTTTCTGCATCCTGTAATGAAATAATATTTCTAATTTTAGTAGGGAAAGACCTACTCAAGGTCAATGATTACACCAAGGTCTTGGACTGCTGTACACACTGAGACAGAAAGACCATCCAGAAATGCTACATAATTGGAACGTTTACATCTAGCTGCATGTGGTCCTAGTAAATGTACATCCATCTTATCCGAGTTGAGCAGAAGGAAGTTATCAAGCATCCTCATTTTTAAGCTGATCTCTCTCTTCTGGCCTTGCTGAAATATACAGCTGTGTTATTGTGTATATTTTAGATATCTCATTGAGTTGATATCCTCACATATATATAATTTTTTGCTTTATTCTTTGCTTTATACTTTGCTACGACTCTTAACTCACCCTCCAAATCTCCCTACCAGAGACTCTTGTTTCCACTCTTGTGTACAAAATAAGTGTAAACATGAAAAGTCAATTGTTCATTTCAATCCACTCTATATCTTTAATTCACAACTTTTAGATGACTTTTATTAATTATGTTGATCATTTTTCCATAGATTTCCTAGATTTCTATACCATTAGATTTCTATATGATTTCTATATAGATTTTTACATTCTAATCAGCCAATGTGAGGTCAGGAAGTTGCAGCTAGTCAAGCATATATCAGCAACACAGTAGATGTCATGTGATGCTGGGAGGTGGAGCTCCATGAACTTTCAAAGAGTTCACAAAGTAAAGCACAGAGAGAACTTAAAATATTTTCATTTGTCAAAAGCCTTTAACATGTTCTCTGTTATACTGATGTGTCTGTGGCTTTCACTAGGTGAGGTAACACTGACTTTTAGTTCACTTCATATATAGCAGTAGTAATAGTGGTATTGTAAATATCAGTTGGACTGAGATATGTAAACTTCTATTAATTATGTAAACGTTAAACATGCAATGTACTCTTGTCTCTGTCAGGTGACTCCATTGCAGATCCAGTAGAGCCACATGTCCTTCAGAAAGTTGTAAATAAAGGTGATGATGTGACTTTGTCCTGCAGCTACAAAAAATATAGTGGTGCTATAGATAGTTTGCAGTGGTACAGGGAACATCCTAAATCTGCACCTGAGTTCCTTCTTTACATCACTCAAGGTGGAAGTAAAAGTAACAACATCCCACCACGTCTGGATGCTAAAGTGGATAGAAATAAAAAACAAGTGGATCTGATCATCTCCTCTGCTGCTGTATCAGACTCTGCTCTATACTACTGTGCTGTGGAGCCCACAGTGACAGGAAATCCAGCTGCACTGTACAAAAACCTTCACAGAGTTTTATTCTACTGAAGGCAGATCAACTGATAAAGATGAATCATTTCTACCCTTTCATCAAACCAGAAGAGTAGATACAGTTTTTAAAGTCCCCAGTTTATCTATATGTACTGTTATTATACTGCTGTTTATTTTTCATAGACACACAATAAAAGGAAATATATGATAAAAAGTATAATATTTGAATTACAGCATGTTTTTGTAAACCTTTTACAGGTATAATATTTAGTGTTTTCACCAGAAGTACCAGAGGATTACTAGAGAATCAGAAGACTATAAGCAAGGGTTTAATTAGAGCGATGTTTTATCCCTCAATAATCCAAACCTACGATAAAAAAAAGTACATTTTTCCATACTGATGTTTATATGCAGAAGACTCGGGCCTATCTACAGTATCTCACAAAAGTAAATGCACCCCTCACATTTGAGCAACCATTTTAATATCTTCTCAATGGACAACACTATATAAATGAAACTTGGATATATTTTAGAGTAGTCAATGTGCAACTGCAGAATGTGTTGCCTGGGTTTCAAGCTCATGAGCTTTGGATCTAAAGTCTAATGCCTCAACCAGTAAGCTATTAGCTTGTGTGATCTGATTGTGAGTCTGAGTTATGTTATTTTGCTTTGATCTTGTCTGGGTTAAAATTTGTGTTTACCTATATGACAGGTGAAATAAAGTAGATGTTACCTTAAAGTACTTTGTGGTATAAATTCATAATAAAGCTTTTAGATAATTTTCTGATCAATGAATACATTTAGTCAGACAAGTTACTATTCATTTCCCACTAAATATTGGATTAGTTTTAGTCTGACACCCCTGTTCTAAAATACATCAAAGTTGAAATAATTGCTGACCATTTCATAAATGATGGTCCTTTATTTAGATTTCCTAGATTTCCATAGCTTGGCTTAATACCACATCCTGAAATTATAATCTGCCAATGTAATGTCAGTATGCTGCAGCTAGTCAAGAATTTGTCAGCAAATGTCATGTGATGCTGTGGGGTGGAGCTCTATGAACCTTAAAATCTTCACATAGTAAAGCATTGAAAGACCTTATAATATTTAATTTGGCAAAAACCATTCATCATGTTCACTGTTATACTGATGTGTCTTTGGCTTTCATTATGTGAGTTTCTGCCGAGTTTTTGTTAGTAACAGTGAACTGTAGTAAATAATTAGTTGAGGTTGTGCTAAAAAGAAATTTATTTATAGTTATTTATCTTTTGCCTTAATCTTCTTCTCTCTCTGACAGGTAAATCCATTGCAGATCCAGTAGAGCCACTTGTACCTCAGATAGTAATAGATAAAGGTGGCTATGTGACTCTGTCCTGCAGCTACAAAGGCTTCAGTGGTTCTGTAAGTAGTCTGCAGTGGTACAGGGAATATCCTAAATCAGCACCTAAGTTCCTTCTTTACATCACTCAAGGTGGAAGTAAAAGTAACAACATCCCACCAGGTCTGGATGCTAAAGTGGATAGAAATAAAAAACAAGTAGATCTGATCATCTCCTCTGCTGCTGTATCAGACTCTGCGCTATACTACTGTGCTGTGCAGCCCACAGTGACAGAGAATCCAGCTGCACTGTACAAAAACCTTCACAGAGTTTTATTCTACTGAAAGCAGATCAACTGATAAAGATGAAACATTTATACCCTTTCATCAAACCAGAAGAGAAGATAGAGTTTAATATCCCCCCCTTCCCTTTTCTCCCACACACATAGAGTTTGTCTATATGCACTGTTATTATACGGCTGTTTATTTTTGTTTACATTTGAATCATATACAGCATGTGTTTGTAAATCTTTTATGGGTATAAAATGTAGTGTTTCCACCAGCAGAGGATGACCAAAGAATCAGGAGTCGATGACTAAGGGTACAATCAGAGCAATCTTTTATCGCTCAATAATACAGACCAAAAAAATCCAGTTAAAAAGGAAAAAGTGGACCTGATCATCTCCTCTGCTGCTGTATCAGACTCTGCTCTATACAACTGTGCACTGGCAGCCACAGTGACAATAAATACAGCCGCACTGTACAAAACCTTCACACAGTTTTGTTCTACTGAAGGCACGTCAACTACTAAAGCAATATTTCATTAAATGGCATTTTTTTTTTTTAATCTCTTAGGGCCACCCAAAAAAGCCTCACTTTTCTCTTCAGTTTGTGTCTAACAGGTTTTGCTGTCCTTAATGAAGCCACCTCTGAGAAACCTGTCAGTACCCACTGAGAAACATTAAGAAATACAAGCAATACTATTTAGATGTATACCAGGATCCAGGGCGATGCAGGAAGTCTTACTGAATGTACTAGTAAATGCATCAACAATTCAATTAGTCCAGTATGCATCAACAAGGAACCTAACTAGAATCAGAATTAATCCATCTGCAATGGGTCCCAATTAAATTGTTAACTGATAATAAAATATTACCAATCACATATAAATCACTGAATGGTCTGTTATGATCTCCCAGGCCTACGTTAATCAAAAGGTAAAGACTACACCAGAAACTAGAGCTTTCTATCACAGAGCCCACAGTTATGAAACAGACAAGCCTTTTGTGAATAGGTTTTATCACACTTTACTGTCAATTCAATAAACAGAGTTTACTGTCAATTCAATAAAATATCTACTTTTCTCAAAACACTAAAATTACATGCAATTTGGCACAAACAGGGAAATGAACAAGGAAGAATAAGTGATTGGTGACCAAGATGATGGTTGCTACAGTATGAAATGTTCTCACTGTGGAGACCGTCCGTCTCTTGACAGAAGTGCTTCTGATATTTGTTGCGTCTGAAATAGAATGAAAGGATTTTTACAACGCTGCTGCTCTCTGTTATTCCACTAGGAGGCAATATAAACAATACACTTAACAACTGACAAAGGAGTTTGATACCCCAGGAATAAACATTGATAAAAAAATGTATATAATATAATATAATGTAAATTATTTTAATATTATAATTTTACAGTTTATCATTTAAATAACTACTTTGTTATATATACTTTTTTATTATCATAATTGTTTTTCCTATGTAAGGAAAATGCCTGGTTTCCAAGATTAAAAAGTGTATGTTATTAATCTAATGTCAGTATGCTGCAGCTAGGGTCCCTGGTGGTCTAGTGCAGGGGTCACCAACCTTTTTGACACCAAGAGCTACTTCTTGGGTACCGACTAATGTGAAGGGCTACCAGTTTGATACACAATTCTGAAATAACAAATTTGCTCAATTTACCTTTAACTATATGTTATCATTAATAATTCATGATATTCATCTATATCAGGCGGCCAAAACTCAAAGCACACTTTAGGTCGCAGGCCGAACAGGAATTTTTTTGTAACATAAATATGAATAAAAACAGACAGGAATATTATTCCAGAATAAATATACTAAAACTTTAAATAAATATATAAATATCTCCTGTCAAAATTATACAAGTTAGAAATATGAACATGCTGCGATGAAACCCTGAACAAATCAATAAAAATGGTGCTTTTAAGTAAACGTTAAAATAACAACAAATCAAAACAATCAGATTTCTTTGCTCTTATGCCATTTTATAAAAAATAATCTTAAACTTTAAATAACTTAAAATATTTTGCTCTCCATAAAAATATCTCCAGTCAAACACAAGACGTCTCACACCTTCATCATGCAGCTCTTCAGAAACTCTCCCTCAGTAAATAACCGGCTGATGTGCCTCTGATTTCTCCTCTGTTTTCACAGCAGCTTCACTTTGTGATTTTGCTCTGGTGAGAAACATCTGCTGAAATGTCAGATTCTTCTTTAACTCTTCTACTTTCTGTATCATTTTCTCTGCATTCAGGTTTTTCAGCTTCTCCTGATGTTTTGTTCCATTGTTCCGTCTTAGATTCAATTCCTTAATTACAGCCACATTCGCTCCACTAATAAGACACACAAGTTTACCGGCAGTGTCAGTAAACATCTACTCAGAATCCCATCATTTTTGAAAGGCTCTGTTTTCAGAATCAACTTTTCTCTTCGCCACTGTGAGGCGCTGTTTCACAATAACTTTACAATATGGTTAAATACGTCAACAGAAGCTCGACTTGATTCACGCTGGAATGTTCCCAGGTAGTCTAGCGTTCGGTAAGGCAGCTGAAGCGCTGCATTATGGGATCTGTAGTTTGTCTTATCAGCGCTTCATATCGCCAGGCCATTAATAACAATAATAATAGATCTTTATAAAATCATCTCGCGGGCCAGATGTAATTGTACGTCGGGCCGTATTTGACACTGCGTTTGACACCCCTGATCTATGTGAAGACACTGATCATGTTAATGATTTCTCACAAGAATTATCAGCAATGATTTAACAAGGTAGGAAACAGCTATTTTTAGAAAAGGGTCACGGGCGACTCATGTGGTCCTTGCGGGCACCACGTTGGTGACCCCTGGTCTAGTGGTTAGGATGCGGCGCTCTCACCGCTGCGGCCTGGGTTCGATCCCCGGTCAGGGAACCAACCCCAGCCACTCTTAGTGCCGGTCCCAAGCCCGGATAAATGGGGAGGGTTGCGTTAGGAAGGGCATCCAGCTTAAAAACATGTGCGAAATCAAACATGCGGATGATCCGCTGTGGCGACCCCTAATAGGAGAAGCCAAAAGAAAGTTCAGTATGCTGCAGCTAGTCAAGAATTTGTCAGCAAATTTGAAAATGTCATGTGATGCTGTGGGGTGGAGCTCTATGAACCTTAAAATATTTACATAATAAAGCATAGAAAGACCTTAGAATATTTTATTTGGCAAAAAGCATTAATCAAGTTCACTGTTATACACTGCACAGACTGGCCTCCAATCAAAGAGAACACTATTCAGAAGCAGGCCGGGGTGAGGCAGGCGGTTCTAAAAATGGGAGAGGGGCAGGAACAGTGTTCACTGGTACCTCAGGAGCATGTTTAACTTAACAGAGAGAGAGAGAGAGAGAGAGAGAGAGAGAGAGAGAGAGAGAGAGAAGAGGGGTGACAGGGAGTAAAGGTATGGATTATTAAGTATTCTTATTGTTGTATAAAAGTTAAGAACACTGTGCAGTTGGGGACTCGCTATGGCAGCATAACTAAAAGGAAGAGCCAGAAGGTAATACAGATATGAGGGATCTCTGGGATAAGACACAGCCCGCCACAACAACATCAACAAACGTGAGTGAATGTGTGAGAGTAAGAGGATGATATCCGAGTTCACCAAACAGTCTATATCCATGATCCCTCCAGATCTGCTCCTTTACCTAAGAAAAACCTACTGATAAAAGACTTGACTAAATACATATGTTTTTAACCTCAACTTGAACACTGAGACTGTGTCTGAGTACCAAACACTGATTGGAAGGCCATAACTGTGTGACTTTATAAGAGAAAGGTTTGCCCCCTGCTGTAGTCTTCATTATTTGAGGTACCAACAAATAGCCTGCACCTGTTATTCTAAGTAGGTGTGGGGGATCATAAAGGTACAGAAGTTCACTACAATACTGCGGCACGAGACTTTATGTGCTTTATTAGTGCTTTATACGTCAGTAGTAGTATTTTATAATCAATGCAAGATTTAATTGGGAGCCAGTGTAGACTGATTAAAACAGGGGTGATGTGGTCATATGTAGATTTAGTAACGACTCTTGCTGCTGCATTCTGGATTAACTAAAGCTTTTTTGTGCACTTACTCGAACACCCAGACAGTAAAGCATTACAGCAGTATAATCGATAGAATAATATGAACTAGTTTTTCTGCATTCTGTAATGAAATCATATTTCTAATTTTAGTAGGGAAAGACTAAGGTCAATAATTACACCAAGGTTTTTGACTGCTGTACACACTGAGACAGAAACACCACCTAGAAATGCTAAATAATTGGAAATTTTACTTTTAGCTGCATGTGGTCCTAGTAAAAGCACTTCCATCTTATCCAAGTTGAGTAGAAGGTTATCAAGCATCCACTGTTTAATGTCCTTTACACACTCATTTTTAATCTGATCTCTCTCTTCTGGCTTTGCTGAAATATACAGCTGTGTTATTGTGTATATTTTAAATATCTCATTGAGTTATAGATCAGATTAAAAATGAGTGTGAAAAGGACATTAAACAGAAGATGCTTGATAACCTTCTACTCAACTTGGATAAGATGGAAGT
>JAAIIK010000082.1:112799-125120 GCA_014706435.1 Silurus glanis
TAACACTCATTCCTGTTAATTAGACTATATTAATCTAGCTAACACTTTTTCCTGTTAATCAGACTATATTAATCTAGCACTCACACCTGTTAGGTCTTCTTTGCTGGTCTAAAATCATTATAATTACCTTTTAATATATTTTTTGTCTATGAATATGTATAAAATTATCCCATTTGTCTATTCTCTTCATTTCATAGCTTTCCTCTCCTGTGCACTGCTTCTATACGTCTATGTTGGAGTTTCTGTCTATCTGTCATATTTCATCACAACCATCACATCATGTGTTGCCAGGGTCAAAGCAATCTGACTTGAGGCCTTCAAAATCAACAGTGTGGCACCTTAGTGTAAAGTACATGTTGCTTGAAACTGTTGCTTCAACCAATCAGATTTCGAGTTCGCGACACTGAGGCCATCTAACAGGTGCGCAATAACGTTTTCACGTCCTTTGATCGGATGGCGCACTAGTCAGAGCTCTCAAACTGCATCAGTAACAAAGTGCACAAGCTCAAATATATCCGTGTAGATTGTTTTTTTCATTACACAATGGCTGACCGATGAAAAGAAATTGATTTGGTTGGAAATATATTTGGTCAGACAAAACAGGTCAAAGCCGTTGTGAAGATTTTTCATATATGCATTTTTCTTTTCCTTAGAATTTGCACAAAAACACACAATTTACTTTAACTTCAAATCCCCAGGAAAACTTTAATGCACGGAAAAAAAAATCCTGGGTTGTTTTATTAGGTTAATATTGATGCTTCTGCTAGAGATGATGTATGCAGGAGATGCAGTTGTGGCTACAGTGAAAGGAGACTTGTTGAATTGTTCTTTGGGTTTCTTGCTTTAGTAATGCTATGGATTCTCGCTGTTTGAGATACTAGGGGAAGAGGTAAGTATACTTCAAGGCTCTTTTCTGTTCTGGCACCAAAGTGGTGGAATTAACTTTCCCTAGATATCCGAACAGCAGAGTCCCTGGAGTGTTAGCTTTATTACAGTTTTTTTTAAGTTGCTTTGGAGCGTTTCTAAGATCAAAAATGAAATTCTCAAAACTCTTTGTTCAACCACCATCATTTAGTCACTTGTGCTTATCATAAGAACATTTCTTGTTGCTTTTGTACATTCATTTAATCGAGTGTGTACAAGTGTCTGCTGTTTCCTGCATTATCAGTTGTTTTTGTCATGTTGATCAAAATATATTATACTGGTTTCACCTGAATAGTTTTAACCCCCAAATCATCTCAGTTCATTACATAAGTCATTGATTGCAAAATGGTTAAACCAGTTGTCATCATCTGTCAAGCTTAAATTTCTGTCAAACTTTTTTTTTAGGTAAATGTTTCTCGAATTGATGAATTGTGCGATGAATCTTGATGGTCACTAATGAAGGCGAGTGTACGGCATCAAATCAACCAATAATCAACTAGTACCCTAAAACAGGTCAAAGGTGAATCTTGCAAACCTTCAAACGGCAACAGAGCGAAACACAGAATTACAATTTCTGTAAATGGATAAAGAAACAAGAAACGAATGAACCCATGTACAGTACACTAAAAAGTGTGAATCCTGTTCGGTCTCATGCAATCGATATAAAACAAATATGCAATCAAATAAACACATTTGTGCTGCTGAAATTCATAGAGACCATACAGAAGAAATTCAGCCTTGTGCATTTTCAATCGTTGTAATAAAAACGTAGTTTAGTTCAAGAAATGCTGAAACTGTGCAGCATCATTTTGGCGACCTTGTTTATGAACAATTACAAAAGGACTTGGTTTTCTGAAGGGAATGAGATGTCCATTGACACAAATACTCACTTTTGAGAGATGAACTAAGGATTTGGAGAAAAGTACAGACTTTTGCAAGAAATCGAATGTATTCTGCTGCTCCAAAGCAGCTGAAAAAAACTGTAATCAAGCCTGATTAACTTGTCTGAGTGGAAGTCAGATTAATATGATCTGATTAACAGCTATGAGTGTTGGTTAGATTAATAAAGCCTGATTACAGTTTTTCTCAGTTGCTTTGGAGCGTTTGCGAACCAGTAAATGCATTTTAAAAACAATTTGTACTAGCTGCACAACACATTGGATTTCTTTACAAAAGCCTGTACTTTTCTGGTAATCCTTAGTTTATCTCTCAAAAGTAAGTATTTGTGTCAATGAACATCTCAATGCCTTGAGAATGACATGTCCTTTTGTCATTGTTCAGAAACAAGATCATCAAAATGTTTAGTCACTACAATTTGGATTATAATGATTGAGGCTGAATTTCTTCTGTATGGCATCTAAGAACTTCAGAAGCACAAATTTATTTGATTACATATTTAATTTTTATTGATTGCATGAGTCCAGACAGGATGCACACTTTTACTGTACTGTACATACGTTCATTTATAAGTTGTTCATTCATTTCCGAAAAAAATTGCAATTCTATGTTTTGCTCTGTTGCCAGTTGAAGGTTCACGAGATTCACCTTTGACCTGTTTTAGAGAACTAGTTGATTATTGGTTGATCTGATGCTGCTCACTCACCTTCATTAGCGCCATTCAAGATTCATCTGCACAATTCATTTTAATAGAAGTTTAAGCTTGACAGATTCTAACAACCTGGTTTAACCATTTTGCATTCAATGTATGCAATGAACTGATGCCGAGATGTTTTGGGGGTTAAAACTATTGGAGGTTGAACAAAGATTTCTGAGAATTTCATTTCTGATCTGAGAAATGCTTTAAAGCAACTGAGAAAAACTGTAATGTATAAAAAAAAAAAAAAATACAAAAGCATGTATAAAATATATAAAGAAATGTAAAAATGTACATCGTATTAAAAAGTTGTCATTTGTGTACCTTTTGTTTTTTGTGCAATGATACTACTTACTGGTGCAGGACTGGGACATAATTAGCACGGGCTTTTTGCATGTGCAACCTTTCGTTGATGCAAGGTGTCATGCAAATGCATCAGGTTTCCTGTCCTAATTTCTGTCACCACACACACACACACACACACACACACACACACACACACACATCCTGCCTTGTTTACCTCTCAGCACAGAAAAACAACCGCAGACGTTTCTGACGCAGGCAGGAAGTCAGCAGTCATATCTTGTTCTGTGTACACCCACTTCCTTCGGAAAAAAAAGAAAGAAAAAAACTCTCAGTGAGAAACCCATCCGTGTTATCGTCAGCCCACTTACCTACTTTTGAAATGACACCAGGATGAAAGTACACATGCTCTATCGATTGATATCTCTCCTAACTGTGTTAAGGGTAAACTCAAGAACCATGACGATGGATCTGGACTGAAATTAATATAGACACTGAACTGTCTCCAGAAGATTGCTTGGTACCACAGATTCAAGTGTCCACCAATAAACAGTCGATACCCTGAACAATGACAGATTTATAATGAAGGGACGTTCAGAATCCCCCAGATGAGGATGGGTTACCTTTAGAGTCTGGTTCCTCAGGGAGATTTTTCTTTGCTCACACATGGAACCTCTTGAATTGAATTGAACAAGAATACAATGGTGACCATGATAAGACAATGAAGTGTTTATAACCATTATGGCCTCATCCTGAAAAAAGCCCATAATAAAAAAACCCTGCAAATTTTTTTACTGCCCTCTGCTTGCCTTATCCCTCATTCTCTAATTTGCCCCTTTGCATACAGTATAATTACTAAATGACCTCTGTATAGTCACCTGATGGTCACTGGGTATTTGTACACTGTTTAATTGCATTGAGCTGCTCTCACTAAACTTACTACCTCGTACCTGTGGTTTTTTTTTATAGAACAATGTATGCATGTGTATGTATATGTTATATGTACTTGTACTTTGCACAATGACAATAAAAAACTTAATGCAGTAGAAATGTACAAACTGTACCTATATATATGTATATTGATATATAACACATTTTGTCTTGGTTGGCAATTTTAGGATTTTAGGATTTAGTACATCCCTTTTTACCAAATATGATGTGTTACAGAGCAAAATGGTTTGTTTTCTCATGTTGAAATTACAACAAAATTAAACTGAGGAAAGTCCAGAAACTTTGCAGGTTCTTCACAGATGAAACTTGGTCAGTAGGCATAAATCCCTCCTATTACTCAGGCACGAGATTGGCCAAATTGTGGTGCTATAACAAGGCGTTTCTTTAGTTCAACCAACCACAATTTAGTTCCACCCAGTAAACTAATTTGCATAATATACAAGACCTACTTCTCAGAAATTGTCCTAATGTGACCCACAATGATGAGTCAAAAACAAAACAATGTGGCTGGACAAAAAGGCGGAGCTTAGTTTGCTCAAACGTCTATCAAATTTGACATGCGTCAAACCTGAAAGAAAGAGTTTCCGATTTTTAAAACAGTTATGTGGTCATTCATAGAGAGAATTAACTTTTGACAACTGTTTTTTCAGGAACTATAAGTCCAATCAAACTAGATTTTTTTTTTTTTTTTTTTTTTTTTATGATTACCATCAGCCAATCAGGATTCAGCAACCATTTTTACAAAGCAAACATTAAGCTACTCCACCCAAACTGGCCTCCAGGGGTGCTATTCATGTTATTGCACCAATACACATGCATATCTCTTGTAAGACATGTATAGTGTACAGTAAAACTTGCCCCCCCATCATGTTTTATATCTTCAAGGCATGAAAAATTACTTTTTTATATACTATTTAGCCCCACCCCCTCGAATGTATGACCTTTTGCTTTATATGCAGAAGATATTCTGGTTAAAAACATGAAAATCATTACATGACAGAGCTTATTTAAGCATTACACTATTTAGCACACGGATCAGTCTCTACATTTAGATACTTATTCACTGCATGAAACCTTGCTATTTGCAAAAACACACTATTGTAAATTTGTACATGAAATGGTTGGATTTAAAAAAAAAAAATAAAAAAAAAAACTGAATCATAGAAGCAGTTATTCCTGCAGTTAAAAATGTGTACTTAGTATAGCAGAAAAACTGAAAAGTATAATTAATGCAGAAATATACCTTACAGAAAAGATTTTGTGGACATCGACCATAAAACTGATGTCTTTTAACATCCCAGTCCACATTTAGTCCCCATTTCCTGTTTTAATAACCCCGACCTTTTTGGAGAGATGTTCCACTAGATTTTGAAGTGTGTTCGTAGAGATTTGTCAGGTTCTGATGAAGGTGAGTTGACTGCTGGCCCATGGGGTCCAATCCAACAGACAAGCTATTGCAGCTCAAACTGCAAAAAAAAGTTAATGCTGGACCAACATAATATTATGCAGGTAGTCATAATGTTATGCCTGATTGGTGGCCATAAAGTTATGCCTGGTCGGTGTATTTGTTCATAGAGCTGGATTTGTGGATAGGGGCATGCTAAAACAGATTTAAGACTTGTAGGTCAATTAAAGGAAAACTTTCATGCTACCACATTCAAATTCATCTTATACAATTGTGTGCATTTGACATTTTGGGAACAGTTTGTGGACGAACCACATACGTCTGGAAAGGTCAAGTGTCCCAACACTTTTGTCTATATTGCATATATTCAATATCTGTGTTCAGTAAAAGCAATTTCTGTGCATACTTGAGACTTGTCTGGGGTCAGTACAAAGGATTTGTCATGATCACTATAACAACATATACAAAAATTGTATAAAAAAAAAGTATAATAAAACATTTTGCACAAAAATAGCTTTAAAGTAAAAAAAAAAAAACAGCAGGAAATGTGTGAGATTTTCTTTTACTGGAATGGAAAACATGTGTCATGGATGTGGCCTGTGGGCTAAAAGCAGGTGTATGAGGTATGAGTTCTCACATACAGATGTACTGTCTTTCAAAACATGCAACACATGGCATTCATTCTGAGAATATTTTTTTTTAGGTCAAATTATTTTAAGTATGAAATTGATATTTGGTTGAAATGCTTATTCTGATAACAACATATCCGCAAGATGTGAACTGTGTCAAGACATATCATAATTTGCTTAAAATATCAACTTCAACATGTCATTATAAGTGGATTTTTGCTCAAACTGGAGTGTGGGCGTTTACAGTACAGTGGTCCAAGTTTACATAATGATGTTTTTCAGACTTTTTTGTAAATTCATAGATGCGGTGGCTTTTTTGTAAGAAATGCGGGACCTTTGATCAGAAGGTCATGAGTGCTGTGATTAGAACTCATAGCCAGCTTTGAGCCATCTCACAATCCTGCTCAGTTATATATTGTAAATAGCAAAATGTGTTACTCTAGATAAGGACATCTTCCAAAAATGGCATATAAATGTGCTAATATTTTAGTCCTTCTCAGCTATAATTTCCTGTCTGGTTGCTTTAGTGCTATATGCAGCTGTGTCCAGAACTTACCACTAGACAAATTAGTTATTTAACACCAATCCTTGACCAGATTTTGCATCACAAAGTTGATCGCATAGACCAAAAGGTTTAGCAGACATGAAAAAAGCATGCTAATACGGTGTTTGTAGAAACAAAGAACTTGTGAAAACCAGTCTCATGAACTTAGTCACGGAATAAAATTTGCTAGTATCAGTTATACAACAAAGTTCAGCTTCTTGTCAGTTGAGAAGGAAAAAGTTGCAATATGTTTCCAGGACTGGGCTATATATATATGATGTGCGATGATGAGGCCTGGGGTGCAGTTAGCATTCCAATTCATTCCAAAGTTCTCATTCAGGTTGATGAAAGAGCTCAATAGCAGGCCAGGCAACGTCCTTCACTTCAACGCATATCTTAATGGAGCTCTCTATGTGCTCAGGGGCATGGAGATATGGTTTTTACAATTAAGCCTCCATCAGTGAATAAGCTCAGGTATAATGAATGGACATTTAGCGTCACCCAAATGAAGATTCTTTCCCTTTCTGTCTAGTTCCTCTCAAGGTTTCTTCATAATACCGTCTGAGTGATTTTCCCTCACAATTGTCACCACTGGCTCACTCATTAGTGATGAACTTAATGAAAAAATACAATATAAATGAACTACATAACACCATATAAACAAATGTACTAGAATGGAAAACTAGAATGTGTTGTGGATGCGGCCTGTGGGTCCAAAGCAGGTGTGTATGAGGTGAACAATGTGCCGAGAGCTCTGCAGCTGGCTGATCTAGAGAGCACGGTTTCCATTTCATACACAACTCTGGTTTTTATACCGTGGAAAACACCGCACGCTTCCCGGATATTGTGGGCGCAGGTTAACGTCACCAGTAACAACCTTTTTTTTTTTTTCGAACATGTTGGAAAGTCTTAAGAACAGAAATGAAAATGAGATATTTAGACTTTTTTTTTTTTTTTTTGTCAACTCAAATGTTGGAAAAATCGAGAAAGCAGAAAGACAATTGTGAGTAACATACATAGAGCACTACATGAAAAAATGGTGAAAATCCATGAGGCAGAAACTTTAATTATTATAAACCACTGGCCCTGTAAATGAAAATGGATCAAAAAATAAAAAAAAACATAAGATTTCAATTAAATTACCTTTCCTTTTTAATAAAGCTATGTTTAAAAGTTGTAACGTCTAGCTTGCTCTCAGATTATGTTCTTCAGATAAACTTTAGTTGCCCATCATTCAGATATGTAAACATGACATTTAAACACATTTAAGTAGTGATCGTTCATTTAATGAAGTAATTTCCATTGTTGTGTTTTCACGACTGCAAGCTTTTCTGTGAAAACACATGACTATGGAAAATCTAAATAACATCGAATGTGTTCATTTAACGGTTCTGTGTTTTTTGTTAGTTGATTTGTTTTCGTTTGCATCACGTTGGTGGAATTCAATCCGAATATTACAGTATATACACTATAATTCAATTCAAATCATTTTTATTTGTATAGAGCTTTTAACATTGGACATTGTCACAAAACAGCTTTACACAGATAATGTGGTAAAAAAGAATGAATAAGATCTTTATAAGTGTAAGTTTGTCCCTTATGAGCGAGCCGACTGTGGCGAGGAAAAACTCCCTGAGATGGCATAAGGAAGAAACCTTGAGACCCAAGAGGAAACCCATCCTCATCTGGGTGGCACCGAATGTCCATTTATTACAGAATATATAGACAAAAATATTGGAAATCCTGAGCTTTTCAGCCATATGAAGTTCTTCCCAAAGATTTTGTGAGACGCAATGGTATAAGATGTCATTGGATGCTGTAGCATGAACTTTAACCTTCAATTGAACCTCAAAACCCAAACCTGTTCCAGCCTGGAATGACTCAGCAGATATGGTTTACATGGGTTGGAGTGGAAGACCTTCTGCTATAGAGCGCTGACCTCGAGCCTAACACCTTTGGAATGAATTGGAACACTGACTGCACCCCAAGCCACCTCACTCTACATCAGTACCTGTCTTTACAAATGCCATTGTGGCTGAATGAACACAAATCTCCTCAAGCACACTGCAACATCTTGGAGTGGAACATCTTCCCAGAAAAGTTAAGATAATTATAAGAGCAAATAGAAATGAGATGTTCATAAAGTACATACAGTTCAAACTTATGCTCAGGTCTCCATACACTATTATTTCTCATATAGTAGGTCTGAGTCCCCATGCTGACCCCTGTCTACCTCCAAAACCACCTACAATGGGGACATAAGCATCAGAATTGGACCAATGGAAAAAACTGAACTGGTCAGATGAATGGTGTGGAAGTGAATGAGTGGATGTCTGGGTGAATGTGTGTTACTTTTCTGGAAAAAATTATAGCATCAGTATGCACTATTGGAAGAAGGAGAACAAATATGGGGAGCTAGCTGAGTCAGTATAAAGCTCAGTCCTCATAACGCTCGCTAAGATGTTCTGCTGGGAAAGCATTGGGTCTTGGTATCCATATGGATGTTACTTTGATACATACCAGCTACCCAAACATATTTACAGACACAATGACAACAGTTATTTCCTAATGCCAGTAGCATTCAGCATTTTTAGCAGGATAATGGACCCTACACATTAAAACAGTTTAGGAATCGGTGGAAGAACATGGCAAAGCATCCAAAGAGGTTCACGTCACCAAATATCCCAGATTGGATGGAAATTCCAATCCATAGAGAACCTCCTTACAATTTATAGAACATAAAATATCTGATACATTTATATACCGCTGCGGCCCGGGTTCGATCCCCGGTCAGGGAACTAACCCCAGCCATTAGGGTTGCACAATCCTTAGTGCCGGTCCCAAGCCCGGATAAATGGGGAGGGCTGCGTTAGGAAGGGCATCCAGCGTAAAAACATGTGCCAAATCAAACATGCGGATGATCCGCTGTGGCGACCCCTAATGGGAGAAGCCGAAAGAAAGTTTATTAATTAATAATTTGCACCATTACACATTTTTTTGCAACACCGACAACTTACATTTGCTCTACTGTACATTCCACCTGTTTTTATACCATAAAAACTGTATCATACATACATTTCAGTGGTGGGCAATGCATTTGGTACCTGGGCCTTTAGTGAGGACTTACTTGACACCTCTTAATACCACCACTATCATGTCACAATTATTAAAGCCATCAATAGAATACAAAAACGCAATATAACAATGTGTGGCATTACAGAGAGAGAGGCGTTTCAAATATTGAGGGTGAATACCATTTTACTAAAGCAAGCTCCACACCTCTACACTCCAACCGCAACTGTGCCACCTACATCATCTGGAGCAGTTCAGAATAAATATTTGTCTAATAACATGACAAAAACATAAAAATGTAAATAAAATACAACCTACTCACCAGAGATGCAGACTCATAATTTGTACCGCTGCTCAGGGGCTGTAAGCCAGTGGTACCGCTCGTATTCACTGGTCTGGAAGTGGCGAACAAACCCTTCCCCGGGCTGAGACAAGCTAGCTAGCTTCAGGGTTGGCTCCTCATGATGTCTAGCTTTTCTTGAAAATGGATTATGTCCGAGACCAAATCAATTTCTTTTCCTCCTTAGGCATAAAAAAGTCTAACTCAGATGTATTAATGTTTGCAGAGCTACACACGTGTTTTGCCAGTCGAACTTGGCTGTAACAGTTTCCCTCTGACCAACCAATCAGAGGACGAAAAAATGTTGATGCTATTCTGGGCCAGCTCGCTGGCTCTGTGAGGCGAATTGGTTGAAGAAACAGAGCTAGTTCTTAATAAGACTATGGTAAAAAAGGCCAGCAGTACTGACTTTGAAGGCTCTGGGCAGATTAGCTTGACATGGCAGCACATAGACGCTGAAATCTGATTGGACAAAAAATCTAGCATCCACATACTCGTACTGGAAGCAGTGCAGCCAAGAGAAACGCTATGAAATAAAAGAGAATAAACTGTTGGGAATAAATTAATATAGTTTTGTGGAACAAATATTAGAATTTAGGTTGTAAATGTAGGTCAGTGCTTCTGATAGTGTTTAGGCCAACAGAGAAGGCTTTGTCACTTATACATTCATACTTGTACATAACTATGTCATGTCATTAAGTATATTATCTTCTGACATTCCTGTCTATGCATAATCTTTGCTATTTATTGTAAATAGGCCACTTATGCACTTCTGTTTAGATGCTAACTGCATTTTGTATTCAGGATGAACAACCACCATATAGAACACAAGCAAAAAATCAGTTGATCAGGAATGTTTACATCACTGACTCTCTCTGTATCATTCACGATGACTCCATACTTCTTGTTGCCTTCTTGCCTGCTTGTTGTTAGCATCGTAAACTAGCCTACGTCTGTGCTGCGTGAGAGCCAGGAAATGATACACCAGTGGTAGGTTGAAAAAAACCCACACAATGACAAGAAACAGGTCGATGGGCTAAAAAAGGCAGTCAGTGAGAAGAAAAAATATTGATCATGGCACTAAATTAATTGAAACTTAAGTAACGAATCTGTTTAAAAACGTAAGAAGTAGAAAGTACAGATATTTGTGTACAAAATGTAATGAGTGAAAGTAAAAAATAATCTTTTTTACTTCGTTACTTCCCATCTCTGATCTATACAATTGTAAATTCATTGTATATCCTAGATTATAGATTATCTTCATATCTATATATCCTTTGTGTATACATTGTGTATAACATTTGTACAGTTGCACAATGCACATATTCCATATGGTAATTTGATACTTTTAACAATCCCTACACATCTTGATCGAATGTAATTTCATATATATGTATACAGTATGTTCAAGGGAAAGTTCAAGTGACTCTTAATTAGCCTCAACTAGCATGTAAGAGTGTGTAAGTGATAACAGTAACTAACTTCCAAAGCATGTTCCACAACATTAACTATAAATCGTTAAGTGACTGTATTTTCTATGAGGTGAGCGAGAAATTTAACACTTAATGTGGTGCTGTTACCTATTATTATTTTACTATATTCCTTAAATAACAGTATTCCTTAAATAACAACATCTCTGGATACAAGGGCTATATTTAATATACTCCAATACATTATTAATACAATGTTAATATTACAATAATACAATGTTAATATCATGAACCGCAGCTTCGCTAATTCCTCTCAACTGCTTCCCTTTCTCTACCCACCCCGAGACATTCTGAGGTTGCGCCAGCCCCAGTAGTGTCCCACCTCATGAAGATTGTGGACCTTTAAAGAAGTAGATGCCGACCCTGCAAACATCCCGTACCATCTAGAGACGTACCAATGCCAATTGGATCCCACTTCATGTGGAGTTTGGACACTGGACCTCCTTGAGTGTTTAAAGGCTCTGGCATGGAGAAGCTGGTGTTGGATCTGTGATGATCGCAAATGTTGAGCTATTTTATGAGTTGCTCAGTAGCTCCTAGTTTTATAACCACAATGACTGTGAAAGACTGTAGAAAGGACATAACTCTGAATCTTTCATTCCAGTGCTTATGTTAGTTCTCTCTCTCCAGTGTTCTGTATTGTTGAAAGATTTATGATCACACTCTTGATGTCACCCAAATGAGGATGGGTTCCCCTTTTGAGTCTGGTTTCTCTTAAGGTTTCTTCCCCATAACATCTAAGGGAGTTTTTCCTTGCCACAGTCACCACGGCTGCTCATCAGCGGTAAATGCACACCATTCACCTTAACTGTTGTGAAAAGCGCTATTGAAATAAACTTTATATTTATTCGGTATGCAAGGAGTCTATGTTGGTGTCTGGGAACACATTATTTTTGTATGTTCTTTGAGAAGGAAATATCTTACAGGCAGAAGGTGTAGCGTTTTCTCGGCAGCACAAGAATCTGCGTTGGTTTATTCGTATTACTTCAACTCTGAGAGTGAGAGAGCGAGAGAACGAGAGTGAGAGAGAGAGAGAGAGAGAGAGAGAGAGAGAGAGAGAGAGAGAGAG
>JAAIIK010000082.1:125130-136994 GCA_014706435.1 Silurus glanis
GAGAGAGAGAGAGAGAGAGAGAGAGAGAGAGAGAGAGAGAGAGAGAGAATAAAACGACTGGTGAGGGTGAGAAAACTTATAAGCAGTAAAAAAACCTAATGTTTTCTTAGTTCATTGTATACTGTAAGCCTTGAAGTATGAGGGGAGCAAACCACCTCGGGGGGATGCTATCGGTAAATAATCAGCATCACGTTATCTCACTGCTGAATAGTTTTCTATCAGAGCACAGCCTATTTTTATTTTTTATTTTCCTTTTTTTAACTGGCTGCTTCATAGATTGTGTTTGCATCTAAAGAGTCACTCAATCCAGCCTATGTGTTCATTTCAGGTTTTTTTCCTCCAGTAATCATCTTGCACTTATATCATTATATCATTGGTGGCTCCTTTTGACTCCTTAAGCTTAAACTTAAATTGCATTTTGCCTCAGCTGCAGATTTAATTATTTATTTTTTTATTTCATGTGTTACACATTCACATTTGTACAATATATGGACAAAAGTCTGTGGAAACCTGACCATAAGACCTGTATGTAAATATCTTTTTGAACATCTCATTACACATTTAGTCCTTATTTACTGTTATATTAACCTCCACTCTTTCTTAAGTTCAGAGCTGTACAGCAGGCCGTGCAAGAGCTTCCCGTGTAAAGCATATCTTTATAGGAGCTGATTTTTTCCACAGAGGCATTGGTCATGCTGGAACAGGTTTCCTAGTTTAAATAAATAACCCAAAAAGTCAGGTACCCCAATACTTTCGCTAATATATAAGAAGTCCTAAGTGGGGCTTTTTAATGCCCTGCACTTGCTGCAGTGCAAGTGCAGCAAGTTCACACATTTAGTGTGAGCAAGAAAACCACAGAACACAGTCATCATGAATGTGAAAGGTAAACTGCAAAAGCCTGAAGAACACACTTGATCAAACTTCCTGATAAACATAGATGATGAAAAACATTGGTCACATTTTCAGTCATTTTGTTCAAAATTACACAGCATGTTTGGTGTCTCAATGGGAGAATGGAAGATCTTTAGTGGCCTGCTTTAGAGATCAAATCTTCTGAACAGCTTTTGGAATAAACTGGAACAGCACACCAAGGCCTCCTCACCTCACCTACACCCTTGTGGCTGAATGTTCAGCAATCTCCACAAGTCTTGTGGAAAATCTCAGAAAATTGGAGATTATTATAACAGCAAATAGGCCTAGATGTGGAATAATATGTTCAAAAAGCACAAACAAAACTAATGCTGAGGTAAACTTTTGTCCATAAAGTGTATAAATACACACAGAAAAAAAAAATAGAATGGTGAAATACAAAAAAAAAGAGATGGGAAATGACTAATAACTTATTAGAAAAGATGTGAGGCTCATTACTGCACACTCATATCGAAAGTCTGAGTGAGTTCTTCCTATAAAGTTTATAGAAGATATCAAAAACATCATGCAGCTTCATATGCGTCTAGTTTCTTTACAGAAAGTGTCTTTACAGATCATTACTGAAATGAGCCATTGTTCATAATGGAGCCAGAGCTTATCCTTGGAATTCACACCTTCAAACGTTTACATTTACTGCATTTCGCAGACCCCCCTGATTCAAATCAACTTACAAAACTGCGTTCTGATACTGACTGTTAAGAACATGCAAGACTAATTATTATAAAAACCCTTTTGGGAGAAAATGTAGAATATATGACCAAAGAACGTGGATACCTAACCATAATATTTGCAGATGCTTTTTGACCCTCCACTTTTAATCCTAATTTGCTGTGGTAATAACCTTCACTCGTCTGGGAAGATGTTGCACTAGATTTTGAGGAAATTTGGGCTCATTCAGCCACACGTGTGTTAGTAAAGTCAGGTAATGATGTAGAGTGAGGAGGCCTGGGTGCAGTCAGCGTATACATTCATCCCAATTCATGTTCTGATTTAATACTGTTAAGGTCTGGGTCAGCAGGCCATTCAAGATCTTCCACTCCAACCTATGTAAACTATATCATCATATACTTTGATTTTGACATTGTTTACATGCTGGAACAGGTTTAAGTGAAGGCAAAATTCTAAGAAATTCAGACATCATATACATTTGTGTGCCTCCAGCTTTGTGGAAACAGTTTAGGGAAGAACCACATATAGCTGGAAAAGTCAGTTGCCCTAATACTTTGGCATCCATCGTCATTTCTTTCAAAGGAGGTATTCGTTTATTATACCATGGGACAATTTAGAGTAGCCAATCAGAAACTGCACAAAAGAAATCCCGCAAGAAGGTTGCTCTAACTGTTGATATTGGCTAATCATTTCTTTTTGTTATAAAGAAAATATGTATGTAAAAAGATTTGCATCAGCACTGCTCAACTGGTACCACCTTCTCTCAGAATGAGAGGTAAGTATACTTCACGGCTCTTCTCTGTTCTGGCACCGAGGTGGTGGAATGAACTTCCCCTACACCGAAGTCCCTGGCTATCTTTAAGTGATGGTTGAAGACCAACCTCTTCCTGAAACACTTAAATTAGCACTTTCCAAATTTGCTTTGTAGAAATCAAGAGTTATATTTATATTACGTTTGTAATCTAGCTTACCAGTGTAGATTTATTCATTGCTAGAGACTCAAATCACTTTTGTACGTCGCTCTGGACAAGGGCATCTGCTAAATGCCGCAAATGGAGATGGAAATGGAGATCTTCAAATAGATTGTGGAATCTAATTATGGAGATTTGTGCTCATTCAGCAACAAGGGTGTTAGTAAAGACAGGTACTGATGGGATAGGTGAGGAGGCTGCATTCCAATTCTTCGAAAGGTCTCCACTAGGGTTGAGGTCAGAGGTCTAAAGCAGGACGCTTAAGATCCTATCCATTTAAAGCATATGTTCATGGAGATAGCTTTGTGTGCAGGGTTATTGTCTTGCTGGAACAGGTTTAGGTCTGCTAAGTCAAGTATAGGGAAAATTTCATGCTACATCATCCAAAGTGATACTTTACAACTATGTTTAAGTTTCAGTTTATTTATATAGCACTTTTTACAATGGACATCGTCTCAAAGCAGCTATGTATCTCTACCTATGTGGAATTAAGCACATTTTGCTGACTATATCTAGAACAAAATTTCGACACCTGCCCATAAGATTCTCATATGTGAATTTTTATATTTTAAATAGCCACTTCCATATTTAGACCAAATTTGCCGTTATAATGATCGTGCATTCATCTGCAAGGGCTTTAGTAAAGTCAGGTTCTTAAATAGGTAAAATGAGGAGCCTGGGGTGCAGTCTGCGTTCCAATTTATCCCAAAGGAGTTCAGTAGAGCTCTGTAGCAAGCTAATCAAGATCTTCCACTCTAACCTATGGAAACTATATGATTATGAAGCTGGCATTGTTATGCTGGAACAGATTTAGGTCTCCTAGTTCAAGTATAGGCAGGGTGGAGTAGGTGGTGAAGAGTGGCAGGAGTGATTTGTGATAGTAGGGTATCTGCAAGAATGAAAGGGAACGTTTATAGGACTGTGGTGAGACCTGCGATGTTGTATGGATTAGAGACAGTGGCATTGAGAAAAAGGCAGGAGGCGGAGCTGGAGGTAGCAAAGCTGAAGATGTTAAGGTTTTCGTTGGGAGTGACGAGGATAGACAAGATTGGAAATGAGTTTATTAGAGGGACAGCCCATGTGGGACGTTTTGGTGACAAGGTGAGGGAGGCGAGATTGAGATGGTTTGGACATGTGCAGAGGAGGGACATGAGTTATATTGGTAGAAGAATGCTGAGGATGGAGCCACCAGGAAGGAGGAAAAGAGGAAGGCCAAGGAGGAGGTTCATGGATGTGGTGAGGGAAGACATGCAGGTAGTTGGTGTGAAAGAGGCAGATGTAGAGGACAGGGTGGTATGGAGTGATCCGCTGTGGCAACCCCCTAATGGGAGCAGCCGAAAGAAGAAGAAGAAGTTCAAGTATAGGGAAATAAATAGGGAAATTAATGCTACAGCATCTAAAGACAACCTGTATAACAGTTTGGGGGAAGAACCACATATGGCTGGAAAAGTCAAGTTTCCTGATACCTTTGTCTATACAGAGCATTACCATGATTAGACAAAATGTCTTTTTTTTTTGTTAAGTTTGATTGATGTTCATACGTAAGCATAGAAACAAACTCAAACAAAAAGGATGAGATCTTGTGACTTGTTTCATGCATTTATGATTTATTTAAATGTGCAAAAACACAGAGTCTTAATATAAATGAACAGTGATCTATACAAATAAAGCCACATATAAACATTATACACTATTTGTAGGTGCATATATCTTAGCATCAACCTCAGATCATACATATATTCCGCAGTGGATATGGAAATACAAATGAAAGATGATATGTAAATGAAAATACAGGATTTAGGTAAAATAATAATAATAATTATACACAGGAAAAAAAATGTGCTGGTAACTGAATGTCTTAACTCAGACTTAACAAGCACTCAAATGTTTAGATGTGAGTATACATTGTGACAAAAGTCTATTGTTAAAAGCATGCATAATTAAAAAAAAAAAAAAAAAAAAAAAAAAAAAAAGCATGTCGTATATATGGATTGAATTGATTAGTAAGCATTTTAGCACAGTAAAAGGTAAGAGCTCATTTTAAATGAGCAAACAAGAACTGCATTACATTGCATTTCGACAACCGTGTTGCCATTTCATACAAAGAACATTCCACTTTCTTCACGTAGACAGCACAAAAATCCAATCCGGGTCTTTCCAATTAGGGATTGTATCACCTTTAAAAAAAAATCAAAATAAAAAAAATAAGATTTTAATATTTTTCCAAACATTTGATTGCCACTTGATTGGCATAATACAAATACCTCAGGACAAATACTTAAATACAGAGTTGGGTTAATCATGCATAATGAATATACACTATATGGACAAAAGTGACTTTTCCAGCCATATGTGGTTCTTCTCCAAATTGTTAGCACAAAGTTCAAGGCGCACAATTGTATGGGATGTCATTAGATGCAGTAGCAGGAAATTTGGAAACTATTTTAGCATGACAATGCCCCAGTACACAAAGCCAACTCCATGAACATATGCTTTACATGGGTTGGAATGAAAGATCCTGCTGTAGAGCCCTGACCTCAACCCTATCGAACACCTTTGGGATGAACTGGAATGCTGACTGCACCCCAGGCCTAAACACCCTTCATTCTACATAAATACCTGATTTTACTAAAACTTTTTTAAATGAATGAACACAAATCTCCACAAGCCGTCTACAAAATCTGGTGGAACATCTTCCCAGAAGATTGAAAGTTATTATATCAGCTAATGGGGACAAAAGGTGGAATGGGATGTTCAAAAATCATCAGTCTTATGGTCAATTGTGCACAAACTTTCATCCATATAGTGTAATTCACCTATATAATTTAACTGATTAAAGTGTTTGAGTTCTATGGTGGTGGACTAGACACTGAAAATCCGAATCCAAAAACTCTACATAAACATAAACTGTAGCACATACCGTGAGATACAAATAATGCTAACCAGTTACCATTAGCTTTCAAATAGATACTTATTTCCTTTGTGAAAATAAAATAAAAGAACGTTAATTTATGTATAAACCAGACAAACATATTCTGATATATCGACAATGCTTACCAAATTCCCAAAAGGCCAAATCCAGTCTAGGCCATCCAGAATTTCAGCGTCATCAAGATGTTGAACGCAACGGTCTTCAAGAAGAGAACCCTCAACCAGAAGACGCCGAATGCCAAAAAGTTTGTCTTGGCATCTACAAATAAATAAGTAAATAAGTAATCATCATTTGCATTTGTCATCATTTACAATTTACTGATTAATTAGATATATGTGAATATGAAAAATGAACAAATCAAAGCAAAATTTCATTTACCTGAAAGGAAACCACCTCCACTTTCAGTCTTGGCTGTGCTGCATGCACCGCCTATGTGAAATTAAAAAAAAAGAATAAAAAATATGAAGTATATATGCGAATATATAAAGCAATATTGTAGGAAAAATAATACAATTGAATAGTCATTTTTCTTATACTCATTCTAAAAGTCTTAACCCAGTGCCATATTGGCTGACATTATTTGCATTATATGTCCACATGGTAAATCCTTACCAGCTTCATCGCAGTAACTGGTGTTCAATATCAACCTGCTGTAATATTCCTCGCCTGAGAAACGAACTGCTCCTGCTTGGTTTTGGTCTTTAAGTGACCAAATTCCGTCAGTCACATTTTGAACTGTAAAGCGGGTGGCCAGGCAGGATTCTTCACCATCGTTGTCAACCTTGTAATACTCAGGGTCCCTTTTTTCTTCTGTAAACACACACACAAAGCACATAGAACATAACATTATTAAAAAGGAATAAATCTTAGGAGCCATCAGCATATTTTCCAACTATTCATATAGACAAAGTTTGGTTATGAACGTATAAAGGTTATAATTTGCTGATTATAATCATTAATAGACCAATGTACAAGGACAATTTTAATAGTTCAAACATTAAAAGAAACATTGCATGCATATGGAATCTATACAGGCTGTATATTCCTATAGCTTGAGATAAAGGAAAATGAGCCCCAGCCTCTACTTTATACCAGTCTATATATTCTTAATTTTTTCACTATTATTGGCACCAAAGCTGGATGTCAGAAATTAAACGTGCAGACTCGGGTTTCCAAATGAAAATGAACAATTGTAAATCAAACACTGTGGTGATATCAGTTTTCTGGACTATGAAGGTGTAGCTTAGCTACAGTGAAATATACTGCAAATTTTATAGTTAATTCTTATAGAGTTGGCAACAAATTCACAAGTTAAATTGCACAGAATATGTACAAATGATTTTTATTTTTTTATTTGCTGAAACCTTAACACAAACAGATGTATTCACCATTGGAGAAGACATTGATAATTGTACTAACCTCAGTTCACACAGATATCTTTCTCATAACTAAAACATGAACTCTGTTTATCATGTAAAGTTGTGTTTTTTCTGAGTATTGCAACTAAGCAATACAAATTTTTGGCTATCTAAAATTTTGAACATCTAATTTTAGGATTTCTTACACTAAAATAATATGTTATAAAATTAGTCATTAACTCTTGAAGTATAACTTTGTATAGTATCGTACTGTATACAATTTTAAAACCTTTTAAACTCTTGAGTTTTGAATGACCTAATGCCAAATTATTTTTGGTAACGACATCAAAACTTGCATTTGATAATTGAAACTACTTGAAATTAAAAAAAAAAAAAAAAAAAAAAACAATGACCAAAGTTTATCCTTAGGTTTGAATTCACACAGATTAAGGTTTTATTACAAACCCGTCAGCCATGTTGTATATTGTTGAAACTTTTAATAATATGCCATAGTTTCCAGATTCTTTGGAAAAGTAGAAAATACTTCGGCCAACCAGATGTAAATATTTTGGAAGGACAGAACACAATGGTTATATACCCATTCTGTATTCTACTTGACTAGCTCAACTGTCTAGCTCGACTTATCACATTATGTTAGCTAAAACAATTTTTAGCCTAATCAATTATTTCAAGCAAGTAAAAAAATGTGAGTGCTAGCTAAAAGATGGACAATTAGTCCACCTTTGTATGTGTAGTAAAGTTTTCAACTTACTTTTATCAACTGTCATTTTTACACCCGAACCAAATATTATCTTATTGTAGTCATTCACACAATATGAAAATGAAGGACGGAAACCTTCAAAGAAATGTATGCCCTTTTCATTTACATTTTTTCATGTAAAACATCTTATATTCATGTATTTCTCTCATCTTTATGTTAACATTCATTTTCTCTCTCATTTTGTCAAAATAATCGTTTTTCCATTTAATTCGTGTTTAAATTTAAAGTAATCAAGCTATTTTTGCATGTTAATAATCTAATGTCTAATACTAAAGTTTATAGCTATATACTTTTAAATACTTTGTTTTATATGGAAATAATATTATCCGTGTTTTTATTTAGTTTTTGTACAGCATTAGTATTTCAACATGTGTGTGTCCGAGGTCACATTATGTTACAATTACAGCTACATGTGGTGTGAATTCACAACTTAAACCCTTTTCAATTCACCCAATGAAAATGTATTTTACATTTATTTAATATGATATATTTATTATAATAAAAAATACACAAAGTTGCCTCTTTGTTGTGTTGTCAGCTGTTTCATTATTAGTCAATGTTATGTATCAGAAAAACTCTAAATGCTACCTTAAACATATAAAAGGAAAATATTCTAGAAAATATTGCAAGAAGTTAAACAACAAACTTAGGTTATATAGTTACCAGTAGCATTACTTGTTCCAAATATTACTTTCCATCTTCCAGAAGTAACACTTTGATAATGCTTAAGCCTTAAATTACTAAATGTATGGTCTATTTATCATAGACCATACATTTATTTATCAAGATGGCACATGCCAATCTTATGATGAAGTGTCCACAAAGTGGCACTTCATCATAAGATTGGCATGTGCCATCCCATTCCACATTTAGTCTCCATTTGCTGATATGAAATAAAACTATCTAGAAATATTTGAAAAAATCGAAACCTGGATTATTTCTTAAATATATGGAAACTGACAAACTTACTAGTATCAATTGTTAGTTTGGTCCCTGCTTGCGAATATGATTTTGTTGTATCCGTCATTCACACAGTATGAAACTACACAACATTAATGTTCCAGTGATTTGACAATCCATAATGTGCAAAGAAAATCTGGCCAATTATTTGAACTTCATAATTAAAAAAAATAGTTTTGCCTACTACATTTTGTAAGTTTTGCAAGTTTTGCTTAAAAAAAACCAACATCATTTATTAAAATATAGAATATAGAATATTGCTGAATATTAATAGTATAATATTTCCCATATCAGTAGTCTACAGAAAGTACTTACTTGTGTGGATAGTTAGTTTTATCCCTGAGGCAAATGTGATTTTACCAAAGCCCTCATTCACACAGCATTACACCATACAACATTAACACTCTTGTGAACTAATCCATGATAAGCAAGAAATGTAATAACTTTTTATTTAATGTTTGAGCAATATAATTAGAAATGTAGCTATATTTATTACTTTTGAATTAGTAAAATCTATCCACAACTTATTTATAAATCTTAATTACATTCATAACTTTCTTGTTTTTGTATTTGCTGTTTTCATTAATCAGGTTATTTTGCATAGTTTATTATTGCATAGACTGCTGGTAAAACTGAATAAACCTAGCTATGTAAATGTTTGTTACAGATGTCATATAAATGTTTTATTAATAATCACATTTTTTGCCATTTTACTTACGTAACTGAACTGTGAGCCAGGTTCCTTTGCCAAGTATAATTTTATAGCCATCAGTCACACTACCAATGGGTTCATCTCAAAAACGTACAGTATGGCGGAAAAAAAAAAATTTGGCCTTCATTATTCATTTTCATTATTTTCTTGTAGATATGTTTTTTTTTAGCAGTATTCTTGAAATCTTGCTCCATTTAGTATCTATTAATGCAAGGTTATTTAAAGTTCTTGGCTACGAATTTTGGTTAGATTCATTGTTTTTACCTTAGCATTTTTAAATGTAAAAAAAACGGTATTGTAGGCTAATAGTTGGTAAAAGTGGTTATGAAAATGCTAATGAGACACTTACTGGACTGGACAATCAATGTTGCTCCATTTCCAAATATGATCTTGTTATTTGCATTATTCACACACTACCAAACACCTCAGCAAAAAGTTCTAGAGTTCAAATTCTAAAATTTGGGTTATATTGTGCATGCATAGGTGCCAGGTTTATAACAGATTTTACATTTTAAGATTTTACATCTTTTTAATTAAGAAAATAGTTACATTCACATCTTATTGTGAAAGCTTATAACCAGCTTACGTTTGGTAGGTAGGTATATATTTTTTTTTTTATATGAACCTACATTCTTTATTGAAATAAACCAGTTTGTTTGTAAAATATATACTAATTCTTTTTTTCTTGCTGTTAATTTTAACAATGAATGAAAATAAAGTACTCACTAGCTGTCACTGTCAATTTGCATCCACTCCCAAATATGATTTTCTGGCTTCCGTATGTCACACAATACTACAGCCATAAGCAATAATTTCCACATAATTTCAACATTCAAATTTGCTTCTTCCACTTTTCACTTGGTCATATACTTTGTAGAACTACTATACATTACTGCTACTATAGATTACATACTACATTTAAGATAATAAATACATATTTTCTTAATGTAGTCATGTTTATGTCATTTGTGTAGACATTTTATGTGATTAACTGTTCATATGCATCCAGGTACATAGTTTTATAGCAAAAATGACCAAAAAACTTTGTTTGATCTTAAAATCTCATGGAAAATTATTTCTCATTTCTCATCCTTCCTTTTACTTTTCAGTACTTTACATAAATATAAAAGCTTATGCTCAAATAATGCAAATTATTAATGTATAAATATAATATAAAATATAATGTAAATAATGTTTATAATATAAAATATAATGTATAGCTTGTAGGTTAAATACATGAGCTATTTAGTATTTGCGGTAGCATAATTTGGTATATATTTATAGTATATTAATTTAATGCCACCTCAATTAGTGAACAATTGTAGGCAATCTGTAAATATACTATAATGCCCGAATCTATTCAAAGACAATAAACTTACGTGACAGCACAATCATTTTCGTCGCCTTTCCAAAAATTACTTTGTTATATCCTTCAGTCACACATTATGAGACCACAAACCAAAAACTGCTTAGCTACACAGATATAAATATTACTGAATGTTGTTATTTTAAGCTAATATTATACTTCTATAACTTTGCTACATTATCTTTTTTGTCATACATAATCAATGTGAAATAATTCATGAAAAAATATCAGTATTTTGAGCTACTTCAACTCCATACAACAGAATGAAAACTTAATAAATACTATTGTTAATGCAATAACATTGCAGTAAATCATTAATGCACTTACGTGATTCAATTATAAGCTCGATTCCTGAAGCAAATAATAGTTTTCCCCCTGCACCTCCAGTATTCACACATCATCAAACTACCCATCAAAAAGTACTTTAGGAATGTAAGATCATTTTCTTTCTATTTTACAAAATCTAAGCTGATAAGCAGACTATCTATTAATATGTATACCTTAAGCTTATTGTTCGAGAAGCTTATGAGTAAAGGAACATGTTTGTACACTATTAAGTTTAAACACCAATAGTAACAATATTGTGAATAAATTATAATTACTACTTTAACTTCATATACTTTATCTAAAATGCCTTATCGAGGCTAAAATGATGTTACAAAACAAAAAGAGATATGTTTTAACAATATCACTTAAATTCCAAGGTAACAAACATTCACAATGGCAATTACGATATTAAGCAGTATTTAAAAACACTACTAAAAGATGTCTTAATATAATTTTTTCAAATAGGTTTTTAAATGTTAAAATTCCCACTGGCTATCAAAATTACAGCTATAGCAAAAAATGCTGTAATAGCACAAGTTGTATTTTTTATTATGTCTAACTTGGTGAAATATCCCACATAATGTATATTACCATGATAATAAATAAGTACTTACTATGATTAACAGTAAGCTTGATGCCCTGACCCAATATAAACTTGTTTCCGAATGTCACACCATGATATGTTCAATGCTAAATTTTCATTACATATCTATTATTTCAGAGAGTTTATATTTTGTAGTCAATTCCATATGAAACTGTTACATTTAAGATATTATATATATATAAATAATACATATATTTTTAAATATGTGTATAATATTTATGTTCACACTACTTTAAAATTAAAAAAGAAAATAT
>JAAIIK010000082.1:148318-170624 GCA_014706435.1 Silurus glanis
AGATAGATAGATAGATAGATAGATAGATAGATAGATAGATAGATAGAAAGATCACAGTGTCTTTATATAGCTTTATATAATATTTAATATAGTAAATTTTTTTTAAACAATACAATTACTTTTCTTAAACAGTATGTGGCAAAGACTTACCTGTTTCAACAATCAATTTGGTTCCAGAAGCAAAATATATTTTACGATTTCCAGAGCCAGTCACACACTGTACAAACCCTGAGCAAGAAGTGTGTTGCCAAAATTTCTATATACTAGAATAATCCAGTTTTCTGTATTCCATTGCTAATAACAGTGTTTCTTTTTGTTTAGTTTTTTTTTTTTTTTTTTACAAAAATAGGTTATTTGTGCATTGAATGGCTTGCCTTTTTCACATAAAAATATTACCAAAGTGAGTTTAGAGAGACACTTTCACTGAAATGAATCAATTTAATTTAAATGGATCAGAACTGAAATTTTTACTATCATTAACTTACTTGGTTCAACTGTCAGAGCTATGCCTGTGCCAAAGACCATCTTATATCCAGTAGTCACACATCATGTGGCCATGATGCAAAAACGTCATTGCATAAGAAATTAAACGTTTCAGTTATTATTGCTCCATTTCAGAAATTTTGCCTTAACCTGCCATTATATACTGTTATACTTAATTTTTGTCTTGTCAGTTGGTACAATCTTACATATAAAATATAATAACATGGCTAGTGGTTATGATATGATAATGGAATAAAATTTTTAGAATTATTTCAAAAGTTTTATGCAAAACACTTACTTTAGTGATTCATTGGATTCGAGAGACGAAATAGATTCTCCGGTCTGCGTTAATATGTTTAAGCAATAACTGAGTATTCTAAACTGTTTGAAAGGATTTGAGTAATAATAAATCAGTTGTAAGCACTAAATTCTGTTAATGAAAAATCGGTTTACAACTTTCCACTTTTCATACTGGATATCATTTGGAAATATTGAGTATATCAAGTTTTGTATATTCCCTAAATATCTGTATAGCAACTATTGTACTTACAAATACAATTATAACTAAAAAATATTGCATACAATTATTCCTAATACAGTACGTATGCATACTACATTACTAGTACATACTACTGTATTATATAGTAGTATGTCTTTATATTGGTTTCGGCAAACTAGGCATGTTTAAGTATAGAGTATATAACCAATAATCAAAAAATATTTCTAATATTTGTAAGCCACTTACTTGTCTCAACATTAAGTATGATCCCTGTGCCAAAGTAAATTCTCCCAACCCCATCAGTCACACACACATAAATCTCTGAGCAAAAATTCTCCCTTTTAAAACATTGTTCCAGATATCAAATCTGATTATAAATGACCAGTATAAGTATGATCAATTGTAATACTGCATAGTAGAAAGATTGTATTACTTTACTATACATTTATAATAACAACAATTACAATAATGTCTCAGGAAATTTATATTTCGCTTTAACTTTTGACCTTTTTGTCTATATTAGCTAAAATTGTGGTTATACATTATACCATTTCTGTATATATATATATAACTTAAAGGTTTTTATGTGTATTATTTTCTCTTAATATTTTTCTGTCTGTCACTTACTTGTCTCAACACGAAGTTTAATCCCAGAGCCAAAGTAGATTTTCTGGACTCCAGTAGTCACACACTGATATTTTCCTTAACGATAATTCTCACTTTTGGAGGTATAGATCATCAGATATTATTCTAAACCTCATCTTTAAAAGCATTGTAAACAGAATTTTTTTTTAGTTTCTCATGTATTTTTGAGGCACTGTAATATAATGTGATGTAATGTTTAATGTGATACGATGCTTATCTTTCGTTCGTTTTCTTTTCCCTTTTTTTACTTATATACAAATCAATATATGTTAATCCAGATTGCATTTTCAATGCAAATTTTAATCTTGTTTAATCAGAAACCAAAAGTAAATAAAAACACTTAAGTTGAAATATCACTACTGAATATCAATTTTGTTCAAATCACTCTGAACTCTAAATGTTTGATCATGAATTATGAGAAACTTACTATTTTGAACTGTCAGCAATATGCCCATGCCAAAGATCACCTTATTTCCAGCACCAACATTCACACATTATGAGAACTTGCAACAAAAACCTTTACGGATCAGAAACTAATCGTATCAGTCATTGTTCCTCTTCACCTTACTTTGTCATTATGTATCCTCTATTTTAGTATAATTTCTACTTCTACTACTGCTGAACCACTGGGATAACTTAATATTATGAATAGATACTTCAATAAAGACATTCATAATTTCTGATTTGTGTGTATTTTGTGTGAACAACTGTATGCATGTTAAAATTTGAAAGACTTTGCAAAACTTTGGATGTATGTAAAGTGTATGACTTACTTGACTTAGTCACTAATTGGATTCCAGAGCCAAAATAGATTCTCCTGTCTGAGCCAGTCACACACTGTACTATCTCAAAGCAATAACATATTGTGTATGCGACTATTCTCTGATAGGTTCGATTGCAATTTTCGACAGCATTTAATTGTATATATGTATATATCGGGCAATCTTGGAGAATTTTTTTAAATTCCTATAGTTTGGTTTCTGTATATCTGTATACGAATTATTGTGCATAGAACTAGAAGCATAGTTTGAAATTAAATCTCCTTATTATATTTCTTATATTCTCTTTGCATACTCATTGCATAGAACAGCTGATCTATGTAAAACATAACTACTACATATTAATACATCGCATACTCTAATTTTTGGTTGAACATCATAACTTGCAAACTGATGTGCATGTAATAAAAATTCTAGACTAAAAGCGACATATAATACATCAAAACAACACAGAATATTGTCTTTGACTATATATTACATTATGTCGTTACCTACTTTTGAAATCTTTCTACTTACTTGTCTCAACAATAAGTTTGATTCCTGAGCCAAAGTAGATTCTCTGTGCTCCATTAGTCACACACTGTTATTTCCCTGAGCAATAATGAACTGTTATGTGTACTGTATATATGTGTGTGTGTACACTTAAACTATGTATTTTAGCAGACAGTAAATAACTACTATATTTTCAATAAGAAATTCTATGGTTGTCACATTACATTTGTTCCAGTTTCATAGAAACATCAATAACTTAAGATTTTCCACATTTCTTTACAGCTTTTGTGCAAATTCAAGCTAAAGTCTGCTATGTTTTATGAATTGGTGTTATGCTTTGTTAGAAAGTTTATTACCTTTGATTTCAAAAGCAAAAAATTTCATGTTTATTCCACAACAACCATGTATGTATGTATGACAATTGACATGTATGTATGAAAGAGGTCGAGAATGTCTTTGGGAAATTTTCTAGTTGGATTTAATGGGAGTAACTATAATTAACTATAATTGAAATATATTATATAATTTTAAAAACATTCTGTAATTGGGATGAAATTGTACTTTTTGTAGCCACTTACTTGTCTCAACAATAAGTTTGATTCCAGAGCCAAAGTTGATTCTCTTGAATCCATCAGTCACACAATGTTATATTCCTAAGCAATTTTTAATCTGATTTAGAACATTACTTAGACTGGGGTTTACACATACTTGAATTTGACTTAGTGACAGGAGCTCACATGACTACTCTTTTTAAAAGTAATTAGAAATAAAATGCAATTGTACTTAATTGTAATTAATCATTACCTGTACTATTGGTTTATTTTACAAACATTGTTTTAAGTTGCATTTTGGAAGAAAACATATTTAAACTGTTTACCAAAAATATATTTTCTTATTGCATACTAATAACATATAGTTGATCAAATACTGAATTTAATTTCTCTCTGTACCAACGTGGATATTGTTCATTTTCTAGAGCAATATCATAAAAAATAAAGTTGCATGTCACAATTAAAAAGGTTTATGTGTTCATTTATATCAAAGCCTTACTTGATTCGACGATTAATCGGATTCCCGAGCCAAAGTAGATTCTTGTGCTAGTCACACACTGTTCTGTCGCTAAACAATAACTCTTCACTCATATGAGTAGTCTCATAAAGCATGTATATATAAAAATTGTTATTGCATTTCAAGATCAGTCTTTAAAATAGAAACTAATGTTGCTAATAGCAATTGTGTTTCTTTACGTGCTATATATATTATATAAGTATAATAAAATACATGATATAGATCCCATGTGTACATTACCTAGCAACTATTTTTTATATTTTTAAGTTTGATATTTTTCACTTACTTGTCTCAATAATCAGTTTGATTCCAGAGCCAAAGTAGATTTTCTGAGCTCCAAAGTCAGTCACACATTGTTATTTTCCTGAGCAATAATTCTCTGAAAATTTGCATGGCTTTCAATCTAAACTACAGTATGAGCACATTGTGAATGAAAATACAATATATATTAATCTGTTCCTATCTAAATAGAGACTTAGTAGATAATATTAGATGTTTACTATCAGGTGGCAATATTATGTTAAATATTAACTTATTATTAATTATTATTAACAATATTAACTTCTACTAGATGATGAACAACAGAAACGTTGTAAAGTTAATATTATTTTCATTGAAGGGACCTTTTAAAAGTAATGTTCATTGCATCATTTAACTATAATTGGGGAAACACTCCAAATATAAAGCTATTATTTCAGATAATTTTTTGCACAAATTCTTTCAATACAAGCAAAATTGTAGCTATGAATTAATTCAAAAGTGTTTAAGAATAGAAAAATTGCCAAATCTACCTGCTATTACAGTCATTTTTGTTGCTTTTCCAAAGATTAGTTTCTGGCCAGAGAATGTCACACATAACTATACATCCGCACAAAAACATTCTTACTAGCAATTAGGTTGCATACAGGGAATGAGGCTTTGATTGCAAGTAATGGAAAAATGTAATTAACAAAAAATATTTTGTTTTTTAGTATTAGAATGGGCTAAGATTATGTTGATTTTCAGGCTATTGATTTTCTAGGTCTATTTTCTAGCCAGTAGACTTTTATCTTAATTGAAAACGAATAGAAACCTCTCAAGTTGCAATATGCATTGTATAGTCATTTTAACATGCCTCAATTATATACTACCTAAATGACATATTATGAAATTTATCATTTATGTACATATTACATTTAAAATTTTGTAATTCATTAATCTCTTGGATGCACACTTACTTTTCTCAACATCCAGTTTGTTTTCTGAGCCGAAGTACAGTTTCCAACCTCCGCTATTAGTCACACAGTGTTCTGGCCCTGATCAAGAATCTTTTTTCTGGATAGGCTCTAGCTACATTTCATATATAATATATTCACAACTTCATGTATAGATATTTGTTAATATTACAAGTCTATCCAAACACTGTAATTTAAATGCCAATAACCTGTGGCACTACCTAAATGTAAAGAATCTACTGTTAACAACTAAGTTAAACTAATAATACAAAGCAAGGGTGTAGCATAAGACAGAAGTTTCAACTTGTCAACTTGTCACATATATGTAAATATTAAAGCACAGTGAAATTCTTTCTCCGAATATCCCAGCTTTTTATGAAGCCTGATGATATTAGGGCTTGACCAACAAAATTTTCAAATGGTAACCCTAAACCTTACCCATTAAGCTACAATGTCCCCAATTCGCTTGATTCTAGAAGTTTCTAATCCCCTGGAAGCCTTAACCCAATTCACTTCAGTCAGGACCATTTATACTCTGATTATTATTTTATTAATATAACCATTGGTAATACAAAAAAAAAGTGTAAGCCCGACTTTGTTAACTATTGTAACTGGAAACGTGACTTACTTGTTTGAACTGTCAGCATTATACCTGTGCCAAAGATTATCTTATATCCACCTCCAGTATTCACACATTACGTGGACTTGCAGCAAAAACTTACATTCTTACTTGAGAAATAGGTCTGCGCAAATATTATTATCCACTTTGCCTCACTTCAATATTAAATACTAGCAAAATATTCCAATTACGGCAGTATATAATGCAATGTAATTTGTTCTATGGGCCATTATGGACCAACAATATGGACAAAAATGTATAGACAATAGAATTTAGATTTTTAGGAACCCTACTTGTATCACAATGAAATCTTATTGCATTAATTTACAATTATGATGTAAACACTTACTTGGTTCAATAATACATTTAATTGAAGAGCCAAAATGGATTCTTCTGTCTCCTGTGTTAATCACACACTAAATTATCCTTAACCAATATCTCTTTAGTCATATGACTATACATTTGACCACAATTCTCTATCGCATTTCATTTGATTAATTCTTTGCTTTATTTGATATTTTTATCCAATTTCTATACATAGAAAACTACATCAATTTATACAAACGTTTGAACTTTTTCACTACCAATGATGATGTGCCAAGTATATCTCAGTATCAGTATATCTCAAATTTTATACTACAGTTAAATTAGTTTACTTTAAACATTAAAGAATGCCTTATTTTGGGTGAAAAAAGTACATAATAAAAATACACTATATAGCTGTAAATACACTATATCTATACCATACTGTTTCACTTTTTTTTTCCTACTTACAAAATTTTTGATTGTATTATTATTTCCTAATTTTTTTGTCGGCTACTTACTTGTTTTAACAATAAGTTTTGTTCCAGAGCCAAAGTAGATTCTCCGGACTCCAGATTCAGTCACACACTGTTTATTACCTGAGCAAAATTTCTCTTGTCTAAAGCAGTATTCAAGATCAATTCCATTGCAGGTTTAAATGTAATTACAAATAGCATTCTTTTAAGATGAATTTTAGTTTTTTACAAAAAAGTGCCTGTGAAAGGTTTGGAAATACCTAGTCTTTTATGGTTTTTGTGAGACATATGCATGCTCCTATTATTTCTATGCAACAAACTTGGTAATTTAATGGGTATAAAGGTTTACTTTGACCAAACACGTATATACATTTACAGATGTTTAACTTTATTTTCAATATTCAGCTAAAATACTTTGCCATGCCTCTTAAAAACTTGACAAAGGTTTTTTTACTAGTTGGATAATTCTTTCTGAACATGCTTTGGGTCATTATCTTTTTCTATGGTGAAGTTGGTTCCAATTTGCTGCAGACCAGATGGAACATGTGTCTTTCAAACATGAAAAAAGACTAGGTGTTTACAAGATAGTTAGATAAATCAGAAATATCATGTGCCAGCAGTATTACTACATTGAACTTGCCACAGCTTTTTAAATTCTCATAAAGTTCAGATCAGACAACAAAAATATAGTTCTGAAGGTCAACTATAATATCTCAATTATAAACTAATTAAGTTTGTTAAATACTATTTGATATTTTAGCACACTTACTTTTCTCGACAGTCAGTTCGATTCCTGAGCCAAAGTAAAGTTTTCGTCCTCCAACATCAGTCACACAGTGTTCTAGCCTTGATCAATAATTCTAAATACTAGATCCTGTTTTCAAGACATTTACATTTAGTTCAATAACTAAATTCACTTGTTGGTGAATAATTTATCTGTAATATTAATACAAAATATTTCATATGCAATTAAACATTATTACATTTGTATAAAGTAGCAAAATTCCAATCAGTTTACCAATATGATGGTCACTTATTACCAATGTTTGTATTTTATTGCACTTTTATCTAAAACTATAAAACCATTGTGCTAAATTTCCTTTATTGAATTAAGACATTTGTGCACAAAGTTGCCTAATGATACAAAAATCATCCAAACTACTCACTAGCTTTGTGTATTTAATCAGATAAAATGGTTAATTTCAAGCTTTCATTTGAATTTATATTATTGTATGTATGTATATTCACATTCAATGAGAATGAAATAATAACTATACAGACTGCAGTAATATCTCAAATAAATTGACTTACTAGTTTCAACGATCAGCTTTGTGCCTTTGCCAAAGATGATCTTATTAACTCCACTCCCAGTAGTCACACAGTATGAAACCCAGCAACGAGAAGCCTCATAATGTATTTATGCGTTATGTATTTTCATTTACAATCTGAGCCTTTAGATGATATTTAATAAGTTAAGAATTGTGTGTAATCATACAGTGCTAAATATAACCTTGAATATTATATTATATTATATTATTTATTTTATTATTATTATTATTTTTTTTGTTTCGGAGTGTCAATCCATGATTATAAACATTATTATTTATTATAGCTGAATAGTTAGCCCTTTTTTTTTTCTTTTTGTTTTGAGAATATGCAATCTAGACTAGAAATACAGAAAACATTTCCAAAAAAAATTTAAAAAGTTTTTTTCAGTTTCTTGTTGCACACTTACTTTTCTCAACCATCAGTTTGATTCCTGAGCCAAAGTAGAGTTTCCTGCCTCCACCGTCAGACACACAGTGTTCTAAGCCTAATCAATAATTCTATAGATCCAGTATGGTTTATATTACATATTTACTAGTTTCATTTCATTTTATTATAGAAAATCTACTATTGCGACTATTCAGTGTTACTGAAAAATTCATGTTTCATGTAATTCTTAATAAAAACTGTTTAATTCGATTGTGCAATACTTTAAAATACACAAAACAAGCCAAGGAATTAACTCACTATATAGTGAACAAAGCATTATACTCACTGGATTTTATGAACAATTGAACACCTGATCCAAAGATCAACTTTCCATATCCACCTCCAGTATTCACACAGCTTTACACTACATAACATTAAGTCTACAGCGAATACCAATTATCACCATCCTGGATGTCTACATTTAAACTAATATAACTTTCCTAAGCATTAATACCCTGTTCCAAAGCAGTATTCCATTCATAATTTCTTGAATTATTTAGAAATGTAAATTTGCTTACACAAACATAAAAACGTTGCTTATTTTGGTTGAGAAAAAGTACATAATAAAAATGTGTTGGTTCAATATTCCTCTCATAATTATCCGACATGTATATAATAAGTTTACCTGTTCTCCAGATAAGATAAAACTTGTAAAGTGGAACATTACTTAGCTATTGATATTGACTATGTTGACATTTTGATGAGAAAAATACGTTAAATGACCTTGTTTGTTAAATAAAAACAAAGGGAATATGAAAAAAAAGGTGTTTACAAGATAGTAAGATAAATTAAAAATATCAGCAGTATTACTAAATTTAACTTGCCACCACTTTATACATTTTCAAGTTCAGATAAAACAACAAAAATGTTATTCTAGCGGTCAACTATGCAGAAACACAGTCAGGGATACACAGTCCTTGAATTCAAAGCTAATATCTCAATTATAACCTAAGTTTGTAAAATACTATTTGATATTTTAGCACACTTACTTTTCTCGACAGTCAGTTCAATTCCTGAGCAAAAGTAAAGTTTCAATCCGCCACCATCAGTCACACAGTGTTCTAGCCTTGATCAATAATTCTAAATACTAGATCCTGTTTTCAAGACATTTACATTTAGTTCAATAAATAAATTCACTTGTTGGTGAATAATTTATCTGTAATATTAATACAAAATATTTCATATGCAATTAAACATTATTACATTTGTGGAAAATTCAAATCAGTTTACCAATATGATGGTCACTTCTTACCAGTGTTTGTATTTTATTGCACTTTAATCTAAAACTATAATACCATTGTGCTAAATTTTCTTTATTAAATTAAGACAATTGTGCACAAATTTGCCTAATGATACAAAAATCATCCAAACTACTCACTAGCTTTGTGTAGTTAATAAGATAAAATTATCATGTATTTTCATTTACAATCTGAGCCTTTAGATGATATTTAATAATTTAAGAATCGTGTGTAATCATACAGTGATAAATATGACCTTGAATTTTATATATATATAATACATATGCAACCTAGACTAGAAATACAGAAAACATTTCCAAAAAAATGTCAAACGGTTTTTCAGTTTCTTGTTGCACACTTACTTTTCTCAACCATCAGTTTGATTCCTGAGCCAAAGTACAGTTTCCTGCCTCCACTGTCAGACACACAGTGTTCTAAGCCTAATCAATAATTCTATAGATACAGTATGGTTTATATTATATATTTACTAGTTGCATTTAATTTTATTATAGAAAATCTACTATTGCGACTATTCAGTGTAACTCAAAAATTCACTGTAAAGCAGAACAACGGGTATGTTTCATGGAATTATGTTTCATTCAATTGTGCAGCTCTTTAAAATACACAAAACAATCCAAGAAATTAACTAACCTTGGAGGAATATATAGTGAACAAAGCATTATACTCACTGGAATTTATGAACAATTGAACCCCTGATCCAAAGAACAACTTTCCATTTCCAGCTCCAGTATTCACACAGCTTTACACTACATAACAATAAGTCTACAGCGAATACCAATTATCGCCATCCTGGATGTCTACATTTAAACTAATATAACTTTCCTAAGCATCAATACCCCGTTCCAAAGCTATATTCAATTAAGAGCACCTATTATTCAGCCTTTCAGAAAAGAAAATCCAAATACTTAGCGTTACCTGTTAACACTGTGACTTTTGTTGCTTTTCCAAATATCACTTTCTGTCCTGAACCTTTCACACTTAGTTATACTTCTGCACAAAAACATGCTTCCCACCAACATGTATAATGTATTAGAAACATGAAGCATTTTGTTGCAAGGTTTTGGTTGATTGGGTTGATTGGACGATTGGGGATATTTAATTGCTAAATACATTTCTAGGCGACCATTAAAAAAATTATGTTGACAGACTGGTTAAAAAAAGATCTAAGGTTGTTGAAAATAGCTTGCTTTTAACATTGGCCACACATAAAAATGGCTCTAACTGTACCCAACACTAGTGATATATTTATGGTCATATAAAGTGAATTCAAAGTAAGAAACATTAAAATTATACTATCAAAATTGCATTATAAATGTATAATTTTGCATGTATAAATTTATAGTATACATTTGTCCTCTCTAACTAGAATTAAACAGTGACCATAGCTGGTAATTCAGTATTAAAAATAATACTTACTCGTTTCAAAGATTAACTTTGTAGCAGTGCCAAAGAAGAGCTTATAAGTACCAGTTCCACCAGTCACACAGTATAAAAGCCAGCAACAAGAAGCCTCGTGTTATGAATCATACAAAGTTGCTGTACAAATTACAAGCTATTCATTCATTGAAATTTATTTCATGCTTCTGAATATATTCTATAAAAATTGTATATTGACATATATTTAATATCAAGATCCTATAGTTATTAACCAGTGGTCAACTAGTGGTTCACTTGAACTGGTTTAAAAGTGTTGAAACTGAGCTGAAAGGGTTGAAACCAACAATTTCAAAACTAGCAACTTTTATCGTAACAACTTGGACCTAATGTGTATATGGAAAGTTTAAGATTGAAAAGCTTGATGGTTCTGATAAACATTCAATATATTCTTATGCTCAGTCGAACAAGTCAGATGTATTTTTGAACCACTGAATTATGTTTAAAACAATAATACTTAGTTTTAAGTATTACATTGAACTTACTGTTTTCACTTCTAGCTAGAATTTTTAAAATCAACTGTGGGAGTTATTTCAGTATTAAATCTATACAGAGTGCGGGAATGTTGCATGCTATTTACTTACTTGTTTCAATGATTAACTTTGTTGCAGTGCCAAAGATAAGCTTAAAACCTCCACCTCCAGTAGTCACACAGTATGAAAGCCAGCAACAAAAAACCTCAAGCATTGCAAATTATATTTTTTATAGTTAAGTGTGCAAAATTGAACTATTAATTAGTTTCAAACTGCTTCCAAATTTACAATAAAAGAATATATTGGAAAAAGTATTCTATTTCATATTGAGCTCATATCATTATTATCCTGGTTAACTAGTAACTTTAGTCAAAATGGTTCAAATCAATACCTTAAAAACTAGCAACTTCTAAATCATACCAACTTGGGACTAATGTGTACGTGAAAAGTTCAGGACTGAAAAGCTCAGTAGTTCCAATAAATAACCAGGATATTATGCTAAACAAATATCACTTACTTGTTTCAACGATTAACTTTGTTGCAGTGCCAAAGAAGAGCTTGTAAGCCCCAGTTCCAGCATTCACACAGTATTAAAGCCAGCAACAAGAAGCCATATATATTGCATCATACATAGTGGTTGATTAATGTAAAAATTATGAGGTTTTTGTTCATTTAAAACTATTTAGTTCTGATACGTATATCAAACTAAAGAGTATAAAGTTATTATCCTAGTTAAACTGGTTACATGCTTAGTTCCAAGTTAAATGTACGCTTACAGTACTAATTTGTATTACTTTTCAGCTAGAATTAAATAAACAATCTATGATTTAATTCAGTATTAACTCTATACCGACTGACGTAATACAATGCAATGCAAACTACTTACTTGTTTCAATTGTTAACTTTGTTGCAGTCGCAAAGATTAGCTTATAACCTCCACTTGCACCAGTCACACAGTAGAAATGCCAGCAACAATAAAGCTTGTGAATCCTGAATTACACATTGTTGTTCTTCAGTGTACACAATGTAACTATTAACTTATTTAAAGTTATTTCCAGATTCAAAATATATACTACAAAAACAGTATTGGTAAAGTTCGTATGTTTGATATTCAGTGCATTCAATTATTAGCATAGTTAATTGATTAATTAGAGTAAACTGGATACTTTCATTGGACAGGTTTCTTGAGTTGAAAGCCAAGTAATTTTTAAATCCTAATGAGCATGTGGAAAGTTCATGATTGAAAAGCATGATGTTTCCGATGAACCAGAATTACATTTCACTGAGTAGATTAATATTTGAACCATTGAGTTATGTTCATAAATTCAAAAAAAGTATTATTATTAAATTTACACGTACAGTATATATTTGTATTCCCTTCCAGATAGAATTGAACAATGACTATAAGAGTTAATTCAACATTAAACCTATTCTAACTGCAATGATGTTAAACAAACATTACTTACTTGTTTTAATGGTTAACTTTATTGCAGTGCCAAAGATGAGTTTATAAGCTCCAGTCACACAGTGTAAAAGCCAGCAACAAGAAGCCTTACAGGTTGCATCATGTGTTCTTCAAATCAAGCCATTGATTGATTTATTTTATACTTTTAACAATATGATTCCAAAAGGTGTATTGGCAAAGTTTCATATAAAGTTACATAGTTAAAATTTCATATTAAGTTATATAGTTATTATCCTGGTTAACCTGTTAGTTAAACTTTGAAGACAAACCTCAAGAACTTAAAAACAAGCAACTTGTAAGTCATGCTAACTTATGACTAAGGTATAAGTGGAAGGTTCAGAAATAATTGATTAGCATATTAACTAAATAGTTGGAGTTATGGTTATATATAACATATATCTGGAATAAGGTGGTCTATAGAAACTGTTTTGTAGTTAAGCAACCCGATTCAGTTTCTTACTTACTTTTTTCAACAGTCAGTTGGATTCCTGAGCCAAAGTAGACTTTCCATCCTACACCCTCAGACACACAGTGTTCTCACTCTGATCAATAAGTATACAGATATTGTATGGTTTCCATTGCAATTTCTGGATGTGTTTAACTTAAATTTTTATAAAAAAAAAAAAAAAATCATCTATTTTTTATTGGATGAATATATAACATATATATCTCCTATTGGTTTATAATACTGTAACATTAAATAAAAAAATTATCATAGAACATACATTAAGCAAAGGACCATATCAATTACCAGTATGACATTCATGTCTAACTAAAGGAATATACTGTTTATATCTGATTTATTTTTATGTGTGTGGTTTTGTGTTTGAAATGAATGTATTGGAGTTTACTATTGTGAATATTCAGTCATTTTAAAGCTTCATTGTAAAATACCCTTTTTTTTCTAGAACAAACCCAATTCATTCAATAACACTACAGTGGTAAAATAAAGTACACAACGGGAATCAAATGAGTAGAAAATCTTGTAAAAGCTTAATGGAATATATAACGCATTATACTCACTGTAATTTATTATCAATTCAATGCCAGAACCAAAGATCAACTTTCCAAATCCATCTCCACTATACACACAGTCTCGAACTACATAACGTTAAGTCTACAGTGAAATGAGCAAAATAAAGGCAAAATACTACCCATTCCATTACACCATTAATTTTACACATTCATTTGAGAATATTTATGTATCCTCATTATATAATTGAAATAAATCTAATGGTGGCCTAAGATTTGTGCACAATACTGGATATACAATATAATTTTATACAAAACTTTTAAATATTATCATCTTGGGATTTATGTAAATATGTTGAAAGGTCAGGATTGAAAAACCAGAATACCAGAAAATTATTCTACGGAATTCAACATTGAATGTATTCATTTACTTACTAGTTTCAATGATTAAATTTGTTCCTTTGGCAAAAATGATCTTATTCCTTCCAGCTCCAGTATTCACACAGTATAAAAGCCAACAACAAAAAGTCTCATGGGTTGCTTTGTGCATTGTGTTTTCCACAATACAAACTCAAACAATAATTTGAAGTAAAACTATTTAATACTTCCGTATATTATTGCACAGATTGAAATCATAAGCTGAATATTGAAATATTTAGATTCAGTTGTATCTGCTTGTTAACTATTATTTGTATTATAATTCATTTTTTTGCACCAGCCAGCTAGTACAAAATATAAATACAATTCACATAATTTTTTTTTGTTGTTGCACACTTACTTTTTTCTACAGTGAGCTTGATTCCTGAGCCAAAATACAGTTTCCAGTTTCCACTTCCAGTCACACAGTGAATTGGCCCTGATCAATTATTCTAGCTTTTTCATTGTACTGAATTTGTTATTGAATTAATTTCAGTGTATTTGAAATAGTTTGTATATAGTGGCTATAGTTGAATCTCAAAACTTTAAATATAAATTAAATATAACAAAATACTTTCCATAAATAGTGAATTCTGGATACTATTAAATGTATATATAGTAAATGAAAATCAATCAAATAAAAGTTTTGCAGATGTTTAAGGTTCCTAGATTTCGGGTTTAAAAATTTTACCTACTGTAGGTTGAAGAAAGATCATTGCTAAGCTCAATTTTACTTTAATTCCACATTGGTTTTCAATTTTGACCTGTCATATAGCACATTACATACTTAAAAATTCTCTAACTGTAATATATCACAAATGAAGCATTTACTTACTGGAATTGAGTATCAATTTTATAGCTGATCCAAAGATCAACTTTCCATATCCGCTTTGAGCATTCACACAGTAAGAAATTGCATGACACTAAATGTATTAAACAAGAGCAAAGTAACTACCTACTTCCATCATTACCAAAAAAAAGTTACTAAGTATGATGATACTTTGCATAGTGTGTCTATTTGAAGTCAAATAACTTTCTTTTGTGACATCTAGATGTTTTTTCTTCTTACTTTCAGTGGACACATTATTATCACTACAGCATTGTTAAGCACTGAACAGAAAAGTCAATATAAGCCTTTTTATATACTATGTCAATATATTATTACTGTATATGACATAATAGACTAAATATGAAATAATGCTTGATTCTACTAAGCTTTGTTCCAGTACCAAAAATAAGTTTAGTCAGTCAAACAAAATGAACAACAATATCAAATATTCCAATGAAGTAAGTAAGTAAACATAATGTGATCACTTACTTGTCTCAATGACCAACTTTGTGCCTTTACCAAATATAAGCTTATAGCCACTTGCATCAGTCACACAGTATTTAACTAAGTAACAAAAAGCCTCTACTTCAACAGTTGGGTTGCCATATTATTGTTTCAGTGTAAGTTGAACCTATAGGTTATAAATGAATTTACGAGTACACCCAGATGGATATACAAGTATCTCATGTATACAATTAAGAAGGTAAAGGGTTTATGGCCTTGTCACATATCCCAATCAACTAACTGTCAATAACAAATAATGTATTCACTTACTTGTCTCAATGATCAGCTTTGTGCCTTTACCAAAGATGAGCTTATACATTCCAGATGAATCAGTCACACAGTACGTAATCAGCTAACAAAAATCCTCTAGCACAAGCCGTAGTTGCCTTAATTCCAGTGTAACATCTGAGATTATAATTATATGCGGTTGTATTCTGTTTAGATCAAAATGATCCTAAACTGACTGCCCCAATCAAAATGCTATTAAAATTCAACTATCGCACTTTTCTCCAGCATCTTCATAACTCAGTTTCTCAAAATTCATACTTTTCTCAGAAATGTATACAAATTTGTAAACGCTACATAAAAATATATACTTTTTAGAGCAAATACTTACTTGTTTCAACAATCAGCTTGATTGCTGAGCCAAAATAGAGTTTGGTAACCCCAGTGCCAGTCACACACTGTACTATCCCTGAGCAATAACTTTGCATTGTTGTTGCAAACTTTATACTGAGATCCTTAATGGAATTTGGTCTATTTTAAATACATTGAACAAAGTTAATTATCAGTCTATCAAGTAATAAGTAAAACGGCATGGCTGAATTTTGCTGTTTATTACAATCTCATTCAGGCAAGTGAAAGGATCCATGTTTCTTACAATGAAATTTTGCATAGTTCAAATTGGGTTTGTATAAAATGTATATAAATATAATGTATGTAAATACTATATAATGGGGTTAATTTGCTGTAAATTGGATCAAAAAAACACCTATATAAGTGGTGTAAATGGTGGTGAATTCAGAATTTTTGGAGTCTACAGTATTTCACAAGAAAAACCAAATTGTACTGTATTTATTACATTTATATTTATACTATATTGTAGACATTATATTTGAAATTTGTAAGATGTTTTAGCAACAAGTGAAAATCAATTTTGAAAATACTTTACTTTTGAAAAAAAAAATGGAAAAGATTTATATATATCTGATGCAATTTTACTCTGTGCAACTGCATGTTTTAAAACCACGCAATAACTATGCATTCTGTAAAGTAAATTACAAAGTGTACAAAACGTACATTACTACAAACACTTACTTGACTGTACCAGCAGGTTTGTGCCTTTGCCGAAAGTCAGTTTTCCAACAGTATTAGACACACACTGCTACACCTCATTACAATTTCTCAAAAGTCATATATATGCATTTGACTGTTGAATCAAGTACTATAAGTACTACACACTCCAAAATTTTGCCTTTTTTGCTTTTAATAATCTCAACCAAAAAACAACATATATGAGATGGTAGTCCAGTACCAAAAATATCGTTCAATATTTACAGTTAAGGGATCATAGTACATATGAGATACTATATTACGACTTGAAATGAACATAAAAAAGGAATAGAAACACTCGCCTTGATCTACTACAAGTCGTGTACCAGTGCCGAAGATAATCCTGGTACCACCAGTATTCACACAGACTTATAGTCTATAGCGAATACACCATACGTACTGTACCATACCTATACCTATACCTCATGCAGAAATGTAACCTAGAATTTATATGCATTTCTTTACTATTTTAACGATTTCTAAAACAACAACAACAACAAAAGTTTCAAGGTAAATTTCTGGCGAAGTAAACTATATTGGTTTGCCTTGTGAATTCCCCACCATTAGGACCAATTATATAAGATTAGGATCTTTTTATTTGTTTAAAATGATAGCACTTACTTTTTTCTACAATCAGTTTCATTCCAGAGCCAAAGTAGATTCTGTTGTTTCCAGTCACACACTGTTCTTTCTCTTATCAATAACTTTTTTAGTAAACATATGTTAAATATTTCAAGCTTAATAATTAAGAATCGGTATATATTACAATAAATCTTACTCGAAAATAGAGTCAATCGTGCGCTATGAGTTTGTGTAATAAATGGAATGAAATTCCTATAATACACACGACAGAAAACACTTACTTGACTCTACTAGCAGTTGTATGGCTTTCCCGAAGATAATTTTCTGTGCGTTAGTATTCACACACCGATACAGGTCACTACAATTTCTCTAGCCTCCATTGTGTACAGCAGAATACAGTTTTTTTAAATACTCTAAGCATTGACACGAATCGTGCCTAAATGTAACCTAGCATTTACACACATTTCTTTGAAATCGTAAAGATTTTTTAAACTACACATAAATTGCTATTTAATAACTGTATTTGTGATTACAAACTACCGCAATAAAGCCGGTTTTATCCAGTAAAATACTGCATCATATAGCAGGCAAATTATGCAAAAAATTTTTTTTTTTTCGACCCCACTTACTTTTTTCCACAATCGTTCTTGAACCAAAGTATATTTTGTTGTTTCCAGTCACACACTGTTCTTTCTCTTATCAATAACTGTCTATTAGTAAATCAATATATATTACAATCAGTTTTACTCTAAGCCTTGAGTGTAAGAATACTGGATATAAATCATTCTATTAGCAATATCACTATCACAATCACTAAATAATAAGATCAAGCAGAATACAAAATTCATTTTTCTAATTGAACAATCAAGTATTTTTTTCTACTAATAAATTTGGGAATAAATATGTCTCAAAGCTTTTTTGTAGCAATAAAATATATTACAAATATGCAGTACATTTAGCATAATAAATAAGTCCTTAAATGTTTATCCCTTTAAGTTTATTTCTAGCAAGCAAACCAGTAATGACAATGGCAGGGGAAAAACTCCCTGAGATAGAATGAGGCTTGCAGCCCTGAGCCTTCCTAGCAAACTTTTTATAATGATAACAGTCCAAATAACACGATTTTTACCCTTTTAATATATGTTTATTATGAAAGATTACTGATAACCCACCTGATTGCACTGTCAGTTTTGTGCCTTGTCCAAATATCACTTTGTTTCCTCCTCCGCTTTGAGTCACACAGTATTTTATGGCTTGACAAATACTTATAGAGATAATTATGTCTATATTAAAAAGATCTATTGCTGGCTTCTAGATATTAAACCTTAAGACTTACGTATATATTATAGCAAAACTACAGAAGCAATGCATATCTGAATTCGTTCATATTTATTGTGTAAATATTTCCAACATTTTCAATTTAAGATTTTCTACCGTACGGATACAACTTGTAAGTGATTTGATTTTTTTTTTTTTATGTGAAATTTTTCATTATGGCCAAAGCAACAAGTTAGAAACAAGATCTATGAAACCTGCCAATAAAACCCATCATGCACTATTCTATGTATTTCAAAGCATCAAATGTAAACAATAAATTATTATGATCAATGATTTATCATATGCTATGAGTTCATGTAACGAATGTAGAGATATTTCTATAATACAGAAGACAGAAAACACTTACTTGACTCTATCTGCAGTTTTACAGATTTGCCAAAGATCCTTTTCTGTGCATTAGCATCCACACACTGCTACAAGTCAGTACAATTTCCCTAGCACCCAGTGTATACAATAGACTACAGTTTTGTTAAATACTTGTGCAGAAAGGTAACTTAGCATTTACACGCATTTCTTTAAATATGAAAGATTTTTCAAAACTAGACAAAATACGCAATCAGTTCATTTAAAAGCATTGAATTGAACTGTATTTGTGATTAAATTCCACTGTAATAAATCTCTCCTGTTGAATAGTACATCATATACTATTGTAAAGGCAAAATACGCAAATAATATATGGATTTCTTAGACAAAACTTACGTTTTTCCACAATTAAAGTCATTCCTGAGCCAAAGTAGATCCTGTTGTTTCTAGACACACACTGTTCTGTCCCCTATCAATAACTCTTAATCAATCTAGATCTAGATATGTGTATTACGTTAAATTCTACTGAAGCAGGAAGAACTGTGAAATTGAAATTAATAAAGAAAGTATTACAAATAAATCGTTAGTACTGTATGTAATAAGGAAAAACATACAGTGGCTTGGCAATATTATATTAATATTTTAGGACCTTAGCATTTATATTCAGGAATTACATTTATGATGTTTAGTATGAAATTATATGTCATACTGAGCTTCATTTTTTTTTTTTAATACATTTTAAAAAATTTTGTATAGTAACATTTTTACTTTACTACAGATTTTTTTTTATTTGTTTTATAGAACTTGTAAATGATTTTGTAATATTCTAGGCAGTTCTACTTAGGAGATTCCAAATTAAATTCAGATTTTTGGATGTATAGCTATAAAAAGCTATACAATAGCTATAGTAAATTGTACATATCGTAGAATATTGCATAATGTGAACTTACTTGATTGTACCAGCACTTTTATTTCTTTGCCAAAGGTAATTTTTCCTCCATAGCCAGTAGACACACACTGCTACACCTCATAACATTTTCTCTATAGCCCTTAATGTACATTGTACAAAAAAACCTGACCTTAAGTTCAACACTAATTTTACAATCAGCAGTGGATTATTACACTATTTTATTCTTCACTTTTAAATATATTTACAACTGTTTATTTGTATTCTTTTTTTTTTTTACAGTACTGGCAACCTTGTTTCCTTGCGTCATTAATTTCACACAATATATTCGATAGAGTGTTTTGTTTTTTAGATATATCCTGTATATACAGCACATTTTCTAGATTTATGATATCATTTGTGATTCCAGGATTATATAAACCAACAAAAGACAAGCAGCATAAAAGAAAAGTTAAGAATGTATCCTACAATATGTACAGATTTCATGAATAAAATAATTATCCTGAATAATTATAGATTCCGAACAATATAAGACGACTAATGTGTTATCAAATATGAATTTTTTTCACACTTGCCTGATTCTACTATTAGTTGTATTCCAGTGCCAAAGATCACCTTGTTTACATTCACACACACTTACAGTCTATAGCAATTACTTAAGTATGCTGGCCTCATGTATCTAGCTTACACGATTGGAATTTTCTTGAATTCTGCAGAAATCATAAGCAGAAAACACTGAATAAAAACGAATCCAATCGATAATCTTCAAATAGCCAAAATTGTCCGTCTGGATAACATACAATATGCATGGAACAATTGATAAAAAAACATTTCAACCTGTCATATTGTCACACCAGACAAATGTCACACTTTGTATAGAAATCCATGTAATCAATGAAACACAATGTAGAAAATGTCATAAAACTCACTTGAATGTACCATAAGTTTTATGCCTTTGCCAAATATGAGTTTTCCTCCAAAATTGTTAGTCACACACCGCTACAGTCTATAACATTTTCTCTTTGGCCACCACTGTATAAGCTTTCAAACATAATTCTTTCACTGGTTTTGTAACTAAATGCCTCAGGGTCAATCGTTGTGTTGCATCATATACATATCATGTATAAACCTTAGCTTACCATTCATTTATAAACCCTTTTAATGAAGCAAATATGGAATTATTTACCACTTCAACAAAGACTATTCAATATACTAAACATTTCACTTACTTTTTTCTACAACCAGTTTGATTCCTGAGCCAAAGTAGATTTTGTCACTTCCAGAATAAGTCACACAGTGTTCGGTCCCTCATCACTAACTCTTCATTAATGGTAGGGATGATGGTTCAGTATTCCTTTTCACAATTTCACTTATATTTAACCTACATGTATATAATGAGTTTGCATGGGCTCCAAATACAACAACAAACTTATGAAGTTAAGCGTAACATAGATACGTGTATTGCATTGCATTGATATATTACATTGATATTTTTTATCCTACCTGAATTCACTGTAAGTGTAGTGCCTTCTGCAAAAATGACTTTATATCCTGCTGTACTCGCAGACACACAGCTTTTTATTGCTTGACAAATACATAGGCTTGTTCTGCCTTCAGCTGTAAATAACTATAAAATGCAATGTTAACTAATGGATTATTCGAGATTTGCACCGCATTTTACCTCAGTTTACCTCAATTTACGAAAGGCATTCATTTTTATGAGTCATCATCAGATGTACCAACTATTGAATAGTAATTAGTGGTCACACTTTTTTTCAACTTCAACTTTAGTACAAAATTGTACTAAACATTATATTAAAATTAAAGTTATTTATCATTTATCATTTCGTAATATTTAAAAATGAATAAATAAAAAGACATTACTTTGTAATCTGCTTCACTAATGCCGTTTTATTTTTAAAGTTTAGTGCAACTTATAGTACAATGAGAGAATTTCAGCTTTGTTGGACAATAAAAAAACATGAAGCTGGTACTTATTTTTTTAGTTTTCCCAATTGGCTTTTTTTCCCCATACCTTAGATTTGAAATTTGAATGCAAAAATGAATTCTACAGCAAAATATTATATAGTTTAGTATATTACAGTATAGTATAGTATAGTATAGTATAGTATAGTATAGTATAGTATAGTATAGTATA
>JAAIIK010000082.1:176144-204252 GCA_014706435.1 Silurus glanis
ATATATATATATAATTCTTTTGGGTTTTTTTAATAGATTTGAAATATTCAAAAAACAATTACTGTTACAATGAAAGTTTATTTATATCCCACCTGAAAAAATAGTTTCGTTCCTTTTCCGAATATTACTTTATATACTTTATAATATTACTTTATATACAGTCGCACAGGTTTCTATGGATTGACAAATACATGTGCTACATATTCTGTTTTAGTGTATTCGACTTAGTAAAGCATTATAAAATTGTTGCTACACAAAAGGTTTTGTAACATTTTCTACTTGTAATTTTGTTTTTTTTTCATTATGTGCAGAATGAGAACATGACCAGAACCTTTTGTGTAACTCAATTCAACTATACTTAAAGATTCAAATGTATGTCTAAGTACTTTTTAATGAAAGAATGTGAAATCTCATTATGTACTAATTGCTTTAGTAAACTCTTAAAAGAATATTATAAAACTACATAAGAGCTTTATATAAACATTTAAATAATCATTTACAGCGAAATATATTCTTATATAAGAAGTTATGAAAACATTTTGTGCGTTTATACTCACTGGAATGAATGACAAGTTCAATGCCTGATCCAAAGATTAACTTTTGATTTCCTCCAGTATTCACACACTGGGAAACGTCATAACACTAACACTAGTACACTAAACAAAAGCCAAATGACTACTTATATGAACAATTAACACTTAAAAAAAAAAAGACCTTTCAACGTTCCTACTCTATAAATTCATAATCTGAATGTAATTAAATTACATGTAGCAAGTAATACAAAAAATAAAAACTTTCTTAATTACAGCAAACACTTACTTAAATGTACCGAGAGCGTGATGCCTTTGCCAAAGATCACTTTTCTTGCGTTATTATCCACACAGTGTGACACTTCATTACATTATCTCAAGTAGTATTCAATGTATATAATTTAGTCAAACACAATCACACAGATGCCCAGAATTTTAGAACTTAAAAAATAAAATATATATATAAGATGTATGTATAAGATAAATAAGATTAGGATGTTTGTAACTCTTTTTGTTTAAATTACACTTACTTTTTTCAATAACGAGCTTTGTTCCAATGCCAAAGTAGATTCTGCCACCTCCATAATTATTCACACACTGTTCCATTCCTTATCAATAACGTATTCAAGTATTCAAATACTATCAACTATCGCTTACTTTATTTATATACAATATGTATTACCATATATAACGTAAGAAAATTCTACTGTAAAAATTTGGTACAGAGTTGAAATGTACACTATAAAAGGTCTTACATTACAATCCGTTGTTAAATGTCTTTTAGTCTAGTCATAGTTAATAGGAGTATTAGTAATAGTCATATCTACACTATGATTGCATTATTATTCATTATAATGCTATATTCTATATATATGGATCTTTGTGACTTTATACATTGCTTACTTATGATTGTAAAGTTTAAGGAAAATAGTTAAGTTACTAGGAAAATAGGAATATTCTATATACTATACTATAATAACGTAATTGTACTGTTCTACTACATACGGTACTGAATTTGCAGTACTCTGTGAAAACTTCACTAACGAAATACATCGTACCAATCAGGAAAGGCGCAAAAATTCAGTAAAGATTCATTATTAGTTACTAGACGACTGTTAGTTATTAGTTACAAAATACTAAAAGACATATTCATACTTGATATATATGATGATACAGTATGGAAAAGTAGATCTTCTATGTTTTATACTCACTGGAATGAATGACCAATTTTGCACCTGATCCAAAAATTATTTTTTGAATTCCACTTCCAGTATTCACACACTGGAAAGCTACATAACAGTAACTCCGGTGTATTAAATGGAAGCCAAATAACTATTTATATGCGCTGTTAAAATAGAAATAGTAATAATTTTAGAACTTTCAGACACACTGAATTTGTATAGTATAATTATACCTTTCACATGCAAAATCTATTTGTTTTTTTTAACCAATTGAAGCTATTTATTATATCTGAAGAACATTTGAAGGTATCTAGTCAGTTATTTCATTATATACAATTTTATTGTGATCTAGTTTTTTTTTTCTTTAAGGCAAAGATTATAAGAAAAAAAAAACAATTTAAACTTCTCAGAATAGAAAATTTGCTTCAAGTTTTTGTTGCAAGCTCATGCAAATAAAACTGCAGTAGAACGTATTAATGGATAAGTCTAAGGTACAGAGTGTCTTGTGCAAAAATGTGGATTTTTAGCATTTCTCACAACCAGAATTAAAACCGTTACAAATGCGAGAGTTCTACAGTATAAAACATATGAAATTTGCTTCAAGTTTTTTTTCAAGTTCACATGGAAGAAAATGGGTATGGACAATGGATATGGCTAAGATAGAAAGTTTTTTCTATTATCAGTTTTGTTCCCGAGCCAAAGTAGATTTGTTTTGCACCAGAATAAGTCAACACACTGTTGAGTTCCATATTAATAAGTCTCTATGTATCTCTTATTACAGGCCACAAAACACAACTTATAATAAGTTCGAAAGGATAATGAACTATATCCCACCTGAATTTACTGTAACTTTTATGCCTTCTCCAAATATGACTTTATATCCTCCTGCACTCGTAGTCACACAATTGTCTATGGCGTGACAAATACTGGCGCATTTTCTGGCTTTCATTATGCTAAAATAACGTGAGTATCAGTGGATATAACTACAAATCATTTTGTTAAAGATAAAGGTAAAAGCCTCAAGCTCAAACAGTAATGCAATATGTTTAATTGAAAATTATTGGATTGTTAAAATATGAAATTCAGTAATAAGATTTGTTTTTTTGTATTATTGAATTTTTTTCCAGCATGCATAACATTATATTAATACTACAGTAACATTAATACAATTATACTCATGGCCACATCCTTCATCAATTCTATAGGGATTTTTGCAAATGATAATTGAAAAAAAATGGATAATATTTTATGCAAAAAATAAAAAAAACGTAAGCAATAATTAAAGTGTTATTTCTACTCACGGGAATAAATTCTCAATTCTGTAGCTGATCCAAAGATTAACTTTCGATTTCCACTCCCAGTATTCACACACCGAGAAGCTACATGACACAAACTCTAGTGTACTACCGCAAAGGCAAATAACCATTTGTATGTACTTGTATGTTCAAATTCTTGTTTCACACTGAACTAAAGTTTGCAAACATATTTCATGAAGGAAGTTATATGTAGAAATGTAGAAAATAGAGAAAATCTCTTTAACTGAAGACTTACTTGACTGTACCAGTAGATTTATGCCTTTGCCAAAGATAATTTTTCCCAAATTATTAGTCACACAGTGCTACAAGTCTTTACATTTTCTCTGTAGCCTCTAATGTGTGAAATAGGCTGTTTAGTGCGAATTGAATTTCAGAACAAAACATCAAAATGCACTAATACTGCTGGGTTGTTGCCTATAAACTGAATTATTCATTTATTTAAAACCCTTTCATTAACTATATACATTATGCAACTGTAGTATGCCACAGACCAGCCATTAAAAACATCTTACAGCATTGCCTCACTGTGAATGGTTAAATATATATATATATATATATTAATATTTAATAAAATAAATATATATATAAAAAAAAAAAAAAAAAATACAGTTTGTAATTAAAAATACATGATTTGAATATACAATTGTGAAAAAATTGTAAGAGTACATCTTACTATTGTATGTTGCATTAAGGCAAAAAAAAAAAAAAAGACTTTCACACAAGTAAATCGGCCTTTATAATACTTTTTGCTAGTTTTACTAGCTAGAGCTTACTTACTTTCTTCAACAATTAGTGTTATTCCAGAGCCAAAGTAGATTCGGTTGCCTCCAGTATTAGTCACACACTGTTTTAGCCCTTACCAATAACCCCCTCTTGCTTTATTGCAGGGGTCCAACTTTTGGTTTACTTTTTAATATATAGATATAAATATCATCAAATTCTACTGCAATCATTACAGTATATAGTATACAGTATTATAATATATACTTTAAGAGAATTTAATATTTTGTACAAGCAGCACTACCTAACTATACCACCTAACTTTTCAAAAATAAAAAGTTAATAGAATATAGAATATGGAAAATGAATTATGTCCTACCTGAATTTACTGTAAGTTTTATGCCTTCTCCAAAAAATAATTTGTATTGTCCCCCACTTGCAGTCACACAGTTGCTTAAAGCTTGACAAATACTTGTCTTCCTGAGTACATTGCACTGTATCTAACTATAAAAATTACTTTAGATTTATGTACCAATAGACAATGACGCTCAGGAATTAAGGTAGTGTATTTAATTGAAGGTTGTCACGATTTAATTGAAGGTTGTCACGATCACAATTTTTTAGACTTCTGTCTGTGAAACCTATGAATTACCTAAATGAAATTTCTACTGTAGTTTCAAATGCACGAGTATTACTTATAACTTTGGTTCCAACATGTGGTATTAATGTCAAAAAACACATATGATAGCATGTACTGAATACAAATTTCAGTTGGCAAAATTATATATATAAAACTACATGAATTCTACATTCATGTAGTTAATGTATTTAATTTCATTGCCACATTGGGACAAATGAAAGTATTAATTGAAACCGTGTACCATATTAATCAAAGATACAGAATTAAAATGTATTTTAATGCAAAAATATATTTAACATATATATATATGCAATTCACTTACCAACTTCAACAAGCAGTTTGGTCCCTTTTCCAAAAATGATCTTATTAGTACTACCAGTCACACACCCATGCATGCCATAACAAATACTCAAGTTGTGCAATTTACAATTCAATAAGTTTTTAAGGGAGAAATCAGATACTAAATGCTGATCTGTAGATCAGACACCAAACTGATATAGTTAATGTACTGAAATTCAGGTAAGACACAATGTACAGTAAAAAATAAACACTTACTTGACTGTACCAGCAGTTGTATGCCTTTGCCAAGTATCAGTTTTACATTGTTATTCACACACTGCTCCACCTCATGACATTTTCTCTACAGCTCTAAATGCATGCCATTGACTGCTTTATAATGCATATAATGCAATATAAAAAAACTAAAGTACAACTTGGTATCGTATTTATGCATATGTGTACATAGAGTAGAATGTATATAGATCCTATAAAATACATTAAATACTTTAAGTACATTTATTATGTTTTTTTTAAATTAGAATCGAACCTATCCAATATAGTATATACTAAACAAAGTCACAAATGAGTATAGATTTGTATGAAGGTATATTAGAAATGCTTGCCTGATTCAACTATGAGTCGTGTTCCAGCCCCGAAGACCAGCTTGTTGCCAGTATACACACACACTTACGGTCTATATCAAATACTTCAGGGTCTTAGGCAACATTGAAAATCTGGGATTTTTAATTTTATTTTTAATCTAGAGAAAAAACTAATGTTTTAGAATTTGGAAAATGTTTAAACAAAATCATGTCAAAGTCAGATGTTGAAGAATTACCACTATTTCTATGCTGCTAAAATGCAGTGGCTAATAGTGGATATACAATAAATAAATACATTTTGAAAAAAATATATTTCTTAGAATAAACATTTTACTTCATACTTAAGGTTTCATTTGCAGATTTTATCAAATAAAAAATATATATACTAAGCAAGCAATTCAGGTAGTTTCTAACAACATTACTGATATTTTCGGACATTAATGTACAAATTTAAAACTTCAAATGTGTTTTGAAAATGAGTTGATACAAAAAAGAATAGAAACACTCGCCTGCTTCTACTATAAGTTGTGTTCCAGTGCTAAAGATAATCTTTGTTCCTCCAGAATACACACAGACTTCTACTCTATACCAAATACATGAACATACACTCATGCAGAAATATCATCTAACTTTAATCTTTGGAATTATTCGAAATTTGTGAACTTGACAAAATGATAATAATATTTTTACATTAAACCAATTCCTATAATTCTTTCCCTGTTTCCTTTTACCAAATTGTACCTGTTCTGGTCAGACAAATAGGAAATTACTGATAGGATTCAACTAAAGTTTTTAAAGCATATTCTGTTGAATAATAAGGTACAAACAAACAGGCTGTATTCTTTTAGTTCTATTTAACCAAGACCAAAATCGCATACTATTTCTTCCATTATCAGTGCCAATGTAATACTCTATTATAATACCATTAGCATAAAGATTAAGATTTTTTTTTTTCAGATTTGTATATAAAATATTGTATGTTCTTACTTATAAAAGAACTTAAACATGAAAGATTATTTCTTGCTAAAGTTTTGTTGTAAATTCTTAGTAAAACTATAAAAAAAAAATTTCACAAACATTATAAATGCTACAACCAACCATAATTATAATAAGCTGACTTACTTGAACTTATTGTAAGCTTTATTCCTTGTCCAAAGATCAATTTATATCCAGAACCAGCATCCACACAGTGAATTGTGTCATTTCATTTATGTTCCAGTACACACTTACACTCTTTAAATTAGTAAAAATAGCAAAAAGTAAAATAGCTTCATAAGTCCAAGTAAAGCATTTGGAAATTTGCATTACATTTTATTTCACAAACTGAGACTGTTGCTTTTTTTGTCTTTTTAAAGACGTTTAACTTGCCAGCTTCATCAAGCAGATTAATCCCTTTTTCAAACTTAAAAATTGCATTAGAATTGCAATATAACATACAATTATTTTACCATTTGAAACATTCCTCTATGCCACAATGAACCCTAATCACTCTAATCAATTTTGGAAATTTCACATTCAATGACTTTAATATGACCAACAAAATATTATTAAAAAGAAATCACAAATTTCACAATGAAGCCAAATCACGATAAGTTGACTTACTAGAAGTTACTGTAAGCTTTGTCCCATGTCCAAAGATTACTTTTCTTCCAGCACCAGCATCCACACAATGAAATGTCTCATTTCATTAACTTTTCACTACACTCTAATCATTCCAAAGCAGCAAGAAACATCATGATGTTGTCTTGGCCAATACTAACATAAAGCTTTTCACATTGGTTTCAACAATTCATTGATTTCGGAATTTGAATTCGAAAATAATTCTTCCAAAAGTCATCAATGTCAGATTTTCAGACCATTGACAGTATATATTGCCGTATGAATTAAAACCTATATCCCTCAAGGATCTGTGACAAATAAATGAATTTTCTTGCTAATATATATATATATATATATAGCATTGTTCTGCTTTGTCTTCTAACATTCTGCATCCGGCGAAACTATTGTCAATCGAAATCCACAGGCAATTCATTTACCAACTTCAACAAACACTTTAGTTTCTTTGCCAAACATTTTGCAAATATTTCATGGATCTGTTTTCTCTTATAAAATCAAGGAATTTGAAAGATAACGTATCTATTTATAACAATATAATATAGCTTCAAGGTTGTCTAAATTCGAAAATGCTCACCATTTTCAAAATGCTACAATGAACTCTAAACTTCAAAATCAAAAAATGTTTCAGGATAAAATTTTGTTGTGAATTTCACTTTTCAAGACTACAATTACAAGATGAACAAAATATCTTACTACAAGTCATAAACAGACTTACTTGAAGTTACTGCAAGTTTTGTCCCATGACCAAAGATAAGTTTATTTCCAAACCCAGAATCCACACAATGAAATGTCTCATTTCATTAACTCTACTGTACTCTCTACTGTACTTCCAAATCACAGAGATACATAATCATGCCCTGATAACTGGCTTTATGTTCAAAACTAATGTATTCCCCTTTTATTTTGCCTGCTCAGAAAATATCCAACCCAAAATTTGTCAAATATTTTGTACATATGGTATATGTACATTGTTCTGCTATGTCTTCAATGTCTTCCAATATTCAAAATCAATGGGCATTTTGCTTACCAACTTCAACAAGCAGTTTGATCCCTTTTCCAAAAATGATCTGGTCAGTACTACGAGTCACACAGCATCACATACCATAACAAATACTCCAGTATAGTCTGTAATTTTAATTCTCTACTCGTTTTACTATAGAACTAAAGGTAAAATGCATGGAACCTTTCCCATTGTTAAACCTTTTCCTATCAAGAAAGGCTATATACTGGCCTCAACATACTATTAATGTGATTAATGTGCTAACAATAAACAAACAGCAACAATCCTATAACAAGTTTAAAACATTGATAGTTTGAAAGGTTGCCTGATTTATCATATATCACCTACTTGAAATTACTGTAAGCTTTGTACCAAGTCCAAAGATCACTTTTGTTCCACTGCCATCCACACAGTGAAATATGCCATTTCGTTAACTTTTCATCACACTTGAACTCAATCCGAAAACCTTGAAAAACTTGCATTTGTGTCCTAAATAGTTTTTTCTAATGGGCAGAACACAATAGTGTAGCTTTCGTTTTTGTCTGATATACAAAACTTTTGCTATTCAAAATATTCAGTCTCTACTGATGAAGCATTAATTGAAACCTACAACATTTCACCCAAGGAGAAATGTTTAACTATGTATTTTTGCATATACACTACCGTAATGACAGCTGAAGAAAACATTGTTCTTCTACATGGAACTAAAGCGAACACAAACAAGGACAACGACATTTTAAAGGCAACTCACTTACCAGCTTCAACCATCAGTTGGACTGCTTTTCCGAAAATGATTTTGTCATTGCTAAGAGTCACACAAAGTGGCACACCATAGCAAATACCCAAGGTTGACTGCCTCAGACTATTTCAAACTCATCTTTCTTTTAAAAAACATACAAGCAAACCCTCAAATGAAGCATTCGCTATGCAAGTCTACACCAAAAATATTCTAACATTTTCGATCCAACACCAAGTACCGTTAAGAGTCAGTATTGTTACTGAAGCCAACACTTATCTCAGAAGATACAGATTATGTATTGTTACTGGGATATATGTCTGAGTGACAAAGTGCTGTTAAAAGTATGTTCTATGTTAACACTTTATCATTTTATATCTTTTATATTCTCAAAAAAAAAAATCCTCTCGATGCAACACCAGCATCCAATAAAACTTTTTTCTTGTAACTCCTTATTAAACCAAGCAAATTGGACTGTAACATACATAACTTCAAAGGTTGTCTTATTTATTACTATTCATTTCACCATTTGAAAAATGCCTATGTCACAATAAACAGAAAAAAAAAATCACAAATTTCACAATTAACCCCTAATCATGATAAGTTCACTTACTTGCAGTTACTGTAAGCTTTGTCCCATGTCCAAAGATTACTTTATTTCCGGCACCAGAATACACACAATGAAATATATCCTTTCATTAACTTTCACTACACTCTATTTTAAGGCAGGAAGAAACATCATGATGTTGTCCAGGGCAATAAAAACATATAGCTTTCATCTTGTCTCTAATGATTCTTTCATTTGTGAGTTTGTTCTCCAAATTATTATTATAAAACATTAAGATTGATTTGCCCATCCTTATCATACATGTAGTATGTTCGATTCTTACCTATAAGAAAGATGATTTTACCTCAGCATTTTGTTACTTAATTCACTATTTAACTGTTCTTGAATTACTGACTTATTTCTGAAAATGAACAGGCAAAAATCCGAAGCTAGTTTACTCACCAGCTTCAACAAATAGTCGAGTCCCTTTTCCGAAAATGATTTTGTCAGCACCAGCAGTCACACAAAATGATACGCCATAGCAAATACTACACAGTAGAATGCACGAGACCCTATGAGACGTCTTTAATGGCGTAAACTGTACATTTTAATTCCAATAACAATACATGGGAATGCGAACATTACTAAACCGGTACTAAAGGAATTCATCCTTATATATATGCGTATCGTAATGTTTGTTACACTGAATGGCAATAATATCATATGTTTCAATGCTTCAATGCAAGTTATCGACTAACAAAATATACAATTTTAAGCTGTCACAAATTTTCAAAGACTGGTTTCAGTGTGACGTAGACAAAGTATTAGGTTTTGTGCTTTTTTTCTTGGTTTCTGATGTTGAAATTCTTGAAATAAATTTCTGTATATTCTGTATAAACTATGGCCTTATACTCATTAAAGGTTTTTTTTGTTTTTTTTTACTTTGGACATACTGTAGCATTTAAAATGTAATCTCATTTACCAGATTTATGGCACCACCATTATGCCCAGTATTTAAGATTGAACATTCAGATAGATACGTCATACTACAGAATCAGATAAGAATAAAACAAAACTTACGAGAATCCACGAAAAGTTTGACACCACTTCCAAAAAGGATTTTATTGTCTCCTCTAGTCACACAAAGCTACGTGCCATTACAAAAATGTACCCTCTTCAAGTTCTGGATAGATTCATATACTTAGTACTTACATACTCGTATATTTAATTCACATATACTAATATATATTAGTAATATAGATGAAAGATGCCGTTCATATTGAAATAGAACCAAACACAATTTGCTTTAACTTTTTTTTTTTTTTTTTATGAAATTTTAAAGGGTAACCAACTAATAAGCCAACTAGATATAAACACCACTAAAACTGTAATCATGTTATGCTATGCCTCTTTGGCACCTGTATTATCATAAAAAAAAAAAATAAATAAAAAATAGAAATTAAAAAACTTACTAGATTCCACTACGAGTGAGGTGCCTTTGCCAAATATGATCTTGTTCACCCCGCCAGTATTCACACTGAGAGAAACTCCATAGCAAATACTTCCCGTATGCATCAACAACCCTATGCAATGCTTTTTTTATATAATAATTTAATACTTTACTAGGACACAAGTACTACAGAACAAGTCGTTTAATAGTACTGATATTGCACAATTGTAGACTATTGTACTATATATATATATATATATATATATATATATATATATATATATATATATACACACACACACACCTGACTTTTACAGCCATACATGATACTTCCCCAAACTACAAATATTGAGATATTCAATATTCAGATCTAAAAGTATAGACATAGAGACATAAATCTGTAAACTCACGCTTTTCGATGAAAAGCCTGGTTGCACGACCAAGAATGAGTTTACTGTTGCCACCAAATGTCACACACTTTTACATATCAGTACATTAACCTGGTACACTCACTCGTTTTATGCTAGTTGTACGAATTACAACTAAATCATGACAAATATTTTTTCATTCGACTAAATGGCGGATTTGATACAAAGTACAAAAATAGTTTAACAACAAAATTGACACAAATTGACACCTACTAGAGAAATGTATCAATATTTCATAAAAGGAAGATGAAAAGTATCTATAGACTGCTACACAAATGCGTATATTCGATGAATTCAATATTTCTGTCGTTTTAAAATCATGAATTTACTCCTATTTACAAGCACCTTTACATTCTAAGTGACCCCAAATAGTTGTATTTTACTATACATTTGACAAGGAATTGAGGTGCAACCTTAGATGCTTTGGCACGAACTAATGCATTCAATATACCATTCATTTTTTGTCAATGTAAATCTAATTGTAACATTTAGCAAAACTGTCTTTCTCAAAAAAAGTTTGATTTCTTACCTTCTGTAACAAAAAATCTTTGCCAAAAAATTTATTTATATTCACCAACAGTCAGTACATTCTGATCTTCCATATAAAAAAAATTGGTGAGTTTGTGAAAGTCAAATAGACTAAAGCTAAATAAAAAACAAACTATTTTCATAGAATCAGACAGAATTGGATGTATGAAACTTACGTGACTCAACAGAAAGTTGAATGCCACTTCCAAAAAAGATCTTGTAGCCATCTCTAGTCACACATAGCTAAATGCCAATACAAAAAATACTAAGTGATATAATGTCAAAGTGATATAATATTTAGGAGAAGGACATATGAAATAAATGGGAAATATTTCACATTTTTGAAGCTCATTTGAAGAATAAAAGTTTTTTCAAATAGTGGTAGTACCAAATAGATATTAATGTTTTTTCCTTCAAAATTGCATGAATGAATTCAGTTTACATTTTTGTACATATCCGACATGCACTGCATCGATTCTCATGTAACTGAAGTTTCACAGCTTCAATTACATATGTAAAAAAATACACCTCAATTGATCCAAAATAGATTTCCAAAACTTGCTAGATTCCACTACGAGCGAGGCACCTTTCAAATACTCTAAGAACACAACACTGCAATTTTTTTTCTAAAACTAAATTTGTGACTTGTAAGGCAAAAAATCTCAATAAAACAGATTTCTACTGTAATGCAAAAGAACAGCAGTGTATTTTTGCATTAAATTTTGCTTGATAGTTTTATTTTATGAATTAAGTTCAAGGAACTTAATAAAAAAATAAGAATTAAAATATCACCTGATTCAATGAAGAGCTGAACTCCTTTGCCAAAAATAAGTCTGTCCGTGCTACCAGTCACACAATGCATATCTCCACAACAAAAACTTAATTCTGTAAAATATCTAATGCTTACATGGTTGTATCTCTTCTAGCTACATGTATAGTTGTGAAGTTTTATAACGAAAAGAAGAATAACTTCATCCATTAGTAAAAAATTCTTCTTCTTTTCTATTTTTATTACTTACATAAACTATATAAAAAAAGTAAAAAAAAAATTACAATGAATTATATTCATTCAACTATACTTACTGATATCCACTGACAAGGTAATGCTGATTCCAAATATAATCCTATTTGTCCCTCCAGTCACACATCATTTTAACCCAAACCAAAAAGTGTTTAGGATTGAGATGCATTGTTTTAATAAAAAAAAAAAAAAAAATAAAAAAAAAAACGATGTAACATTATAATATTCTAATATTGCATTTGCAAATGTTTGTATTTACAACTAAGTATTATTTCAAATGTAAAACTGAAGTGTTTTTTTCTAATGTAAAGAAATTGGACTATACAACAGTTAATTGTTGTCGCTGTTATACTGCATACATTTTTTGCTAATCAATATTTTAAAAAGTGGACTTTTATACGAATGGATGTATATATGAACTATAGTTAAAAAAAAATTAACTCACCTTTTTCAATAAAAAGTCTGGTCCCATAAACAAAAATGAGTTTCCCATTAGTTCCAGATGTCACACAGTATAACATACTACTACATTAATCAAGGAGACTTGATTAATCACCATACTACATGTATAAAGTTGGTCTAATAGTTCTACTAACTTATCAAATAAAGTTAGACATTTGTGAAATTATTAAAATGACATTAATAACATTCAAAGAATAAGTACCAACATAGAAAAATCATATAAATCTCAAAAGGAGGCAGGAATTTAGGTTGTTTGCATTCACATAAATTTAGTATATTTGAATGTAGTTCTTTGTTTGGTATTGTACATTAAAAAATTGTACATTTTGCAGCTTTGCTTCCAATTTCCTACCTACTGCAACATAAAACATGGATCTTTTACCCAAAAAAAGGTTTAGTAGGCAGCTAACAGTAACATATTCTGAACTTCACTACAAATAACTTTCATTCAATTAGTGAATGTTTAAAAGGTTTTTTTTTTTTTTTTTTTGGAAATAAATGTCAATAAAAATGTATTGTAATATCATATTAAATATCACATGCCCTTTTTAAAAATTATTCATGTTGTATTTTCTGTCTTTATCTAACTGCTTCTTACGCATGATACCAAGTTTAAGTTATATAGCACATTTCCCCCGACAATAATTAAATCTAAATTATTCAGCTGAGCCATGTAAAATGCAAAATTCAAGTGTTAAAATTTGCATTACTTTTTCAATTTCAATAAATAACTTACCTTGTTCTATTCTGAGATTGATTCCAGACCCGAAAATTACCATAGTTTTCCCTAAAGTAGTCACACTGAGCAACAAGCCATGACAAAATCTTGTCAGGAAAAGCAACAAATGAATGTAGTGTGTAAAAATAGTTCAATTTCAACTTCAAAATAGAAAGTCAACTCGACATTCAGTGTCAAGTTCAGTATTAGCTTGTGACATTACATTTTGATTAGCTATATAGGAAGTTTTAAACAGACTTCAATGGCAAAGCATTGTAATATGTTCTACACACACTATCTGAATGAAGGTATTGAGACACATCAGCTTTCCAGCCATATGTGGTTATTTCCCAAACTTTTACTACAAAGTTAAAGGCATTTAATTTGGAGTGGAAGATTGTAGAGTAAATGACCTGCTATAGAGCTCTGACCTCAACCCTTTTGAACACATTTTGGATTCCTTGTGGCTGAAGGAATACATATCTCCACAAACACATTCCAAAATCTAGTGGAACATCTTCCCAGAAGAGTGGAGGTTACTATTAAAGCAAATGCAGATTAACTATGGAATGGGATGCATAAAAAGTACATGCAAATCTCATTGTCAGGTGTCCACCAACAATTGTCCATAAAGTAATATAATCTAAAGCTGAACTTTTTAAGCATGTTCTTCATAAAGTAAAAAAAACAAAACATAATTTTCTGAATAATGTTTGATCAAAGAAATATATTGAATTATACTTACAAGATTGAACAACCTTTAGCTAGAACCAGAGGTACATAGGGTCAAACACCAATACATACTGTAAAACAGCATCCAATGAATTGGTGTTTAAAAAAAATGTAAAAATTAAACAAGAATTGAAAAAAAAAAAACTCCTTATGGTTTATTTGCACACATGTTCCTTGTGAAAAAAATATCAATGAAATTAGCAGCTTCATCTCAGCATTGTATCAAATAGATCCCCTTGGAATTGCTTCGATTGCTGAAGAATAAACAAGTGGGGGAAAAAAAGCATTGAAAGCCTCAAGTTGTTGCGATCGCACTCTAAACTAGATGTTGATTTCGACATGATGAATCTCCAAAATTAAAAAAAACAGTCAATATGTCAAAAAAGTCAATTTTAAGGGCACCATTAAGACCAATAAAACTCCTGCACAGCTCAGACGAATATGAGTTGCGGATGTGCAGCAGTTGCTTTGACGAACATCTGCTTCACTGCCCTACTTTCTACAAATGAACATACCTTATTCTCCTCCTGTGCATCTAAGAGCTACATCTCCATTGCCAAATATAATATAATGATTTTCTTGCCGTTTGTATGGGTGCTGTTTGTGTCTAACAGCTTTTAATGTTCCTGAATATAACATTCTACTAGTCACTGGTAGCCATTACAGTCTATATTTAATGCTGAAGATCCAAAAAAAAGCTCACCAAACTAATCAAGAAAGCGGTTGCTCGGACACGGGGACAGTTTTGAGGTAATAGTGGAGAAAAAAAAGAGGATAAACAGTAAATTCTCAGCTTTTTTGCACAATCACCAACTGGTTGCTCCTTCAGTAGAAGATTCATTTTGTGGTACAGGAGGTCGCTTGGGCCAACTCCGATATGAGTCTACGAATTAGCTCATTGAGCCATATTTGAACTTAGTAATTCAAACAACATCCACTATTTATGTCCATATATAACACTTTAACACTGTTCCTTTTCTTCTTCAGGGAAGATGTTCTCCTCATTTTGGATTGTGCTTATGGAGATTTGTGCTCATTCAGGCCTGGGGTGCAGTCAGCATTCCAATTCATTTCAAAGGTGTTCAATAGGATTGAGTTCAGAGCTCTATAGTAGAAGATCTACCACTCCAACCCATGGAAACCATATCTTCATCAAGCTGGCTTTGTGCACATTGTCATGCTGGAACAGTTTTGGGTGTCCTAGTTCAAGTGAAAGGAATATTTTATGCTAGCAGATCCAAAGAGCTCCTGTGTATAACTGAGGGTTTTGAATTTTGTGCTTAGAAGAACCACATACGGCTGGAACAGTATGGTTTTCCGAATTGTTTTCTCTCTCATTCATATAATGATACTCACATAATACAAACTATAGCTATAGCATAAAAAAGACTCTGTAAAAAAAAGCCAGGGATCTTATTCGACTCATTCAATATATATATTTACAATATCTCACAAAAGTGTGTACACCCCTCACATTTCTTCACATAATCTTCTTAAGGGATAATACTATAGAAATGAAATTTTGATCTATTTTAGAGTAGTCAAGGTGCAGCTTGTATAGCAGTATATATTTACTGTCCTCTGAAAATAACTTAACATACAGCCATTATTAACAAAATAGCTGGCAACAATACAGTCAACAATACATAGCTTGCATACAGTGAAGCATGGTGGTGGTAGCATCATGTTCTGAGGCTGCATGAGTGTTATTGGTACTGGGAAGATGCAGTTCATTGAGGGAAACATGGACTGACACATTCTGAAGCAGAAAATGATGCCCTTACTTCAGAAAATGTGCTGTTTTCCAACATAATAACTGCCCAGATGAGGCCGAGGAAGGTAAAGGTGATGGGGTGGCCAAGTATTTCTCCAGACCTTAACCCTATTAAGCACCTGTGGGGGCTCCTCGAGTGGAAGGTGGAGAAGCACCATGTGTCTGACATCCACCCGCTCCATGATGTCATTATGGAGGAGTGGAAGAGGATCCCAGCTCTGCAGCTCTGGTTCTAAAAATGTAACGTAGAGTTTAGTAGTGTGATGGTGGAGGGACAAAAGCTGTCTCTGCTGGTTCAGGTTCGTATGTTTCTGTATCTCCTTCTGGAAGGAAGTTAAACAGTTTGGGACTGGGATGTAAATAGTCAGTGATGATGTTGTGAGCTCTGCACAGACATCTGCTGTGGTAAAGATGCTTAATGGCAGGTAGATGAGGGTGGTAATGCGTTGGGCGGCTTTGACCACCCTTTGAAAGGGGCTTTACATTCACACACATTAGAGCCTCTGTACCATACAATGATGGAGTTGGTCAGAATGCTCTCAATGATGCAGCTGTAAAATCTAATTTGAATCTCTGGGGACAAATGTGCTTATATATAGCCTGCAGTCACTGATGAAATTGGATCATTTGTAACATCTGAATGAAATAAAATGCATTTGCTGTCATCAAGAATATAAGTACATTTTAAAACAACTCGGTCACAATATAGGCATTCTTGAAAAACAGTCTGTTTAACATCAATGGTGTATTCCCAGCCCATATCATTCAGTTTTCCTGAAAGACTTTAAAATCCATGGTGGTACTTATCAGATATATGTGGCTCGCTACTGTACTGTAGGTGTACACATTTAGGCCCATGGTAATTATCACTTTTAGCCACCAGGGGTCCACCTCCCTCATATGGGTTGCAATGGACCAACATTAATAATATGGTGGTGGCAGACTTTGGTATGACCTTAGTGGCTGAATAAGAACAGATCTCATTCACATTTATGCCATTCCGGAGATGCCTTTATCCAGATTGACTTACAATTATCTTATTTTTACAACCTGAGGGTTAAGGTTCTTGCTCAAATGACCAACAGTAGCATTTTGGTGGTGCCGGGATTTGAACATGATCTTTCGAAAAGAAACCCAACCTTATAGACAAATGTCCAAAAACCTGCTGGACATTATTCTCTTCGATTGGAGGCCATTTAGAGTAGCCTACAATAAGAATTTCCAGACTGCCTCAACCCAGATACCACCCCACACTATATCAAAATGAGCTCATCCGCAAAAGGGCTTACATTTCACAAAAGTATTTATGTAGCTTGATGTAGACTTTCAGTTGGATCAATCTTAGTCCTCATCAAGCTCCATCTCTAACCAAAAGGGGTCTGAGACCATGATTATCTATTAAACAATATCATAACCAGACCTGCTGGTGGGACCACTACCACTTGCTGACCTCCGGCTCGATAGTGGTATCACCCAATCATGCGTTCCTTTACTCATTTCCTAAACTTAATTAACATTCAAGTCCTCGTCATTTTGTCTTACATTACCAAAGGAAGGTTAGACTCAAAAATCATAAAGATCCATTGGTAAAGTCAGGTATGGATCCCGAGTGATGAGGCCTGGGGTGCAGTCAGCGTTCCAAATCATCCCAAAGGTGTCCAACAGGGGAGCTGGCATTGTGCACAAAGGAAAGTGGCATGCTGGAACAAGTTTGGCTCTCCAAGTTGAAGGGAAGGAAAAATTTCATGCTACCCCATCCAAAGGCATCCTATAAAATCATGTGCCTCCAACTTTGTGGGGACAATTTGATAAAGCCAACCGCATATGGCTGGAAAATACATATATTTGTTACTATAGTGTGTTTAACAGTAATGTGCATCTTCATAACTAAGGCCGATGCGATTCGCATCTCGATCTATAGCCAACGATCTAATGTATATATATGGTCAGAAATTGGTCTAAATAATTAAAGAATAGCGCATCTACTAATAATTATACATAAATTGTTTTCTTACACCTGCAACTATGTTAAAAAATTGTGCACATATAGACAAATTGCAACTATGCAAACTTTTTAAAATTGATTATTATATTTCTATTACTATTGTATTATATTCATATTAATATTTTATAATTCAATACATCATCGTGTTGCAACAGACCTATGGTAATACCGTAAATGCCAGCTGATGATCTTAGCTAGGGCTTATTTTCAGGGAAACGAGGTAATATCATCTCCGAATTATAAACACAGGCAGATTTTATTCTTAAGCAACTCATACATACTCATATCCACCAATAATAAATAAATAAATAAATAAATAAACAAAAAGATATAAACATAACAACGACTGCCCTTTCTAAGTATATCATAGAAAATAAAATAAAAAAGTATAAAAAAATATCTTATATTTTTTTGTTTTCGAGGAAACAAGGTACCATAATCTCCGAATTCCAAACACAGCCAGAAGGGGGAGCCAAATAAACCAAACGACATGATTTTGTGCCGAAGAGAAGATTTTATTCTTATGCAACTCATACATACTCATATCCACACACAAAAAAAGTAATAAACAAAAAAAACCCAGATATAAACAAAAAAACGACTGCCATTTTAAAGTATATCATATAAAACTCAAAAAAGTATATAAAAAAAAGTATATCATATTTTTTTTGTTTTCGGGGGAAACAAGGTAATATAATCACAGACAGAAGGGGGAGCCAAATAAACCAACCGACATGATTTTGTGCCGAAAAGCAGATTTTATTCTTAAGCAACTAATACATACTCAAATCCACAGGAAAAAAAAAAAAACAGATATATACATAAACTGCCCATTATAAGTATATCATCTAAAACAAGCCAAAGTATTGCATGCATTGTGAAACTGCTCTCACTTGCTTCTCTGTTGCAGACCGCTGCGAACGATGACGAAATACACAGCGTTTCCTGAAAACTAAAATGTGTGGTCGATTGTTATCTGAGAGCGAAGTTTCCACCGTGCCTCGCAGAGTTAGGTGCTGTTAAACCTGTGGTTAGCGCAGCAACTTGCAGAAGCACAAGCTGTCTGCAAAAACACTCTTTTATATGCATGATAGAACCCCAGAAATGTACTGCGCTGAAGATAAATATAGCGAACGGAACAGTCGAGAATATCGCAATATGTATTAAACGTAAAAGAAGATCACTAGACATTTTTTTTTTCGAATTCAAACCATGCAGGTTGAATTTCATGGCGAATCCCAAAAAAGAAGCCAAACAAACAAAAAAACGGATGTTTTTAAAAAAAAAAAATTTTCAATTAAAAATATAAGGAAGAAAATTGGAAATATAGATCTACGAAAACTACCGGTACGGAAATGACCTACTTACAGCTTTCCTTTCTGTCCAGCTAAAAATCACAGGCAATAAGGGAAGGTTTAGGACTAACGTTAGACAAGCAATGCTTTAACTGTCATCATTATATTCAGCCCAACTGCTTTCGCCAACAGAAGTCTGAGTCCAGTCACGACCAATTGCAGGGTGTTCGACTTCGGATCGCCTGAATATAAAAGAAAAAAAAGCAGGTATAAATGAAGCGAATCATTTACGCATGGCCTTCACAGCCGTCATATCCTGTACATAGTTATGCTCTTACCGTGAAGTTTGATTTCATTTGTTCTGGTTTGATTAGCCACTAGAGTGTCGTTCGATTTGCCGGACTCATCATCACATTTAGCAGTTTCTTTTGCGGAGGAAAAAAAAAAAAAAGGCCATATACATATATGAATTTATATACAACATATAGACAAAAGTTTAAGCTTTTCCAGGCATATGTGGATTTTTCAGGGAACCAACCCCAGCCACTCTTAGTGCCGGTCCCAAGCCCGGATAAATGGGGAGGGTTGCGTTAGGAAGGGCATCCAGCATAAAACGTGCCAAATCAAACATGCGGATGATCCGCTGTGGCAACCCCTAATGGGAGAAGCTGAAAGAAAGTTTTATACACATATATATCCACAACTTACTCTCTTGTTCAGCGGGTTTTGTAACGGATTCATTTTTCATTTTGCACGTGTTAATTTCGTCGGAAAATGCGGCGAAGTAATACGTCCCGCTTTTGGACAGCGCAGCGTTGTCGACCTTGTGTTCAATTTTTTTTGGGTCTTCATTGAGGGTTAACGTCCCTTCTTTCGGAGAGAAGCCTGCAGCCAGGCACAAATCTTTTCCACCAAGATCTGTTAATATTGACAGCACAGGCGGAGACTGAATCACGTTCTCTAGAAAAGGGAAATAAAAATAGATAAGAAGGTTATTATGAAGATTATTTACAGGACACAATATAAAGTTGCATCAATGGTAAAGATCTGACAATGTACAAAGTCCTGGGATCAACTAATCTGATTCATGTGAACTCGATTTGGAAACCTGGATGCTTAATGATGGTCCTAATGGTCCCCTGTAGATACATTATATTTCCAAAAGTATTGGGTCACCTGACCTTTCCTGCTCTATGTGGTTCTTTTCCAAACTGTTACCACAAAACTGGAGGCACCCAATTGTACTGGACGTCTTTAGAACTTGGAAACCCAAACCTGTTCCAGCATGGTGCACACTGTGCACAAAGTGAGCTACTTAAAGATCTGGTTTGGAGAGGAAGATCTTGAGTGGCCTGCTATAGAGCTCCATCCCTACTGAACACTTTTGGTTCATAACACCATCGTGGCTAATAAACAGAAATATCCATAAGCACACTCCAAAACCTAGTGGAACATCTTCCCAGAAGAGTGGAGGGAATCATAAGGGCAAATTGGGACTAAATTGGGATTGCAATGCTCAAAGAGCACATACCTCTTTATGACCAGGTGACCCAATACTAGGAAATATAGTGTAAATGAAGTAAGATCTCAGGAACCATGACGATGGAGTCACTATAATGAATATATAGTCTGACACAACGGGTTACAGCTGACAGTTTTTTTTTCCACTCGTGTCCATCAGTGAGTATTTCGTAACCTTAACAATTAAAGAATGGACATTTGGTGTCACCCAGATGAGGACGTTTTCTCATTTCTTCATCTCTTTTGAGCGAAGTTTCTTCCTCATATCGTCACCTCTTTTTCACTCAATATTGATAAATTCATAGGGACTAATTTATGCATTTTAAAAGCTGTTTTGGGCCAAATGAAAGCACTATACAAGTCAAACCGAATCGAACTACTCTCCATGTTGCCAAAGGCACTCTATCGGTCTGTAACGGTATCCGTAACGCCACCGATAGAAGGCAAAAAAAATTGGCAGTTAAAACTTATAAGGAATATTCATAAAAAAAAAAAAAAATTTGGTTTTTTTTATGGGTGCAAGTGGTGGAATTATGTACAAATGACCAATGCTAGTAATGAACATATATACAGTAATAAACTTTTTTTTTTGTCTTTTCGAATATTTTAGATTCATTTTACGTCAATACAAGCACAATTTCTCTCTTTTTTTTTCATTAGAATTTTTTTTTCTTAATATCTTAACTTTTAGAAATATTAGTATAACTTTAGCACTTTTTTTGACTTATTCAGCATAACCTGGTATTTTTTTTATTTTAATCATTTTTTTTTTTTGTGAACTGCATTGACAAATTAGAAGCTACACCATTTAAATTGAAAAATATATATATACTATATATATTTCTTTATTTTTTTTTAAGTGTACAAACAGGGAAAATGAATTGCATACGATATGAAATGTGTATGTTGGTAATTAATATAGTTTTATGACGTAAATGAATGGAAACTATTTCACATTTTATCTGTATACGTTTGATCTTGTCAGGATTTCCACCAGCTAATTTTCTTTTTTCCTTCTTATTTTTAAATTTCTTCGTTCTTTTTCTTTTTTCTTTTTTTTCCTTTTTTACTTTGTCTTTCCAGGTCAACCTTTTAACATACAGTTTTTCTAACTACCTACATACACTATATAAGTCAAATTATTGACACCAACTCTTACCACTTTTGATTTTCATTTATTAATTTTATCGTATAAAAACAATTTGATGGCAGATGAAACCATAATATGTATTTATAACACATTTTCTAACATAGAATTCTTTAGGATCAATAATATTGCTGTTTCTCTCAATATAAAAAGAACTAGTGTAATGGCTCCACTTGTTTCCCCATTAGTTCTCGAAAATCAACATCTGGATTCATGTAAAACCTTTTTCCAAAATTATCTATTGCTAAAATAGCTATACAAACAGTATAGGATGTACACAATCATACCTAATACCTAGGAGTCATTAATTTCCTTCCCCAAAAAAATATAAAAGTGTGATTTGTAATATTGACAAGTTTTCGAGCTACATAATATTGTGTGGATTCCCTCTAACGTGGACGGCATACGCCGAAATAACAGAATATGTCTCATATCAGCGAAATATTTCAATTCTCTGGAGATAAACACAAATTTGAAAGATATATAATCAAAATCTGATCTGCAGACCAGCCAATTAAATCCATTTGACATGCTAATACCGCTCTATGCTCGATCTTTTGCTTTTTTGCAGCAAACATTGGCCTATTTTTGTATGAATGACATGTTGTCATCCTATTTAACCCTTTTTTACAAGGAATTATATGATCGTGAATGTTTTTTCCTGCACTTTTTCTACCAACAATATTACTTTTGCCGACAATGATAGTCAATAGTGATATTGATATCGAGATCGAGATCAGTCTAAATGTTACACCAAATTTCCATCCGAATGTGAATTAATGCGTACGTAGGGTGGAGATTGAAGATTTTTGTGTGTGGGACCCTAATTAAGGCCAATGGGATAAAAAGTTATTGTTTTAAAAAAAAAGAGAGAATAGTTAAGGAGTCTCATTTCCAAGATCGAACAAAACATCATTTGAAATGGAACTAAATTACTTTAAAAAAAACACCAGAAAGATTCACAATGCATTTTAAGTAAAAGTGCCATTTTTATGTCTACTTCAATATCAAAATTTCCCCTATTAATAATCTAAATGCGTATATTTGTGTACATTGTACTTTCTGCCTTGCATTCAGTATATATAGCGTTCCATCAACGTTTTATAGAAACAATTAAGGCACTCAGGGGAAGAAAATGGTGCCGTCCTTACGTTCTACAGTAAGTGCATTAATTACAGTATGTTATTTATCCCCTACAACATGGTTTGTTATATGACATGACATGCACATTTTTTTCAAAATAACTAGTAGACAAGTCAACGATAAAATAATCGGATTTTTTGTTTGTTTGTGATTCTTAATATTCAATCAGGTCCCGAAATAAATAACAATAATAGCAATTTCTGTGATTTTTGTTTCCTGTAAAATGTCTATAAAAGTCTATTTTGAGGCTCATCAAAAGCAAAAATTCATCGAGTTGATATGTCAGCTGGAATATTTCAGCGTAAGACCTTTAATACTATGGGTTTCCTTGATATTATGTCAATTTGATGTCGATTTCTTGTAGAGTATAAATGATTTTTATGTAACGTTAAATGAATTCTTGGTATTCCAGTTGACTGAAGTCAAGCATTTTATGGATAAATGTAGGCAAACATAATGGAGGTCTGAATTTTAGAAATGAATTCAGATGTTAAAGATGGAATTATCTCTGCACCTCTATGTGTGCACAATGTGTATTTGCACTGAGCTGGTTTCTAATAATTCCCCTCATACATGCACTTTTAAAAGACCATAATATTTTATATATAGAAAGGCACTTCTGTTTAGATTCCAAGTGGCTCTGGAGATTCTCTGTACTCTGCACAATGAAATTACAATTGAATCGAATCTAATCTATAGGGAACATTTTGATTCTGAATACAGCCTCAGCCACTTCTTATAGTATAAAATATATACAATATATATATACACAAGTCTAAAATATATTAGACCTGTGACCTGCTGTATTGATTTCAAGTCTACATTTTCTACATTCTATACTAAACTGCACTATTCTTCTTTACTGTAACTATCTACTTCATGTTGAAATATGAAGTTTCATCCAGTTTGCATGTTTAGATTTTGTATACTGACTCAAGAAGAACTAAGAATACCTTTTTATTAGAATAATTATAGATATGTATTTATATTCTATTACATTTTAGGTACCAGATGACTTCTGAGTTAGTATTAGTGTTAATTTATAATTTTTTTTTTTTATTTTTTTTTTTTTTTTAGCAAAGTCAGCATTTATTCAGCAGTATTTATGTATTGGAAATAATTTTCTTAATATAAATTGTTTTATCAATCCAAAAGCTGCATCGTTACATCATATTTTTTTTTTTTTTTTTTTTGTGATGCCTGGTAAAGAAACATTCTGCTTATTTTGTTTTTATTTTTATTAATTTTTTATCATTTTTATATACTTTTTTTTTTTTTTTTTTAAAGTGAACTGTTTGTAAATGATAAAGCTACATTATTAACATAAATGAATATTATTTTCTAGAAAATATATAGTCTACAAATAAGGAAAATAAGTTGTGTACATATAAAAAAAAACATACAAAATGTATACTAAAAAATCATATTTTTTATAAACATTTTATATCATGGATTTGCCTTTTTTTCTTTTTGCAGGTACTTTGCAAAAAGAATAAAACTAACTTTTCAGCTATTGTCTCTTTAACCTGATCTTGCCAGCATTTTTTACTTTTTTTTTTTTTTTTTTTTTTACTAGAATTCTTTTACCACTTCTTTTTCTTTTAGTTTTTTTTCCTCGGTTAAAACTTTAGTGTGCAAAAAGCGTTTCTAACTACATACATAGTTTCAATACCAGATTTAATTACAATTTTTAGGTTGATTTTTTTTATTTCGTGCGATGTTTAGTCAGTTGAAACTACACCATACATCATACATGCTTTATTTCATCAACTATCTCAACACTACAAGACTATATGTCTCTGCACTTGCATTGCCGTTTCTCCATGAAGTAATCAAGTTAATACTTTGAGTCATTTCTATAGCCATCAGCATGCAAAAGTCAACTCTTTCATAGTATCTTGAACTATTTTATGTGACATAACGGAATTCTTGGAACTCGCTTTTTCTTCAGTTACAACAAACTGCAACAGCTGCGCTTAAGCCTTTACCCACATTCTCTCTTTCTTTACATAGAATTATGGCATCCGAGCAAAATTTTCAATGCCTTTTTCTTTTTTCTAACAAACAAATTCAATTTCACACGTATTTCAACAAGAAGAAGAAAAGTAAAGTGGAAAAAGTACTTACTTGGTTCAACGGTGAGAGTTATCGGTTTTCCGAAAGTCAGAGCATCAGTGTCACTGTGATTCAAGCCCATACAAATACCTTCTGCCCAAAGAGTGTGTCAAGAGGAGGAGTTTTTTTGGGTGTGCGACCCTAAAAACTGTTGTTTTATAATCGAAAAGGAAAGTATTACTCTGAAATACTAACAAATAAATAGTAGAGACATTTTTAATGATTCCTTTTTAACTTTTAATTTAAAATGCATATACACTGTAGTAGTACACTTTGAAATATAGACTGTTCGAGATCATTTTGAAAGATTACCTCGAAAAAAGAAAAAAAAAGGGTTGTGGTTATTGTTCTTCCTTGAAATTGTGCATTTAGCAAAGAATGTAAACTTACTTGTACATTTACATTTACCGCATTTGTTAGACACAGTCATCCAAAGAAATTCAAGCGGTTCAGAGTTAAGGGCCTTGCACAAGGGCCCAAAATGTTGAAAGTCTTATCCATTGAGCATTTTATTTTCTTCTTCTTTTGAAACAAAAACAAACCATGGTCTTATTGCTTCTTAGTGAACATCCATTAGGAATGCTTACGAATGAATCTACGCATCTACGCAATCTAATGCATTTGTAATCCATAGGAAAACTCCCTAAAAATTCATAACTTGAAAAAAAAAAAAAAGTCTATCTAGAGTATAATAAGTTCCACAGGGTAATGCAGCGGTGATGATCGAGCAGCCTTCGGTCGTATAAATGCAATTCCAGATAGCCAAAAGCGCCATACAGGTATTTTGTACAGGGCTTAACTGTTCTTGAGTCACTGTGGTAGTCAGCGTACACAGTGATAATCCACAGTACAAAAACCCTCACCCGGTTTAGTCTAAACAATACAATTGCACTCGGACAAACTATTTCCTGATAAAGGTTTGACTTCCCAGAGGTCCATAAAATTCCATTTGGGCCATTTTGATACCATAAATGAATTCAAATGTAATATGAAATGTAATATGAAACAACCCAAAGCTTAAAACCTAGAGTGGGAGGTTTTTGTACAAACCCATTATGGAAATTAATCTCTGTGGTACGACCAACCCCACAATGACATAACCCTAAACAAAATCTCTCAACCTCTATGAATATTTCAGGGGAGGATGAAAAGATGAAAAGATCTGGATTACGCAAAATTCAATGATAGCTTTTGTAATTCGAATAAAAACAATAATAGTAATAATAAAAACAACTGCATGGGATACTGTGAGTCCATTCAAAGTAACACATTTGCTACAGTCCTTGAGCTCCAAAATGCTGGCGTTCCAAAGATCCAACCCTTCCAGAGAACCGACCAATGTATATATTCAAATTTTCATTTTCATTACAAGACAAAAGGGAATAACCGCCATAAGGCGACCTTATATTCTTGTGCTTTTATCCTCTTCAAAAGTGTTGTAAAAGCAAAGCCAGGTCGTTTATTTTTCAGATCGACATATGAAACGGAATTTCAGCTTTCATGCTATTTGCTTCCAGATGTAAACAACTTATGGCACCTTTGGATTGATCCCATCCATTTTTGAAGCAAAAAAATCGAAAGAAAAAACAACTGGAACATGCGAAATGAAGCAATTAGTAAGCAATTCTTCGCATTGAACATCTTCAAAACATTAAGGATAAACCAACAATATGACCAGAGAGCTGTCTATAGATGAAAAATAAGCATATATACAGTATTTTGCAGACAATACAGTAAGAAAAAAATCAAATCAGAGCCATTGTACAAGCATTGGGCATAGTAATACATGCTTTTCCTGGAAAGGAAAAGAAAACCAGACGTTAAAAATGTTGAGCTTTGGTGGTTCAATAATATGCTAGTGAAACTGGAACCTACTATAATTGTCCCTTCTAACAATGAAAGTTTAGCAGTCATTTGAAAGAAGTTGCAAGACAACCTGAAAGCAGCAGAAAGTTACACAGAAAACTATAAAGCAATAGATAAAGCGTTGATCCGCACCACAATCAACTCGACTTTAGATCTAAAAGTTCACATGACAGTTTTGTGCTCTAGCAATTATTTAGCTCATTATGTTTGGAAGAAAGAATAGAGTTGCAGGACAACCTGAAAGCAGCAGGAACAGTTACACAGAAAACTACGAAGCAAAAGTTACAGCTCCAATCTGCACTACAATCAATTCATTTTTAGATCTAAAAAATCTGTACATAACAATTTTGACAATTCTGTACTTTGGAACAATATCCTGGGGCAATAATTTAGCTCATCATGTTTGGAAGAAAGAAAGATTGTTCATATGATGTAAGAACACCAAATGGTAAACTCAAAGGAAGCAAGAATCAAAAAAACAGAATCTGGATTGTGAGAAAGTTTCTCAATTGTGAGAAAGTGAAGAAAACAGAAATGCATAAAATGCTCTGAAGAAGTAAGTACTTCATACAGCCGTTTGTTCGAAGCCATTGTGGGAAATTTTAACTTGAACAGAAACCACTGGAAAAATATACCGTAAGCACAAATTGTCCAGGAAGTGTAACAATTTTCTGTTCATTCTTATCGTGTCATTATTTAAAAAGAAACTTCATAGTATTATTTTCAAGCAATGGA
>JAAIIK010000082.1:225461-260924 GCA_014706435.1 Silurus glanis
ATAAAGTAACACTTGTGTCAGCCCTGCTACATTTATACTAACACATTCATATCAATCATGTTACACTAATGTCAGTCCTGTTACACTTATACCAGGTGTATGACCTAGTGTGTTGAATAAAAACAAAAGGAAACATGCACATGCCTTTTAAAAACAATAAAAGACTAAGTGTTTCCAAACTTATCGAACTAAGTATCTATTAAAAAACGTAATAAAAATGAATGATTTCTTGAAGGCACATTTAAACAAACAAACAAAGAAACAAACAAACTATAAATACATATAGAAATGTGCATATAGAATTGATTTCAAAATATAATATTTCTATATATTCATTTTTGATAAGCTCTCATTTATTTAATAAGAAGAATTGTTATTTCAAAGAAGTAGCCTTTTGCTTTTTTTTCACTTCAGTGAAAATGATGATGATGATCATGATGATGATGATCATGATGATGATGATGATAATGAATACTACTTTTATTTATGTATTTATTTATTTATTTATTTATTTATTCAAACATGTGTATAGCTTTAAGGCAGCAGAACGGACAGCCTATCAGAGCCCAGCTCTGAGTCTGGAGGTGTGGAGCGACTGTGCCGCATCTGAAACCAAACCTCGCCTTTTTCCTGGAACATTCAAACAACAAAAAAAAGGGCCTGCAAATCAAACACGCAAGTAAAAAAATATATACGAAAGAAAATCGGACGACGAATCAACATGACAGACCAAACAACCAAAACCCACGTTATCCTGCTTTCATGCGGAAGCTTCAACCCCATCACAAAGGGACACATACATATGTTCGGTAAGCGATTTCTCTTTCTCTGGGTTGATCATTGGGGGGAAAAAACAGGCAAGCATCCTTTTGTTGTGTGTGTGGGTGTTTGTAAGAAATAATGTTTTGCGAACATTTATATTCTTTTGTGACTTCGTGAATGAGGCTCTTTGGGAGGAACCCAAGTGTCGCTGTTCAGGACCGTGGTGCTGAAATGGGCGACGCCTGCTGATTACAAGTCGATCATGATCATGTGGCGCAGCTAGGCCCAGATTATTTCTGCAATGATCACTATTTCTCAGATGATCACTAAATACATTATTGTTTTGTTTTTTTGTTTTTTTGTTTTTTTCAAGCCTTTTTTTTTGCTCTCCTGTGCGTTCACACAAATTGCGACATCTGAACATATCTAGAATGGACTACATTGGTCTGGTTCTACTAAAGGTTAACAAAGATCAGAATTTATACATAATTTCATTCCCATACAAAGGATTAACGCTGGGTTTTCTTTTGTATCTGAAATGTTTGCAAATCCATCCAGTCAACATCTTTACAAGAGTTAATTGATTAGCTCTATTGAGATCAAATCACCATAGATAGGTTGGGGTCTTTTTTGAGCCTCCTCTCACCAAATCCAACACAGATCACTGGGCATGCTATATAAATTATTTATTAACTGCTTGTTAAAAATGTTAGCCAACCTTTTTTTTGTTTGTTTTTTTTTGTCACACAGACAAAAGTGACCATCGCAAAAAAGCTTCCATTAACAGATCCCATTTACAAATTACAAGCCTCGGCTTATTGCTTTTCTTTGGTGAGATCGATATCAAGCAGGAAAGTTGAATCAGGTTTAAATAAAAGTCATGACTTTTTTGAGCCTGCTTCTTTTCAAGTTTGTATTCACCCATGGGTTTGCTCACTACAGACCTCATACTGTACTGTACATTCAGATTTCTGCAACATTGCCTCAGATTCAGGTTCTGGCCATTGGAAACCACCAGCAAAATGCCCAAATTGTTTTTTTTTTTTCCAATGGTTTGAGATTCTCCTGCGTGTCACCCTGAAAGAGAAATGTCACCTAGTCATCACTTGAGCTAAAATAAGATTCCATTATCAAATCCTCATTACAAGGCTTGGCTTACTGGTTTCCAGTGATGAGACAAACGATGACTCTTGAGTCTGCTTTCTCTCATTGCTTTCCTATCATGTGTTAGACAATAAAATGCAAAACCTATTTTTTTTTTGTCTAAAAAATAAAATAAAACTTATTTGCAAACCGTTTGTGACATTCAGTCATCACTGGAACCAAAATAACCTTCTATTAATGGATTATATATATATATGTATATTTGTGTGTACATACAAGCATATACATAAAGAGAGAGAGAGAGAGAGAGAGAGAGAGAGAGAGAGATACATAATTTTCAGCTTCCTCACTAGGGATCCCTATGTACTGTACATTCAGATTTCTGTAAGCAAGCTACTGGCGTTCGAAAACCAAACAGCAGAGTTTTGAACCTAGAATTATTACCAAGGAAAATGCCAGACTGTATTTTTTTTTACTGTTTACAAGCGTACTCCCCCATGAATCACCCGAAAGAGAAATGTCATCCAATCATCACTGGAGCTAAAATAAGCTTCCATTATCAGATCCTAATTACAAACTTCAAGCTATGGGTTACTTGTTTTCTCTGGTGAAATGAAAATCCCCCCTATAAAAATACAGCTTTCATTTCTGTTTAAGTCTGGTCTCTTTCACGGCTTCCTCCTCATGTGTTTTACAGTAAAATGTGGTTTACCCCCAATACCAAGCAAAATATTAGGATCCAACATTATCTAAAAAAATGTAAACCACTTTTTTTTTGTCTAAAGTAAATACAAAACTTTCCAGTCATCCAGTCATCGCTGACTAATATATATATATTAGTATATCTTAAATACAGAAGTTTATAAGATTTACATGTGGTGGATTTTTTTGAAGGCAGCATCACTTCTGATTTGCTCATTAGGGATCCCTAAGTTATCTCGGTAAGCATGCCTCGGATAGGTTCTGGTCTTTGGAAACAACAAATAAAAACCAGAGTTTGAACCTAGAATTATTTCCAGGGAAATGCAAAACTGATTTATAAACATTCTTCCATTTGTGTCACCCAAAAGAGAAATATCATCCACTCATCCCTGGAAGTATAATATCATTTTTAATTAACTGATAATGAATTCCAAATTACAACCCTCGGTTTATTGGTTTTTCTCCCATGTGATCGAAATCAAACAGAACAGTTGAGTCTGGTTTAATCAGAAGAGGTCTGGTCTGGTCTGGTCTGGTTTGTATTGTGTGTGTTTTATTTGATTTATTATATCATGTCCGGCTTATTCACTAGGGATCAGAATGTACTGTACATTCAGATTTGCGTAAGCATACATCGGATAGGCTCTGGCCTTTAAAACAGACCTTTGACCCTTTAAAACAGACCTTTGACCCTTTGCATCAGCCAAAAGGGAAATGTCATCATGACTTAATATATATAAGATATAAGATAAAACCTGCTATCAAGAGATCCTTTACTTTCCTTTTAGATTCTTTACTGAGAAAGAAATCCCCTAGAAGAGCATGGTTTCAGGTTTGAGTCTAGTTTCTCTGAGGTTTTTTTTCTTGTCTCACCAGGGATCTAAGTGTAATATGTACTACATTGGATATACTGACGCTGTGGACGTAAAAACAAAGGTGGTTCTTTCACAAACTTGAAGGCACACAACTGTATAGGATGTGAATGGATTTGGTGGCATGAATAATCCCGAACCCGAATAATTTTCAGGAAAATATTTTTACATTTTCGAGGTTAAGAATCAGAAGATTACAAGAAAAAACTCATTTTCTTCGGATTTGGGTGGATTAAATGTGAAAAATCTAAGTTTAAAACTCTAAAATTTGTGTGTGTGTATGTGTGTGACTTCGATTTAGCAACAGGGAAAGACTTGTTATTTTAGCCCAAAATCACCAGATCATCATACTGGAAATTTCCTAGTTTTTAACTTTAAATCCCGTGTTTTTTTGGGGGTTTTTTTGTCTCGTAATCTTTTGAGTTATAAACTTAAAAATTTTAAGTTTGAAAATCGTAAATTCCCTGCCCCTGCCCTTCCAACTCTTTTTTTTTTTTTTAATCCCATATTGGCCCTAATACGCCGTTGTACCATTGTAAAAAGCGCTATACAAATAAAAATGAAATTAATTCAATGAAATTGAGACCAGCAAAAGTGCCAAACCTCAACCCTAATAAATGAATTAGGAATTTGAATGCTGACTGCACCCCAGGCCTCCTCACCTATCAGTACCCGACTTTACTAACATCCCACTCCAAAATCAAATAATGGAACGTCCTCCCAAAAGAGTAGAGGTTCTTATAAGAGCGAACGGGGGAATCGGGGTGGAATAGGATGTTCAAAAAGCACATACAACTCTCATGCCCAGGTGTTCAAAAACTCAGTGTATCTCTATTAAGGGTATCTATTTGACCATCAAAAATGCTTTAGGTGCGGATTTGTATTGTAGGAAGATAGTTCCTTGTTCATCATTTACACAAAAAGTCAATCTCAAATAAAACGAAACATTGTTAATTTTCCGTTTCTTTGTCATTCCTATTTAAAAGGGAAGAAAGTGAAACAAAAAATCTAAAATCTAAATAGCAGGAAGAAGCAGTCAGTGCAGGCGGGAGCAGGAGGAGAAACATATCTTTTTGCGGGAGAGGGACGGACGTCTCTTGCCGGTTTCTACTTCGAACCTCCTTTTAAAAGTCTCCCTATGACAGCTGACAGATATGCGGTGGCTGCCAGGGAGGAAATGGTGCATTGTATTTTAAGAGGGTATTAAGCGATTGTACAGTCGACTAAGGACAGATTCAAATTTCCAAATAGCCAGTCCTGGGGCCTTGGAGGAAAAGCCTTACTCAGCTCTCTTAGCAGTGCCTGCCAAATGCGATGCATTTGATACATAACCATGTCCAGATTGCTTGATGGCATATTCTGTAGATATACACGGTCGAGTATGGATCACAAAACTGCAACGAATAAAGATATTTAAAGCTGGATTTGAGTTAGACTGCAATCTGAAAGGTCTTCAATTTGAAATGAAAGGTCTTAAAGTCCAAATTAACGGCGTTATGCCTTTACGCAAAAGTAGAATCATTTTGCAGGTGGTTTATATCCCAATCAATCACATGATCGTCATGAGTTAAATCGTGATTAATCGCAAATCTAAAATGTACCATAAATGTATACTTTTCAAGTTTTTAATACTCTAATCAAGATGGGCAAATGTGGACGCTTCATGTTTTTATGTATATGATTAGTGAAACCGTTCTCAGCATAGAGCATGTGGACAGAATATTTTTATGTTATGTTTTATTATGGTTTTGAAATGACAAAAATAATCAGGAACTTTTGCGATGTTTCCACACGGACGGTTTTAAACGTGTGCATCCCGGTGGATGTGGTTGCTTGATTTGAGACTTGGCGTTGAAGGTTTTAATTTCGCGTCTTTTATATTTTGTATATATTTGATATATACATAATGTTCTTTTATGCATTATATTTTATATTTTCGAACAATGGCCAAACAGAAATGTGTGCTGCATTAATCACGTGTTAATCAAATGAGTTAAAATGAACATTTTGACAGCCCTATACTGTATATATTTATTAATACTCTCCACACGTTCCAAAATCTAGTGGGACATCTACCCAGAGGAGTGGACGTTATTATAACAACAAATGGGGACTAAATGGAAAATGGAATTTCATCAAAAGAAGCTCAGACCAATCTCAGGGTCAAGTGTTCACCAACTTTTTGAGTGTATTAGGCTCCAGTAATTTCTCGCTAATGTGTTGGAAGCAGGGAAAATGGGCCAGGATTTGTGTGATTTTACATGGGATAAATTCAGATTTCTGACAATTTGGTTCATCATTCAAAACAGCAGGTTGTGTCAGTATTCTTGATATGAACCCAATTAGTATCTAACAAACTGTAGGAACTGGTAAATCAGAGAATCACTGATACACTAAGAAAACAGAAAGAACATTATTCTTGCTTTACAGCACAGTAAAATTCTTTCTTCCCATATCTCAGCGATGTTAGGAATCTGGGGTCAGTCATGATAAAGCACCCCTGGAGCACAGAGGGTTAAGGACCTTGCTCAAGAGCCCCAACAGTGGCAGCTTGGTGATACCAGGACGTGAACCCCCAACCTTCTCACCAGTAACCCAGAGCCTTAACCACTGAGCTACCACATCATGCTGGAACACACAATACAGTGCTACAGTGGCTACAGATCAGTCAGAGTTCCTATGCTGACCCCTAAATACCTCAAACGCACCTGTAATGGGAATGTGAGCATCAGAACTGCACTCTGGATCAATAGATGAAGGTGGCCAGGTCACCAGGATCCACAATGGGATTTCAATTTCAATGAACTATGAAAAGTTTTGGCTGCCTGTCTATTCGCATTTGCGATATAATGGCTTGTTTCTAAGCTTGACAATGTGTCTCCATCCTCATCTTCTTCTCTCCCAGCACTATAGGTAGCAATGTCAAATGGAGCAGCTACAATATTATGGTGTGGGTGTGAATTGATCTTTTTCGAACAGGGCAGTAGACCAAACTACAGCTGTACAGTAATTCTAACGATTTTAGCATCGTATTTATACATTGCCATTAATACATCTGCGTTGCTATGGCAACAGCTTGTTCACAGGGACTTGCCCACAAAGAGAAATGCTGATATTTGATAACAGAAAACTGTATTATAGTCGATATGGTAACGTTTTCTGTGAGGAGATGCTTGTTTTAGCATGTATAGTAGGAATCTCCAGGGTCACCACTTCGTAACGGTCACAAAGGGCTTTAGCGCTTTGAACGTTCAAGATGACGAAGGGGTCTTTTTTTTGGTGAAAAACAAAGTCTAGTGATAGAAAAACTTACCTGCTAGTAAGTCATCACAAGAACGTTCCCACAATATTAAAAGCAATTATGGATAAAAAGCACAGCATGCATTTATAATGACAAAAAATGTATACAAAATGTTCTGAAGGAGATATGCGATGCTGATGTTGGAAAATAAAAGCCATCTTCACTTTGCTTTATGGCTGAAGAACTTGAAGCTTGCTGTTCCTTAATAGCTCTAGTTTTCTGATGTCTTCTATATCGATGCCAATGGCTCTAATGGTCCACAACAAATTAAGCAAACGTGGCTTGGAAACCAAACTCCCTCTCCTTGTTGCTTTTTTTTTATAATGCTTCTTTTAGTTTAGTTCTATAGTACAGGGACAAAAGTTGCCTATAAGTCTTGTATCTCTTTCTTGTACATTCAACATTTGTCCCCATTTACTGTTATAATAACTTCTTCTGGGAAGATGTTCCACTAGATTTAGAAATGTGCTTGTGGAGATTTGTGCTCATTCAGCCCAAAACAAAGGTGTTAGTAAACACAAGGTACTGATGTAGGTGAGGTAAGGAGGCTGGAGGTGGACCTTCTATTGTCATGCTGGAACAGGTTCGGGTCTCCTATTGAAAGAAAGGGAAAATGTAATGCTACCACATCCATCTGAAGTATCAGAACCACATGTGGCTGAAAAAGTCAGGTATCCCAATATTTGATGTCTATATAGTGTATTTTGGATCAACATCACAGCCAAATAACAACATGGCACTTTCCATGAATTTCTGGGGTACTGAGAACCCATCAGTGGTATACAAAATTGAGCGTTCTTTTAATAAATATATGGAAGATATTAGGAAGACATATGGAGGTGTACAAGGGGGTCAGTTGCAGGTCATTGGAACTTGGAAGCGCACAATTATCCAGTCGAGTTCAAAGCAAGCTAAGCGTAAATAACAGGTTTTCACCAAGTTTGGTGGTAAAAGAACTTGAGTGGCCATAGAGCCAGAGCCTTGAACACAACCATATTGTCCACTTTCTCTGGATGAAAGCCATTGGCGCCATTGATGACTATAACCACACATCCCAGAGTTATTCCATACTAAATGCATGGAAAATGGAAAATCTGTTATACCAAATGACTGTATCTGATTTTGCAGAAAAAGCCAGAGAGTTCCTGCAGAAGACAGGGCGCTTCATAGTGATTGGTGGAATCATTTCGCCTGTACATGACTCCTACGGCAAAGCGGTAAGTGCCAGCTGGAAACTATAATCAAACGTATGAAAAAATGTCAGAATTGTCTGCCAATGGATCCAAAACTACAGTAAACCGTTTTCCATAGTTACAGAATTAACCATTATTATGCACCGGGTTGAAAGAGTTTCTGCATTAGAGGCCTTTAATCTACTGTAGTCCAAATAAGAAATCCAGATCTCTTGGGTTCAATGAGGAACTAATGAAAAGCTTGACCTAGTTTCTGTCTCAATGCATCCCAAAAAAAAGAAAAGATAAGCTTCTACAAAGCAAAAACGTGGATGATAAATGTTTTAGGAAAGAGTAGCTACGTCTCATGATAAAAGTTCCACTGTGTGTCGTGAACTGGAATGCCAAATCAATACCAATATCATAAATAAGTAATAAGCAGATCGTAAATATTTAACTAGAGCAGCGCGGCGTAGCAAAGAGCGTGCTGACAGTCGTAATTTGTGCACGCTGGAACAAAAATAAAATGCATGCGAGTTAGTTTCAACAACATTCGTCAAAAGTCATTTATTATCACCTTATTAAACATTCATTTTGATAATACTTAATAATATATGCATTTCAGTACAAGTACACACAACCAATTCCTTTTGGTGGTCTGTTTCTCAGAGTTTGCAGATTCGAATGAAACCCGAAGCACTGTTACTATAACTTGAAACAAAAAATGCAACAAAGGACACCCAGAACTGTTGAGCAGGTAAAATCCTCTATCAGACACATATGGGACAACATTCCTCTCCCAAAACTTCAGCAACTGGTCTCCTCATTTCCCAGACGTATAGGGATAGAAGACATGATGCTACAAAGTGCTAAATATGGCCCTGTCCTAATTTTATGGAGACCTGTTGCAGCCATGAAATCCAGCGCCACGGTGTATATTGTGAATAAAATACAGGTTTTTGAGATTTGCAAAGCATTGTTTTTAATTTACATTTTACACAGTGTCTCATCTTTTATGAATTTGGGTTGTATTAATATGAAGATATTTCAGTATGTGAATCACAGCTGTGTGATCTTTTGTGTCGTGTCAGACGATTAATCCAAACCTTCACAATGCTATAATAACACAAAAATAAATTCAAATAAAATAGTATGGGCCAAGGTTCTAGTGACAAAAGTTGACTGCTTAATTATTATGGCAGCATACATAAACACTTATCAGGGAGGCTACCAAGAGGCCAACAGCAATACTAAAGGAACTACAGGAACTGTAGGATGGTACTGGTCACTTCTTGATCACCATCACTGTACCCCGCAACATCGTATATCTGCAATAAATGGACATTTGGTGCAACACAGATGAGGACGGGTTTCCCTCTTGAGTCTGGTTCCTCTCAAGGTTTCTTCCTTATGCCATCTCAGGGAGTTTTTCCTTGCCACTGTCGCCACCGGCTCACTCATCAGGGACAAACTTACACTTATAAAGAACATATTCATTTTTTATCACCACAATATCTGTGTAAAGCTGCTTTGAGACAATGTTCATTGTGAAAAGTGCTATACAAATAAAAATGAATTGAACTGAATTGAATTCTTGCATGTGATCATCCATTATTCTGCACAAGTCTGGGCTGTGGGGCATGGAGAAAAAAAAGGAAGCCATTTCTTATAAAGAAAAATATGCAAAATCACCTTTAGATTTATGCTAAAAGATTCATTTAGTCACCCCAAACCAAGGGGGAAAAAATGTGTTACAGTCTGACGAGACAAACGTTAAACTTTTTGGGCCATAAAATTATTTCAAATATTTGTTTGCAACATAGTATAAGAAACATGAGCTTAAATCCATTTATGTGCATCTGAGACATGTCTATATTCTCAGCACACTCCATCCACTTAACATAGCACTTAAGTCAGTGGTTATGTCTTTGTTTTTAATGGAATCAATGTGCGTCATTTCGCTATCAGCTTCCCCCCCAAGTGCACTTTATTCACCTCTAAATTCAACCTGAGCAGGATGTATACATGTGGCTGCCTTGTATAATTTGTGTGGAAATGATATGTTATAAAATCTTTTCTTCATGTGGGTTCTTAGGGTCTTATTTCTAGCAGACACCGGCTCACCATGTGTCAGGTGGCAGTGCAGTCATCCGACTGGATCAGGTATCTGTTCATGAGTCAGAACAACATCTGTTGTAGTATAATATTGAGTAAATCATCAAACAAAATGCACAAAACACGACAATACATAAACTTAGGCTTCGGATGAATTATTGTTTTTTTTGTATTTGCAGGGTCGATCCTTGGGAGTGTTATCAGGACACCTGGCAGACTACTTGCAGCGTATTGGAACACCACCGAGATCTGATGAAGGTGACAAATGTGTCAAATTATTGACAAAACCTGATGGTCAGATTAGCATTGCACTGTCACTGAGGGGAACGTGATCGCTCAGTGTTTAAGACATCGATCAGAAAGGCTAAGCTGTAATGGGTACCCTTGTGCAAGGCCCTTAACCCTTCGACTGCTCAGTTAAATTAATGTCTAGTTCAGGCATGAAATTCTGGCCGTGTACTGACTGGTTCTCGCCAGACGACGACTTTGCACATGCTTAACGTATTTCTGTTCCACCCTCCAGCTCCACAGCACCATCTTTATACATCTCCATACTACATTTCCATACTCAAACTCTTGCTATCTTAAACGTATGGCTGAAATCAAACAAGAGTGTCTGCCAAATGCCATATATGTCAATGCAAACGTTCACACTGTCTCCTTGCAGAGAGTAACAGGATGCATTCTGTCCAATGTGAACACGCCTTCTACAACTCCTGTGATTGGCCAGCCCCAGAACACCACTTCTCCGATCTATCAGAGCCGCAATGCAGTAAGCAAGCCCACAGTTGGTAAGTACCTTCCTAAATTTTGTTATTAAATATATTTGATTTTGACAGTCTTTATACAAACCTCCCCATCTACAAAAGATTATGGTAGTATGTAGTATGTAAGTTTACCATACATATAGTTTCCAGAGAATAACATTTAACAGAGGATGATGGTAAAAATGCAAGTTCAATCCAACCTTATCAAGTACCATCCATTCCTATCATTTAAGGTACAATCCATCCCTATCAGGTACAATCATTCTTTTCTTTTTTTTTTTCAAGAAACATTCCATTTCTAACAAGGTACAATCCATCCCTTTCTTTGAACGTGCAATCTTATCAAGTACCAACCATTCCTATCTTTCAAGGTATAATCCATTCCTATCAAGTACAATCCAACCATATGATCTTTTAAGGTAGAAATCAGTGGAAGTACAATCAATTCCTATCTTTCAAGGGAAGTACAATCTATCTCTATCTGTCAAGGTACAATCTATCCCTATCATGGTACAATCCATCTCTATCATGGTAGAATACATTCCTGTCTTTCAAAATACAATCCATCCCTTTTAAATACAATCCATCCAACAAGTACTGTCCATCCCTATCAAATACAATCCATCCAACAAGTACTGTCCATCCCTATCAAATACAATCCATCCAACAAGTACTGTCCATCCCTATCAAGTACAATCCATCACTATCTTTCAAGGTACAATCCATCCCTATCAAGTACAATCCATCCCTATTTCCATCCATCCATCTTTCAAGGAATAGATGTACTTGATGGAGCTGGATTATACTTCCATTGGATTATACGTACCTTGAAAGATAAGGATGAAAGAATTCAAGGTACAATCCATACCAATAAAGTATAATCCATCAATCAAGTACAATCCATCCCTATCTTTCAAGGTACAATCCAAGGGAAGTATGATCGATCCCTATCGAGTACAATCTATCTCTATCTATTTTATGGTACAATCCATCCCTATTTTGTAATCCATCTCTTGGATTGTACACTGTATTCTTTCATCCCTACCTTTTTGGTACAATCCATCCTTATCTTTTAAGTCATCCCACGAATTGTACCTTAAATGATAGGTATAAAAAGGATTCAAGGTACAATCCAAGGGATGGATTTAAAGATAGGGATGGATTGTACCTTGAAAGATAGGGACGAAAGAGTTCAAGTTTCAACTCATTCCTATGAGGTACAATCCATCCCAATATTTCTAGTCAAGAATAACGCAGTATATTTGAAAGTCATTTCCAATGACAGAGCAAAATATATCCCTAGACTTGGTTGGCATTTTGCAAAGTCCAAAAAAGTTCTCAACAGTGATTGAGTAGGTGGTATATGACTATAAAAGTGGAATAAACATAGATGAAGCAGATTGATGAAAAATGTGAAAAAAAATGCCTCAGGAATATGTACAAATAAACAGATCCAAGTACACAATGTCCAATCAAATAAACACAAACAAAAGAACTATAGATTTTTAATTATTTTTTTTATCTTTTTTTCATTATTGCCATTACATGTTGTCCCCCAGTATGATTATGCATTTGTCATCATGAAATTTGACCAGTTTGATGAATAGTTTGGTTATGTATAACTCTTCTCCCTTTCTCTTTCTTCTCCAGTTAAGCTGTGGGGAAAAATGAGTGAGAGTCTGGGCAAAATCTGCTGTGTCCGCCCACACCAGGAGCGCTTCACCTTTGTTGGCGAGTACTCCAAAATTTACGATGTGATAACATCTTTCCATTCCTAATAGCTCTGTCCACTCTATAACCATCCCAAATTTATACCGAGAGTATTACGAAAATGGAATGCATATTACATGAGCATGTAATGGAGCAGTCATTTCCAATGCTGACTTTCTGTTTCGTTTGTGCAGATGAAAATGCCAACCTTGGCACCGCCGTGCGCTACGAAGAAATCGGTGAGTGGATATGATTCGTTGGGTCTTTTATTTTGTTGGAGTCATAGTGAGTCATGGACAGACACCGTGATAAGGAACAGATACAAACCCATTTTGCCACCTGCTGTTTTCCTTACAAAAAGTGAAATGTTTGAATTACTCCAATACAGGGTATTTCCACTGCATTTTTTGGGTCAATATACAATAGTATTATTTCCTTTATGCCATGACATCATGATGTTGATTTTGGGCCACTCCAGTTCATCTGAAGGCAAAAAAAAAGATATATTCCTGTGAGGAAACCTGTAAGAAAAATGTGTCTTTGGTCACAATAAGACCAAAATGTACTTTTTTGCTTAGCAATCAGTGAAGTGCGGTGGTGGTAGCTTCGTGTCAAGCATTACTCTGTGCATTAGCAGGGTTTCATTTGTGAACAAACCAGTGTTTCTGAATGAAAATTTGCAGAAAATGAGCAAATCCTTCTCGTTTACATCTGTGTACTGACTCATATTTCCCTGTTATACACTTACTGTATATCCTGCCTTCTGTAAAACATGTGCCTGTTTTAGCAGCTGTGTATGTCATTGTTGGACTTTGTGTTAAACTTGACCATGAGAACGGTTCTGCTTAGTGGAAAAAGGGGGCTATAAAGAGAATGTAGCACATTGGAGAAGTGTTAGGTCTATACAGAAAGCAATATCCCATGTTGTGTAACTTGACATTTTCTGAAGGTTGAACTGCAAATATCATGGATCATACAATTTTGTCATTTTGTAAGTTGTCTATGCAGCTGGGGATGGTTCCACATCAATTAGCTTAAAGATCCATGAAATTACTGAGCAACACAAGGACTTTGAGGATGGATTATGACTTTAATTGATAATCACTGCACACCTTAACAATGATGAACTGTAATGACTGGACATTTGGTGCCAACCAGATAGGGACGAGGGTCCCTTTTATGTCTGGTTCCTCTCAAGGTGTCTTCCTCATGCCATCTCACTGTTTTTTTCTTTGCCACAGTTGCCAATGGCTCAATCATTAGGAACAAACTTACAATTATAAGAAACAAACATATACGTTCTTTTATTACCGGTTTACCTTTGTAAAGCTGCTTTCAGACATTGTTAAAAGCGCTATACTAATAACAATGAATTGAATTGAAATGAAATTGAATTTGAGGTAAACATAGCAATTGGACAACACTGATCGAGGCTCAGTGTTGATTGGCATACCGAAAGAAATAAACAAACTGGATGAACAAATGAGTTCACACTTTTTTGGTTTTGGATGCGTGCCATTCTTCCTTAAAAAGAAAAGAAAGAGAACTTATAGATTGTTGTGTCAGGGAATGAATCTGAACAAATCTCTTTGCTGGATGTAATCCAAAGATTTGAGTCACTGGAAAGAATTGAAATAACCCCTGCTAGTGTACGAGCAGGTATCAAAAGGTTTAGCTCTGTTTACAAGAAAGTACTTTATTTATCTACGTTCCCACGCTGTCACCTTCAAAATAGTCCCCTTGCACAGTAATACAGCGCTCCCAGCGTTCCTGCCACTCCTGGAATGTGTCCTGGAAGTCTTCTTTTTGAAGTGTGTCAAGCATCTCCTGCGATTCGCCCAGGATCTACGCATTGGTGTCAAAACGGCGACCTTAGAGCTTGATCTTCATCTTCGGAAAGAGGGCCAAGTCCACAGGAGCCAAATCTGCTGAATAGGTTGGGTGCGGAAGTGAGATCATGTGGATTGTTCTCCGACGATCATCATGAACAAGTTGCTGAATGGTTTCGACATTTTCGGGGGTTAAGCTTGATGAAGGTCTTCCCGATCTCCCGTCATCTTCCAGTGATGTTCCGCCGCTCTTGAAGAGTGTGTGCGACTCATTGTAACATCGCCTTATGCCAAACGTTTGTCAGGTCAAACATCTGTGTGGCAGATTTGCCCATTTTCATGCAGAATTTCACAATTGCTCTTTGTTCTAACTTGCTGTCCATGATAAAATCCCAGACGTGGTAATGGATGTGGTCAGAACAGTACCAGTTAGCACCATTCGTTTCGAAACTTTTTGATACCACCTTATATATTTAAGCTTACATAGATGGAAAAAAAAAAAGGCTTTTCAATACACATTGAGTACAACCACGTATGCAAGCTTTGGGCTTCGTTCAGCTGCTTTAATAGGTTGAGGCCTTAAACTGACATTGTACAACTTTGAGTAGCCAAATATATTATGTTTTATTTATTGTGCTGTGTTGTGTAGAGTTGCGTATCCTGCTTCTGTGTGGCAGTGATCTTCTGGAATCCTTCTGCATTCCTGGTCTATGGAATGAGAGTGATGTGAGTATGGTTAATATCCACATTTTTCAAATGATACACACATAGAATAGAAAATGAGCGTAAAAATGAGAGTAAAAATGTTTACTCCTCTTTAGGAGTAAACATTGTATTCACATTGTAGTCTCAAAACCAGGAAATTGAAATTGGTAAAAGAAAAAAGAAAAAAACACTAGTGACTACAAGTCTTCTTTGATATGTTTCTATTTCTTTACACATCTGTATTTTGACATTGTTCTTGAAAAAATCTTTGACTAGGACATTCATATGCTACATATCCTAGTTCTTGATTTTGGACCACTCCAGTTTAGCTTAGATGCTTTCTTTCATACAAAAAAAAAACCTCGTCTCTATCTGTCTTGTCCTCAACTTTTCCTCAGTCTTTGCTTGTGAGGTTACCACCACCATGCTTTACTATTGGTATAAATAGCTATATGTGTCCACCAAACATAACGCTATGTTCTAAGGGTGTAATCTTTTGATTGTTTTAGATCAAAGAATCCTTCCAACATTCTTCCATATCCTACAAATAGGAATGCCTATGGCATTCTTGAGCAATTGCTTTCTTCTCGCCAGTCTTTAACAAAGGCAAGCTATGGGAACTGTGGATCTCTCCAGATTCTTCAAAATTAACTTTGGTTGTTCGATTGCATCTTTGACTAAATGCTTTTCACAGCCAGTCACTGACTTATTTTTTAGTATATATATATATATATTTATTTATTTATTTATTTTAATGTATATTTTATAGTATAGTATATTTTTATACTTATATTTTACATCTTATAGTTATACTTTATATTTTAATTTTATTTGATCTTTTTTTTAATATTCTATTTGTATTTACATGTTGGACAGTCGTGAAAAGCATTTCACTACATATTGTAGTGTGTATGAATGCATATGTGACAAATAAAATTTGATTAGATTTGATTTATATATAATTCCAATGAAACATTTCCAAAATGTTGTTCCCACACTCCTTTCACCAGCTCCTTCTTGAGAAACATTTTCATGATGGTGTTGCATCATTTTGTAAACTCCATCGAACCTAAGCGAATGCTTATGTAAGACACTGTATTACTAGCGCCAAACATACACTGTATAAAGTATATGACTTTCCAGGTTGTAAAACATTCTGTCCTGGGTTGTAAACCATTTTCTTTTTCTTTTTTTTTTTTTTTTTGCAGATGGAGGTGATCGTAGGTGACTTTGGGATAGTTGTGGTGCCCCGGGATGGAACCGACACAGAAAGGATAATGAATCATTCCTCTGTGCTTCGTAAGCACAAGGTAAAGTCCTACAAAAAGGCAGAAACAACATCCTAACATCTTACATTTAGATTTGTTCAAACATAATTTCCATAGAAATTGATTAACTTGATTTTCCTGAAGCAAACTGATGGAAAATTTGGATTCTTCTCTCCCATGACAGGGCAACATCATTGTGGTGAAGGACGATATGAACCACCCGATGTCGATTGTCAGTTCAACTAAGAGCAGGTGAGGTATATTTGAGTCTGGTTCCTCCTATACCACAGCAAATGATAATGAACTACCACTGATCAGAACTGCAGTCTTGTGCTATTATGAACCAGTGACTATAAGATTCATATCTGCTTTTTGAACACCATTCCACATTTAGTCCCCATTTGGTGTTATAATAGCCTTCACGCTTGTGGTAAAATCTTGTAGATTTTGCAGTGTGCTTAAACCAATATGAGCTCCAAACCTGATGCCGCAATTAGCGTCAACATTGAACCACCTCAGGAAAAAATTCAAAACGAGTTAGTACAGCCAGAAGAGAAACGTATTGATTATTTGGTGTAAAAAGGAGTGTGTTTGTATGATGTTTTTAATTATGAAGGCACGTCATGAACCAAACTGATGCTACAGATTGTTTTTGTCTGTTGCTAGCTACCATTGCTACCAATGCTACCATTAGCGAGAGCCTAAACCCGGATTGATGACGTAAAACTTCGGATGAGTCTTGTGTACATCACTTTTTGCCTGTCATACAGTCTGATATCATGACATGGGGATCATGTTTGGGATTTGAACTCACGGACCACCTTCCCAACCAACCACATCAGCTTATTACATGGTGCTTGAGAAGGTGCTTGTGAACTACTTATTTACTACTGATTTAATGAAGGTGCCGATAATAGAAAAACATTTATTGAAATCGCAAACTCAGCTGTGTTTGCTTTTAAGCGTGTTCACGTAATAGCATCGTTCCAATTATGCAGTCAGTGTGACCCACAGTTATTTCTGAGCCACTGATTGGTTAGTAGACTAGACTAATATTTCGATCTGTATTTGCAACCAGAGGTCTAAAGAGTACCTGAAAATCATACTTGAATAAAAGTATAGATACCTTACAGCAAACATCCTTCATTGATGTGGAACACCTGGCGTTGGGTAAGACGCTAATTCGCCTTCGTGTGGAATAGCTTCATTTGGCTCACTCAAAAATACCTTCAATACCCTGTAGATGGCGATATCGTGTTCTCTGCGGAATAAATAAGCCGTTTCAGATAAAGCTGCCGGATGAGGGGTGTTCAAGTCAAACCAGGAGAGCGTGTTCGAGAAGTGAAGAAAAGAGGGTGGATTGGCTGGAGAAGAATGGCCGAAGTGATTTGTGATAGAAGAGTATCTGCAAGAGTGAAAGGGAAAGTTTATAGGACGTTGGTGAGACCTTCGATGTTGTATGGCATTGAGTAAAAGACAGGAGGTGGCGCTGGAGGTAGCAGAGCTGAAGATGTGACGAGGATGGACAGGATTAGAAACGAGTTTATTAGAGGGACCGTGCATGTAGGACGTTTTGGAGACAAAGTGAAAGAGGCGTGATTGAGTTTGGACATGTGCAGAGGAGGGACATGGGGTATATCAGTAGGAGAATCCTGAGGATGGAGCCACCAGGAAGGAGGAAAAGAGGAAGGCCAATGTCTTGAGGGAAGACATGCAGGTAGTTGGTTTGAAGGAGGCAGATGTAGAGGACAGGAAGGTATGGAGACGGATGATCCGCTGTGGCGCCCCCTAATGGGAGTAGTCGCGATTTATTGAGGGATTTCTGTACTGTAAAAAATGTATTTATCCATATTTATATCCACATTGTTATCTGTACCTTCTGTCTTGTAGACTGGCTCTCCAGCATGGAGACGGCCACGTGGTGGACTACCTGACTCAGCCAGTGATTGACTACATCCTGCAGAACCAGCTCTACATCACCGCCTCTGGATAGGCAAAGAGGACGCAAGCAGATGCCTCTCTGTTTAAGCTGCCCCGTCTGTCTCCCTGTGTGTGATTAACAGTGTAGTCCTGCCGCACTCTATCACTGCTTTTTCCATATAGAGGAGCGTTAAAACCTATCCATCATCCTTTCTAACTGTATCATAGTGACTTGTCAGGAGTAAGGGCGCGCTGCGGCGTTGCGGTTCGCCGAAACGGAACAGAAATGAGAAGAGATGAGAGCGATTCATACAGGAAATGCTACCGGCTTGAATGTTGGCCTTGCTGTCAGTTTGATACTTTCTTTTTTCCCTCTAATTGCATGTCTTGAGGTTTTTCTTTTACCGCACGAGTGCTCGAATAGCCTTGTAGACTTTAGTCCGCTGTGACCGTGTTTGCAAAAAAAAAAAGAAACAAAACGGAAAATAACTACCCGCTTACGCGCATTCGTTTTTTTCTTTTCTTTTCAATATGACCGCGTGTACAAAGGGATTTGCATCGCCGTTCATTTTTCTTTTTGTTTTCGCCACCTGCGTGCATTCCTGCATATGTCATTTGTATTTCGTTTTGCACATTAAAGAATGACCTTCTGATCAGGCTGTCTTTGCTTTGCCGTTAAAAAACGCTCGAGGGGCGATCGATACGATTTCGAAATTGGGTTCAAATTGGGTTTATTCACCAAGACGTTCTCATAGAACTGATTCCAACTTGAAGCGCACAAAACAGAGTATTCGGAAACCAATTCGAATGGGTCCATTTATCCAATCAGCCAGTCATCAGACTGTCCAGAAATCTGATGCTATAAGGCACTTTAAATAAAGACCAGTCCATGTTTTTTCAGGCTTCAAATGTCCGGTTTTAGCGTCAGATCCCTGTTCCTGGTTGACAGAAGTAGACTCCGATGTGGTCTACGCCAAATGTAATCCATCCACCTTCAAATTTTGATGCATTGTGCATGTTAAGATGCTTTTCTGCTCACCTGTAAAGCTGTAAAGACTGCTTATGGAGTTACTGCTGACTTCAGCTTCAGCTTGAAAGCCACAGTTTTTCATTTCCTCCCAATTGAATTGACAATATATATATATATAATTTCATTTTTTTGGGTTTTAGCGATACTTACAAATTGTTGACACCATTTACTCCCCAATTGCTGGTATAAAAACCTCCACTCTTCCAAGATGTTCCACTACATTTTGGAGTGTGGAGTTAGTGGAAATTTGTGCTCATTTACCTACAAGGGTGTTTTTAAAATCAGGTACTGATGTAGGTGAGCTGAGGAGGCCTTCACATTCATACCAGGGACGAGGTCAGAGATCTATAACAGGATATCTTCCACTCAAACTCATGAACCATATTTACAATACATTTATGGTATTTGGCAGACGCCCTTGTCCAGAGCGACTTACAACTGAGCAGGAGAGGGTTAACGGCCTTGCTCAAGGGCCCAGCAGTGGCAGCTCGGTAGTGCTGGGATTTGAACCTGTGACCTAGCAATCCAAACTCCAATGCCTTAACCAATGAGGTACCACCTCCCCATATGTCCATTGAGCTTTTTTTTCAGGGGCATTGATTTGCTAGAACAGGTTTGAGTCTCTCTTGAAGTAAAAGGAAAATTTCACGCTATCACAACCAAAGACATCCTATACAAATAGGTTGAAAAAGTCAGGTATCCCAATACTTTGTCCATAAAGTGTTTAAATTAGCTTGTTTCTTAGTCATTTTTCAACAAAAAGCTATCAAGGATGACAGAATGCTGACAGAATGTAATGTCTGATTCGGCCTTCTTGTAGAAGGTACATTTTAATTCATTTTTCAGCTCCAAACCCCCCCTGACCACCCTGCTGAAAGAATACAATAAAAAAAACTCTATTGTTTGTGTTGGTTTTAATATATATAACATGAGTTGTATTGATTTTAATGGAAACCCCAATGATGTAAGCATGCAGGTCTGTTCTGTCACTTCTACTGCTAGTATGTTATGTCTGATACCATTATGGACCAATAGAACACCTTTAGCAACTTGCAGATCACATGCTGATCATCTGATCACCAAAGGAGACCATTGGGACAAGCATCCGGAAATCTCTACGAGTTTCTTTGGTTTGATGATACTGAATGTAATAATATACCCAAATGCTATGTTTAAATGGTTAACAAATGGCTGATGGAATGGCAGTAATGGTATTTGTAGCGAAACCAATCTATGTACTTTCTTTCAAGCGGATGAATCAGGTTAGGCTATTAGGATCGGATTACTCCAGCTATCTTTGCCAAATAAAAATCATTGTGCATGATGCAATAAAATGGGTTAACACAGGGTTATATAACTGACACGTGATCAACACCTCACCTCACGCTGCATGGCCTGCGTGTGCTCCGGTTTCGCCGCAACGTACCTCTGTAATCCACTCAAACTCCGACATGTAACTATGGCATTAGTGCAAATCATAATCTTCACACTCGACTTCCATTCAGCTGTTTGATTTCTGCTTGATTCGAAATCGATGTGTCTGTTGATGTGCTCAAAACACATTGTGCTGCCAGTGTTTGATTTCATGTCAAGTAATTCTTTATAGTGATGTGTCTAAGAGGGCTGAGACTCTTTTTTCTTTATAGTTTATTAATATTAGGAATTGCACAATATGGATAAATATAGAATATTCCCTTGTTGCAATGGATTCATTAAAACCGAATTGTTCGGAACCAAACACTGAAAGTGTCTATCTACCCTATTGTGAATTTATACTTATTATTATTATTATTGTTGTTATTATTATTACTATTACATACAACCCCGATTCCAAAAACAGTTTAAAAACTGTGTTAAATATAAATAAATATAGATTGTAATTATTTGCACATTTCATTTTTCAACCCATATTTTATTTCCAGTAGAACATAGAAAACATATCAAATGTTTAAACTGAGGAAATGTAGAATAAAAAAAAAAAAAAAAAAAAAAAATATGAGGTCCTTTTGAAATTGATGGCTGCATCAGGTCTCAAAAAAGTTGGGACGGGACGAAAAAAGTAAGTGTTATTAAAATTAAACAGTTGGAGAAACATTTTGCAACTGATGAGGTTAATTGACAACAGGTCAGTAAGATGATTGGGTATAAATAGTGTATCTTAGAGAGTCTCTCAGAAGTAAAGATAGGCAGAGCTTCACCAATTTATGAAAGACCGTGTACAGAAATGTAAGTTATAACCCTATCAAACAATGAAGAAGGCATGCGTGAACATGATCCAAATATGTTGCCATCCTCTCTGGTCCAAAGCTCATTTACAACGTGAGGCAAACTTAAAAACTGTTCTGTGGTCAAACAAATCGAAATTTAAATTTGTTTTTGGAAACCATAGACACCACGTATTCTGGACTAAAGAGGAGAGGGACTTTCTGGTTTGTTGTCAGTGCTCAGGTCAAAAAAAGCCACATTTCTGATGGTATAGGAGTGCATTAGTGGCTGTGGAATGGGAAGCTTGCACATTTGGAATGTTGAATGGTAGATAAAGGTTATAGAGCAACAAATCCATCCAGAAAATGTCTTGCTCAGGGAAGGCTTTGCATGTTTGAGTGAGGCAATGCTAACTGCATCCATTACAACAGCATGACTGTGTAAAAAAAAGAGTCCTAAACTGGCCTGCCTGCAGTCTAGACCTTTTACCATTTTTAAATATTTGGTGCATCATGAAACAAAAAATACAACAAAGGACACCCAGAACTGTTGAGCAGCTAGAATCCTGTATCAGACACATATGGGACAACATTCCTCTCTCAAAACTTCAGCAACTGGTCTCTTCAGTTCACAGAAGTATACGGACAGAAGACGTGATGCTACGCAGTGTTAAACATGGCCCTATCCCAACTTTTCTGAAACATGTTTTAGCCATCAAATACACAACTACATTATGTTTTTACTTAAATTGGTATATATTCTCCGTTTAAACAGTTACTATGCTTTCTATGTTCTATTGTGAATAAAATCTGGGTTTGTGAGATTTGCAAATCATTGCCTTCTGTTTTTAATTTACATTTTACACAGTGTCCCAACTTTTTGGAATTAGGGTTGTGTACTGTACTCTATATTTATATCCGTACTCTATCTCTAAAAACACCTGTCTTTTAACACTGCAAGCACTTTCTGGTTTACAGCAAATATAACTACCACCATCAAGGCAAATTTTGGACATACATTTGCATTAATAACTCCGTAATCATGATTTTCTCCGAAAATGTAGGTCAACAGTGACATAAAACCATTAAACAAACTAGCCACTGTTAGTAAATTCGGGTACTGATATAGGTAAGGTGAGGAGGCATGGGGTGCAGTCAGTGTTCCAATTGATTTTTAAGGTGTCTTTTAGGATTGAGCTCAGATCTCTAAAGTGGGCCACTCAATATCTTCCACTCAATCCAACCCATGAAAACCATATCTTTATTTAGCTGGCTTTGTGCACAGGGGCATTGCTGGAACAGGTTTGGGTCTCGGTTCAAGTGAAGAGAAAATTTTCATGCTACAGCATCTAGAGACGTTCTATACAATAGTGTGCCTTCAGGTCCAACACTTTGGTGGAGAAACCACATATGACTGGGAAAGTCAGGAATCCTAAAACTTGTGCCTATAAAGTGTAGTGTAAGCAGAAAAAAAGGGGCAAAAATTAACCCAACTTTGTAATTAAAGTTCCAGAACGTTTTATTTAAAAAGCACCATACACACAATAAATACTGATAGTTTTCAACACGACATAGTCATTCGCAGGCTTCGGTTTTGCATGCTAACATACACACACCTTAGCTGCTGCATTATACTGTAAATGGGAATGTCTTTGGGAATCTAATAAACAAAACAAATTGTATCTAAATCTATCATCACAGTTCTCTTTTTGTCCCAAGAAAACACATAAATATAGTTAGTAAAAGATGCTGACGTAAACATTCGGTACAAAATCCGCACAAAAAGGAAGTAAAAAAGTGTCTGAGGCATTTTCTTTAGTCCATTGCATTTCACTAAGCCCTCTCGATGGGGGGCGTGTTAAAGCAGCCGCTTGGAATGGTTCGGTTAATGTGCTCCAGGTTGCCGATATCGGCCAGGATGGTTTCGATATCGCTGATCATGCGTGTGATGGCAGCTCTCTGCTGAGCCTCCTTGTCCTCCAGCTCTCGGAGACGGGGCTTGAGTTCGGTCTCCACACGCCTGCGGCTTGTATTTATAGCATTCTCCAGATCCACCACCTTCTTATTGTCGAGGTCTCCTGGGGTTCCTGTGGGACATGTGCCAGATTTTAGCTCTTATATCACAACCGTAGCTTATATAGACAAACACATACACTATTAGTATAAACATATTAGGACACTTGACTTTTCCAGCCATATGTGGTTCTTCCCCAAACTGTTAAAACAATGTTGGAGGGACACAATTGTCTTTTTTCCTTTACTTAAACTTTAAGACTGGGAAGAAGTTCCACTCGATTTTTGGAGTGTGTGGAATGTCTTTGGAAATGTAAGCGCTATGAAAATATGGTTTACATGGGTTAGAGTGGAAGATCCCCTGCTATAGAGCTCTGAGCTTAACCTTGTTAAACACCTTTGGGAACATCTTCCCAGAAGAGTGGAGGCTATTTTAAGAGCAAATGGGAACTAAATGTGGAAAGAGATGTTCAAAAAGCATATCAGGTGGGAAGGGGGACATTATCATGCTGAAACAAGTTTGGATCAACAAGCCAGATGCCAGATGGTCCCGCTCCTCTTTAGTCTGGAAGATGAGGTGTCCATGGTTTCCAAAACAAAATTTAAATTTCCGATTAGTTTGAACACAGAACAGTTTTCCACTATGAGCTTAGGCACAGAGAGGATTATAAAGATGTATACCTTCTTATTGGCATGATAGAGATTAAACCAGCCTTTGTAGACACAGTCTTTCACAAATTAGTGTGCTCTGCCCATCTGCCCTCTGCCAAGCTTATACACTTTTGTGCCTCCAACTTTAAGGAAAACTTTTGTGCCTCCAACTTTAAGGTCACAGTTTGGGCAAGTAGCACATACGGCTGGAAAGTCAAGTGACCCAATTCTGTTGTCTATATAGCGTAGTTTGCAGTTCATACAGTATGTAGTCAATAATGCCAAATACAGCAATCAATCGAATAAACACAAGGACTCACCTAATAACCCCAGAAGGTTATTCACGGTCTTCAGAGCATCTCCGACGGCACCTCTAGTGTTGTTTGCGTTGATATACGCTTCGCTGGCCTCCCGATCAACCTGAACACAAAACCAAAACCTGATTAGCGACTACCACATGCCCGAAATAAGGCTTTGACGTAAGATTTAATGTTGTCAGTGATACCTGCTCGGCTAGCTTCCTCTCTCTTTCAGCATTTGTTTTCTCTTTGGTCAATTTATCACTGGTTGAGTCCAATTGGATATTCAGGACATCCAGGTCTCCTTTCAGGGTCGTAACACTTTTCAGAAGATCCGCCGAGGATGGAAAGGAAGCGGACATTTTCTACAGAGACAAGAATAACAGAGACACCTCAGAAAACAAATTCAATTGTAAAATGAGACATAATGAAACGTGTAGATTTCTATTACCTCTATGTTGGCCAGAGAGGTATTCAGCTGGTTCAGCTTGGCCAGAGCGTCACTGTAGTCACCCATCTGGTCCAGGACGGCCTGAGTCTTGTCATTGTTGATCACAGCTTTCCCGATGATGCCGCTAATTATGGGCAGTTTGCTAAGGGCATCATCAGCCAAAGCCTTATTGCTGTTAATCTGGGTTTCAAATCCTAAACAGAATATAGTAATATGGTTTCAGCTACAGTACTACAGACATCAGTCAATGAAAAACCTGACAGAGATTATCCTTCTCTTGCTAAATGCTGCATATTTAGCCATGTGTTTTGAATTTGATTGTTTCTGCCAAAACAGTCCTGACCCATCAAACATTAACAGCATTAACTTCTTCAACAATTTGAGCTACGGTAGCTCATCTGTAGGATCGAACTACACAAGCCAGGCTTCGCTACCCTCATCAATGAGCATCAATGAGCATCAATGAGCCGTGGCCACCCATGAACCTGTCGCCAGTTCACCAATGTTCCTTCTATGGACCACTTTTTATAGATACTGAGCACTGCAGAACAGAAACCGATGTAGATACTGACCACTGAAGACCCCATAAAAGCTGCAGTTTTGGAGATGCTCTGACCCAGTCATCTAGCATCACAATTTGGCCCCAATTTGGTCAAACTTGCTCAAATCATTATGCATGCCCATTTTTCCTGCTTCCAACACATCAACTCTGAGGACAAAATGCTCACTTGCTGCCTAATATAGCCCACCCACTAACAGGTACCATTATGGAGAGATAATCAGTGTTATTCACTTCAACAGTCATAATGCCATAACGTCATAATGTTCTGTCTGTTTGGTGTAAATGGACAAAAGTCCTGGCACACCTGACTTTTCCAGTCATATAAGGTTCCTTCCAAAACTGTTACTCAAACTTGCTGACAGACAATTATTTACGATGTCACTGGATGCACTAGCATTAAATTTTCAACTTGAACTAGAAGATGCAAACTTGTTCCAGCTCCATTAAGGTCTGCTTTCCATGGGTTGGAGTGGAAGATCCCCTGCTATAGAGCATTTGGGGTGAATGTGAACACTGACTGCACCCCAGGCCTCCTCACCTCACCTACATCAGTACCTGACTTTACTTAACACCCTTCTGACTGAAGGAATCTTCACACATCTCCACAAGCAAACTCCAAAATCTAGAACATCTTCGTTACTCTAACAGCAAATTGGGACTAAATGTGGAATTGGATGTTTTAAAAGGACCTACGAATCCTAAGGTTTCCACAAACCTTAAACACACATTTGTGGTCTGATAAAACACTGCCATTAGAGCCAAACTGCAGTATCCTAACCTTTGAGTTTCTCCAGATCTTGATCCACACTGCCCAGATTGTTAAAGAGCGCCAGGGCTTTGTCTGCATCTGCTTTGGCAACATTGGCCCTGGCAAGCATTTTACCCTGGACCTTAAAAGAAACAGTACAAACCAAGATTTAGCTTTTGAACAAAGTTTTAAAAATGTAATAGTGGCTACAAAAGTGAAAGAAATGGTGTTTCTTTACCCCCTGAGCATCTCTGAGCTGTTGCATTAGCTGCTCTGCCTCTCTCTGATCAGCCCCAGCCTGATTCTGAAGGTCCATGAAGCCTGCCGTGCCACTCCTGAATGAATTCTTTAGACCCTCCAGTGTAGTGACCAAGCCATTGATGTCCTTTTGCAGACAGAGATCGGATGAAGCATAGTTATTAACGTGCACTCAACAAATATCGGTGAAATCTATCAAGTAATAACCATTAACAAGTCATCAAAATTGCCTCCCTTTTGAAACAGGAAGTCGATTATAGCTATTGTTCACTCAGTACCTTTGGAGCCTTTGGAAGGTTTTCCCCCAGGTCAGATATTTGTTTTAGGGTATCCAGTGCTACTGTGCTTTCTTTCTCCGCACCAGTACTCAGACGAGCTGCCAGCTTGTTCATGGAATCCACCTTGGCCATATCTGCCTCATACCTGCAACAGGGATTAAAAAAAGTATTAACATATACTGTATCTAATGTATCCATGTGTGTTTTAGTGAAATCAGCAGATATTCAATTAAATCAAGTCATTTACCGAGTCCGTAGGCCATCAAGTTGCTCGCCCACTTTGTTTTCACCACTGATGACAGTGCGCATGAGAGCCAAAGCTTTCTCAGCTTCCAGAAGAGAGTTCTTGGCTGTTTTCTCCACTGTTGCTGCTTCGCCCATGTGCCTGATAATGAAAGCAACAAGTCAATAAAGTTGCAAAGAAAACATACTGTATAAAGCTGGATATACATGTACGCCATTTTGCAGACACATTTATCCAGAGCGACTTTACATTCATCTCATTCATACAACTGAGCAGATACAGGGGATAACGGCTTTGTTAGGAGGCCCAGGAATGCCAGCTTGATGTGGCTGGAATTTGAACCCATGACCTTTGGCTCCGATGGCTTAAATACTAAGCTAACTCCTCCCACCACTTGTGAATATGTTACCATAAAATTAAATATGATATGATATGATATGATATGTAATCTTTCGCTCTGAATGATGAAGGTTAACAAGCATAAATGAAAATGCTGTGCTCACTTCTCAGCAAGATCGCTTGCTTTCTGAACCAAACCAGACACGACGTCCGTGCCTGGATCCACATCCTGCATGGGGAGCTCCTAAAATCGAGAAAGGCAGTATGAATGAACTCAAGAGTGAACACAGAACAGGTGAACACAGTAGAGCAACAAAGCAGTTGCAAAGCAAAGGTGGCAGGACAGAACTAGAACAACGAGGTGGTATCAAAAACGTTTTAAGCCTAATGGTGCTATTCTGACAACGTGCTTTACCATGTCCGCGATCTCATCATGGACAGCAGGATAGAAACGTGACATTGACATGACATACGTTTGGCAACGCTGCAACGAGTCGTTCGAGGTGTTTTGAGTGGCACACGTGCTTTAAGAGCGGAAGAACATCAGTGGAAGACGACGAGATATCAGGAAGACCTTCAACAAGCTCAACCCCCAAAATGTCGAAACCATTCAGCAACTTGTGCATGATGATCATCGGAGGACAATCTACATGATCTCAATTCCATACCCACCCTACTCGCCAGTGTTGGGGGTAGCCTTAACCAGAAAAAAGTAACGCAAAAGTAACGTAACGCATTACTTTCTATAAAAAGTAACTAAGTAACGCAATTAGTTACTTTTTTGGGGAGTAACTCAATATTTTAATGCATTACTTTTAAAAGTAACTTTCCCCAACACTGCTACTCGCCAGGATCCTGCCCTTCTCCTGAAGATAAAAGTCCAGTTTAAAGGTTGCTGTTTGACACCATTGCGGAGATCCTGCGCAAATCGAAGTAGGTGCTTGACACGCCTCGAAAAGAAGACTTCCAGCACAGAAGTGGCAGGAACGCTGGGAACGCTGTATTTCTGTGCATGAGGACTATTTTGAAGGTAAAAGTGTGTAGTACTTTCTCGTAATCAGAGCCTCGCAACTTTTTGATACCACCTTGTAAAACATGGTAACATGGCATGTTACTTGCGATGTCAAGAGGGGATTGGTGACATACAATTCGTATTTCAAAAACACTCACAACCGATTGAATGTTCCGCTTGGCCGTTCGCAGATTTTGCTTAATATCACCGATAAGATTCTGGATGTCAGCTACTTCTTGCTGATACCGCCGCTTCTGCCCAGTGACGTTCTCTATGATCTTCGAGATGCCCTGGATTTTTCCCTTGCCTTTCAACTGACTGCTGCCAATGGCTAAGAGCTGGTCATTAAGAATCTTCTCTGTTTCTGTGGGATAAATGATTAAAACATAGATTCAGTTGACCAAATACATGACATAAATACATAAATAAAATGTTATTCCTAACGTTCCTGAACATTCGGTCTCGCTGCGGATTCCAGCGAATTTTAAGATAATCCGCAATTTGCTGTTAGTTAGGTTCCAAATGAGAACCCGCATCTTTTTTCTAGATTTCAGGAACATATACAGAAACGAAAGTGATTGTTTTACCCGTAAGTGCGTCTGCTTCCCGTGCCACCGTCTTGACCATTTCCTCAGCGGTGCTGATTGCATTCTCCATGGCCGCAACGATGTCCGCACCGCCAGTCCCCACCTCGTTAAACAGAGCCTCGACCTGCTGCAGCTTCTTCGTGTACTTTCCGATCTGTTCATCACAACAATCCACATTCTAAGCCTTCTCATCAAACTACTATTACAGTTCAGTAAAACATCCTTAACTTACTGTACTTTTTCTACACTATATGGACTCAAGTTTGCGGACATCTGATAAGATTCGTATGTCCTTTTTGAACATTCCGCATTTAGTCCCTGTTTACTGTTATAAGAACCTTCACTCTTCTGGAAAGATGTTCCACTAGATTTTGTACATTTGTGCTTATTCATCTACAAGGGTGTTAGTAAAGGCAGGTGCTGATGTAGGTGAGGAGGCCTGGGGTGTAGTCAGCGTTCCAATTCATCCCAAAGGTGTTCAATGGTGTTTATAGCTCTATACCAGGCAACTCAAGATCTTCCCACTCCATGTAAAGCATATCTTTTGGAACATGCTTGGAGTTTAAACGAAGGGAAAATTTCATGCCACATCCAAGGACATCATGTACAATTGTGTATCTCCATGTTTGTGGTAACAGTTTGGGAAAAAAACCCATATTGCTGGAAAAGTCATGTGTCCCAGTACTTTTGTCCATAGAATCTTCGGCTGCTCCCATTAGGGGTCGTCACAGTGGATCATCCGTCTCCATACCACCCTGTCCTCTACATCTGCCTCTTTCACACCAACTACCTGCATGTCTTCCCTCACCACATCCATAAACCTCCTCGTTGGCCTTCCTCTTTTCCTCCTTCCTGGTGGCTCCATCCTCAGCATTCTTCTACCAGTATAACTCATGTCCCTCCTCTGCACATGTCCAAACCATCTCAATCTCACCTCCCTCACCTTGTCACCAAAACGTCCTACATGCGCTGTCCCTCTAATAAACTCATTTCCAAACTTGTCCATCCTCGTCACTCCCAACGAAAACCTTAACATCTTCAGCTCTGCTACCTCCAGCTCCACCTCCTGTCTTCTACTCAATGCCACTGTCTCTAATCCATACAACATCGCAGGTCTCACCACAGTCCTATAAACTTTCCCATGTCCATAGAATGTATATGTTAAATATATATTGTTTTATTGCACTGTCTGGATGAGTAATTATTTATTCAAATGGAAATAACCGGTTAGGTCTGAAATGCAGTACACATTCCCCCCCACCTGGCTCTTGACCGGATCGTAGCATGACGAACATGTGGATCTAAAACACTTTTGTCCCTCGAAACCATCTTTACACTTGCACTGGCCCTGGTCGCTGCATGAGCTGGCGATCGATCCCTTTGGGTTACAGTTACATGCTGCAAGACAGACAAGAGAACACAGTGAGACGCTGGTTTACATCAGAACAAGGTACCACATCCTTGGAACAAAGTCATTATTGTTAACAGAGATGAAAAAAATTGTTACGTAAATGAGATAACGAAAACCTGTAATACAAATGGAAATCCCTGGTTTTGATACATTTTATCTGAGATACATGGGCTGGAGTGGATCTTGAGTGGCCTCCTATAAAGCTCTAAACCCCTTAACCCTAGATTCATCTGCATAATGTGAAGCATCGTTAAAAAAAAGTGTGCATTGGATACAGCATTTGTATCACAATGCATCGTTTTGAACATATTTGCATCGGTAAAAAAAAAAACAATTTATTTCTATATAATTTTTAGTAGATGCGCTATACTGTTATTATTTCCAATGTGAACAATAATACGTGGATTGATTTCTGCTTGTCGAACTGTTTCTCAAGCACCGCTGCTACTTGAATATGGCGTATCGCAACACTACAGAGACCGAGGGGTGTCCTGAGAGTCACATAGAACACAGATTAACATGGCAGAGGTAGAGCTGTAACTTCCTGGAGGCAGAACAGGAACAGAACATCTGTTTTTATTTCATCTTGTTATACTTTTTTTTTTTTTTTTTTTGCACTACAAAGGCTTGTTTGTAAAAGGGCCACGTGTTAGAAGTCAGAAAACGCTTAACTACATCTATGATTTGCTATGAACTATCTGTACCATATTGAATTGCAGAGCATCCTTTTTTTTTCTATTGCATTGTATTGCATTAAATTACGTGTTGAATACTACGTGTTGAGTCAGCGTTACCTTGGCACACAGTGCCGGCTTTGCTGTGGAAGAATCCCTCCAAGCACTTCTCACACTGAAAGCCTGTAGTGTTGTTCAGGCATTTGAAACACTCCCCGCTCAAGCGGTCGCAGTTTCCCACGGCATTTAAGTCCAAGTGGCCGTTACAGTGGCAGCGCTGGCAGGGTCGCTGAACGCCACTCTCTCCAAGAGGATCTCCATAGAAACCTTCCTTGCACTTTTGACACTGAGAGCCTATAATTCAATAAAGGAAATTATTATTTTTTTCCCTATTGGGAATAGTGGAGTCTTGATGACTTATTCCACAACCGTAACCCCTGGGTTCATCCATCACTGGTTGTATTATAAAGCATGACCTTGAATTCATACACTGAGGTAACTAGACAATAGGCCACGACCTAAGTATTTCATAAAGATACCAAAGTCCTAGCCTCAAATTGTGTACTTAAGACTTAATATGGTGTGAAATAATTGTTTTGACTGGAAGTGCAATGACTTCACTGAAGAAGACACGGCTAACGGTTCAGCAAGACTCCAGGGACTTCAGAATGTTTTAACGCAACATTGTTTCATTATGGAAATAATGTGTTGCATTGTCGATAACATCCTACAATTTCCTGTGGCCCCAGTAATAGAAAACCATTGGTTTCCGAGATCCATTCCTGTTTTATGCTTGCCTGCAACGACTGTCCTTGTCCACAAACATTGCAACTCTGAAATGGTCATTTCTATTTCTGCTTTACAACATCAGAGGAATTTATTTTGATGCTTGCTTCAAAATGCTTGTAATTTCCAGACTGGACTACTACCTCTGAGGTATATTTGACTTTTGCAACCATCCCAGATTGCAGCTGCTTGCATTAAATTTAAAACGCTGATGCTAGCATACAAAACCAAAACCCCCCTGATCATCTACCACTATTCAACTGGTCCCACAACTTCTCATGGTACAAGGAAGGCCTGTTTCAAGAATGTTTTTATGTCCTAGCACCTAGGTGGTTTAACTTACAGTCTTGAAATCAAAAGACCAACCCCTTCCAGAGGTACTTACTTTAGCTACCCCTATATCAGCTATATTCCTTTCTAACAGGGTTTTTAACCTGAAAGTATTCATAATCTATCGAAGCAAGTCGCTCTGGATAAGGGCATCCTCCAATTGCTATAAATGTAAAATGTATATGTTGCTTGCTTACAAACCTGTGGTCCCAGCTGGGCATTTGCACTTTACATTCAGGGTCCCAGGTGTGACTAAGCACATAAAGCCTACGGGGCATGGGCACTTCTTGCAATCTCCGGGAATCTCAGGCTCGCTGTAGTATCCTTCACCACAGCCTTGTTCACTAGGAGTCTCATCAGCTGAGTAGCAGTCCCCTAGAAAGAACACGCCATGTCATTATTTCCTCATGAATTCGTTAGTGATGTAGAATTTGAAATACCCAGACTCGTTATTTCTGGAGTCTTTATTGGTCACAAACGAGATGTTATCAAAAAGTTTCCAGACTAGTTGGCTTCACAGTCACAGGGAGCACCTGGACATATTCCAGAAGTGGCAGGAATGTTGGGAGAGCTTTATTGCTGTGGAAGGGGACTATTTAGTGTGTAAATCTAGATAAATAAAGCACTTTCTTGTAAACAGAGCTAGTCTTGAATCTTTTTGATACCACCTCGTATACATTCGAGCACAGTAAATTTTTTTCTTCACGTATCCCAGCAATTTTTAAGAAGCTGGGGTTCGCCATGATACAGTGCCCCTGGAGGAGGGTTAAGGGGCTTGCTCAAAAGCCTAAGAGTAGCAGCCTGGCATTAATGAGGCTTGAACCCCCAACCTTCGATCAGTAACCCAGAGACTTAACCTCCACCTCCTGAGAAAAAACACTTAAAAAAAAACCCCACAAACTGTTTTCTGAACCAAATACCTGTTACAGGATCGCATGGCTCACACTGGCTAAGGGCGCCCCGTTCAGGGAAACGTCTTTTATATCCTGCAGCACAGCGCTCACAGAACTGTCCTTCGTATCCTGCTGAACAGCGACACTCCTCCACCCAGGTTGCCGGGAAGCCAGGACCAAACCGAGCTGACACCAGAGTGACGTCGTCCAGATGGCCATATCCTGGTATCATCACAAAAAACAGAACAATTAGCATTGTTTATAGTAAAAGAAATATGAGAATGGAGCGTAATTGGTGTATTTGTACTGTATACACACCCTCTTCCCCGAAAGTGACTCGAATCTTGATGGCCGTAATGTTGCTCAGAAGGGTTTGAAAGTCTAATGCTGAGAGCTGGGGAGTCCATTTGCTGTTGCGTTGTTCATCCAGCCTAAAAAAACACACAACGATAGTGTATCATATAAAAAGTGTATACAGTGGATGTTCAATTGGTTGCATATGATCAGTACGCAGAGCCAGTGATAATGTTGGTGAGGGAAAAACTCACTGAGATGATATTAAAAAAAAACCTTGAGGGGCTCAAAGGGGATTCCGGACTCATTTGGGTGGTACCATTAGAATTCAATCATTTTTGAGGTTATCACTTGCTCCCTGATGGACACTTGAGAGCAAAAGTGTTTGTGCCAGTTGTTGCCCTAAGCCGATGTAGCAAAATGTTCATATTAATTACAATCCAAAGCCATCTCATGCTTTTGAGATACCCATTATTCTGTCCCATTCGGTTATCTGGACCTGCTTTGTTCGCCCTATTGTCCTATCTCATTTGGAGGCCACTCAGTGGTGGTAATTAGTAATAAGCAACAATGGCTTAGGCCAGTTTTGCACTTAAGTGTCCATCAGGGAACATTTGATAACCTCATCAACAAAGGAACACAAGTCAGTGTCAAACAAATGAGTGTGGGTTCCCTTTAGAGTTTGGTTCCTCTCAGAAAGTTTTTCCCTCACAGTTGTCACCACTGTTTCTCTCATTACAAAATGAGAAACCATCCAGAGTAGTCTCATGTATCATGCTGAATAGTATAGTATACTACATATAGGCAAATATTACCAAAAGTTTGCGGACACCTAAAGACACCAAAAGTAGCAGAGCTGAAGACCTAGTCATAAGTATGGCGTGTGCTTTTTTGAACATTACATTCCACATTTAGTCCTAAATTGCTCTCACTCTTCTGGGAAAATGTTCCAGATTTTGGAATGTGCTTGTGGACATTTGTGTTCATCAGCCACAAGGGTGTTAGTGAAGTCAGCTACTTATGTAGGGTGAAAAATCCTGGGGTGCAGTCAGTGTTTCAATTCACCCCAACGGTGTTCAATAGGGTTGCCCAATAGCATGCAAGATCTTCCTCTCCAAACCATGTAAAGCATATCTTCATGGAGCTCACTTTGTGCACAGGGGCATTGTCATGCTGAAACAGGTTTGGGTTTCCAAGTTCAACTGAATATTCTTTCTGCCTCCTTTTTTATTCTTTTGGCAGATCATTTGTCCAGAAATCATCAATAAAATGGGGCTAAATGCTTTTGTACAGCATATTATATAGTAACGTTGATCCTACAGAACAAATAATTCATTATCTATGTCAGTTTGCTCATGTTGTTCCTACATGTTGCTTTCAAATTCTTTGCTTAGGCAATACTGCACCCGAAAGCTATTACAGATGGCATCGTACCAGACAAAGCTTTTTTTTTTTTGACACGGCTATGCCCAGACCACACCCACACCAACTTTTCTAGAAGGTTCTGCAGAGCCAGCACTGAGAACACATGCTTTCATTGTGTAGCATATAACGAATATTCCTAATCATATAGCCTACTAGTCATGGTTTATAAGAAAGTCTACAAAGACTATGAAATGCTGCTGCTGTATAATATGAATTATATGTTGTATTGCATAACACATTATACAGAATGTATTCTGGTCGGTGCTATTTTGTGTATTTTGTGTATTTTGTGTCTCTATCCTGTAGTGTTTTGTTTTGCATTGTCTGTTTGCACTCTCTTTCATCTTGCCCTGATTGCATTAGGTTGCATATTATGCACTTTATGCAGCTAGGACAACTTACGTTTAGTCCTTTGCTCGATGTTGTGTTATGTAGCTCTATGTTGTTTGATGTAGCTCTATGTCATGTAATGTAGCTCCAAGTTGTTTGATGTAGCTCTATGTTGTGTAATGTAGCTCTATGTTTTTTGATGCAGCCCTATGTTGTTTGATGTAGCTCTATGTGGTTTAATGTGGCTCCATGCTGTTTATGTAGCTCTATGTTGTTCGGTGTAGCTCTATGTCATGTTACGTCGCTCTATGTCAAGTTATGCAGCTCCAAGTTGTTTGACGTAGCTCTATGTCAAGTTATGTAGCTCTATGTTGTTTGATGTAGCTCTATGTCATGTAATGTAGCTCCAAGTTGTTT
>JAAIIK010000082.1:260934-292535 GCA_014706435.1 Silurus glanis
AGCTCTATGTCAAGTTATGTAGCTCTATGTCAAGTTATGTAGCTCCATGTTGTTTGATGTAGCTCTATGTTGTGTGAAGTAGCTCTGTTTCTTTTTATGTAGCTCTATGTTTTTTGATGTAGCCCTATGTTGTTTGATATATCGCTACGTTGTTTAATGTAGCTCTATGTTGTTTAATGTAGCTCTATGTTGTATGTATGGAAGGTTGTATCTCAGTGGTTAAGGCAGTGGATTCTGGATTGGAAGGTCATAGGTTTAAATCCCAGCACCACCAAGCTGCTACTGCTGGGAACTTAAGCAAAGCCCTTAATCCTCTACTGCTTAGTTGTAACAAAATAAAGATGAACTGAACTGAAATCACTAATGTGAACCACGAATGGTTACCTAAAAGTGTAGGTAATTTTCTTGCCACAGGCGATAACGGTCCTCAAATTTCCCAGTGGAGCAGAAACCTTTAATCCCGCTCCTTCTAACACGACATCTGAGGGGGAGGGATAGCGGACTCCTCGGCTCAGACGGAGAACAAAGGATAGCGTCTGACCGTAGCTCAGAGCCTGGTTGCCCAAATATTGAGCTGAGAATGAAAAAAAGCAAAGAAATTAATTATTAAATTCATCATACATCATGGTTTGCTGATTAATCGTAATACATTGAGTAAATCTTTGAACCTGGGGCAGACAGGTAAGCCGGCAGGATGTCTGTAGACATGACCTCCACACTGTGGTGCGCTGGAGACCAGCGGAATTGCACCTGGGACGGACTCACGTTCGGAGCAGTGACGACCCTCCAGCCGTCCATCCCTGCATTTACACCACATTGTTATTTTCCTTTCGAATATTTCAAGAAGGTCGTTGAACCAATACAAACACCGACTCACCTTGATCGAAAGTGGAAACGATGTTGTGAACCGAGTAACCCCGGGCTGGGTAGCACTCGTTTGAATGACCGTTACAGAAGCAAGTCCTCTGCCTGAACACAATGGAAAAAAATTTGTTAAGTAACAAACATATAGAAATGATAGAACTGCTTGAGTAGGTATTTAATGGTATCGATACTCACTGGAGCGCCTCACAACCGGAAGATGTGATCGGAGATCCGTTAGCGCAGCGGTCACACCGGGCCCCTTGTACACCTCGCTTGCACACACACTGCCCCTCACTGTCACATCCTGCCCCCTCAGAGCCTGGCAACATGGCATCACAGATCGCTTATTCATATGCATTGGACAATTCACCTAGCTAAGTACACTACATATACGAAAGTTGGTGTTCTTTTAAAAAAATCCAATTTACCTCAAAAGTGACTACTAGGGTTGAATCAGAGCTCTAAAGCAGGAGAACTTGCACTCATCCCTTGTAGAGCATATCTTTACATGGCATATATAGCTAGGAAAGTCAGCTGTTCCGACACTTTTGCCCATATAGTATAGGTTCCATATAATTTCCATATTAAAAACAAGTCATGTAATATCTTTTATACAGGTAGAAATATCAAAATAGAGTTGTTTTCTATATTGTAAGAAAACAAATACAGGTAGTTCTCTACTTACGATGGAGATACGTTACGACGACCCCATCGCAAGTCAAAAATATCGCAAGTCAAAGATGGTGCTATGACTGTGACAGTATTTCCTGCTTCATGCTAATTTCTAATTTGAATTTCCTGCTCTAAACTGATGGATTTCCTCTTCTTTTTTTTCACTACAAGCAGGAGACATACTTGGGCGCTTGATGACATGTAGACATGCTTTTATCACTAAAATTGCTGTTTGAAACAAATCCACACTGAGTCAACTTTACTCCGTCGACCTCTAGCAAGAGTGGGGCATATTACAGGGCGAGAGATACGTTCATCCCAGATGTGTTGTCGTATCGTCATCGTAAGATCGAAAAATCTTAAGTCGAACCATCGTAACTTTCAGATGTAGTAAAGTTAAAGTAAAAAAAAAATCCCCAAATGGAAATACTTCAGAAAAATAACAAATACGGCAAAAAAAAAAAAAGATACTTAAGTACAATAACGAATTACAACTTCCTTACTCTCTGAGTCAAATAGAATATACAATTATGAATGCTAGCACCAAGAGCAATATACAAAACTAAAAAAAAAGAAAAATACTAAAAAAAAAAAGAAATGAATACAACAGTTTTTTTTCCCTGTGCTCTCCATTTTATCAGTAAATCAGAAGCAAATGAAAAGAGATCATAAATGCCAGGCAAAGAAAAATGGATTCCTTTAATATGTATTTATTTATTCTTAGAAGGGTTGCCAAGTAGTGTGAAACTTTTCTATATTACCAAGTATTTTAAATCTGAAATTTAATATTGTGGTTTTTCAACATGAAAATTACATTAAAATCCAGTAAATAAAAAAGAATAGAGTTCAGCGGAGGATTTTAGATGATCAAGACACAATATACCGTGTAATATTACCAGAAAAAAAGCTCCATGTGCAGATCATTAAACTAAATAAACTTCATCCAGATGTTTACCTACCTACAGGGTTGCAGAAGCAGGGCAGGCAACGTTCTCCTGCTCTCTGGTGGTAGTATCCTTCCTTGCAGCTCTCACAGTGCCGGCCTTCGGTGTTGTCTTGGCAGTTGGCACAGCGCAGGCCCAAAGAGTCTCGCACACAGTACAAAGCATTTCCATTGCATGAGCAGCTTGAGGCTTCAATGAAACAGCAAACAGACAAAAAAAGTCAGATGTTAGTCAGTGTAAACCATTTTCACTTTACCAACACCCTTGTGGCTGAATGAATCTTACAAAAATCTCCACAAGCTCAATCTAGCACAAATCTAGAACATCGTCCCAAAATAGTGGAGGTCTTCATAACAGAAAATGGGCACTAAATGTGGACTGGGATGTCCAAAAAGTACTGCAAGTTCACCTATTCCTACAAGGCCACAATACTTACTAGGAAATAGACATAAAGAAACAGGGTTATGAGCACCATGAAGCTCCCAAACAATAGAAAAGTATGCTTAAGCAAAAACATAGACCAGAGAAGCATGGTGGTGGTGGCGGGATCTACATCATATTGACGCCATCACTGATTTGATTAAAGAGCTATGGCTGTGCTAGCAGTTCTTGAAAATGTGTACATAGTGTTACTTTGGATGCTTCAAGGATCATTTTATTAATCATTTTATCAAACCAAACCAGGTGCATTAACATTGAGATCATGTGCCAGTTTTTAGTGCCAAGTTGTTACAGGTATTTACTCGCTTAAAAACTTTCTGAGGATGGTGCCCAAAGTTTGGAAGCGTAAATGGCGTAATCATCAAACAAGCTGGTATGTGTACCTGCACAATGTCAGGGTTAAGGCCACACCCTGAAATAGACACCTGCATTCTTCTACTAGAAATAGCAGGCAACGCATTTCAAACACAAAGGCTGTGAATAAGGAAATGACAGAAAGGGCAACAAAATGACACCCAGGACCATCGAGGATCATAAAGCTTGTCAATCGTGGGCGTGCACACACACAGGAAAGCGAAGCGGACTTGCTTTTGTTGGTTGAACAATATATATGAAGTGGCTTTGGGCAGGTTTATGCTTGTACTTTAGTGGGTATCAGGCTGATCCAGTCAATTGGATTAAAAGGAATCATTGCACACTATTAGACACCTCATCAGCTTTCATCATTTGTACAAATAACCCCATACTGCGCTGAGTCTTTCTGGATTCCTTGTAGTAACAAGTCTTTGACTATAAACACCAATTAGCTGTAATATTAAAGCGACCTGAGTAATATCTTGTAGATACCCCTTTTGCCAACAAAACAAGTCTGACTCATTAAGACTCATCTGGACTCCCCAAGAGTGCACTGTGGTATCTGGCACCAAGTTTTGTTAGTTGCAAGATGGCACCTCCATGGATTTGACTTTCGGTCCTCATTCGATCCTCATTTGGACTGAGATCTGGGGAATTTGGAGGCCAAATCATGTTCCTAAAGGGGATTCCTGAACAATTTTTACAGTGTTGTTCGGGAATACCATTGCAACAAAGGGGTACTTGGTCTGCAGCAATGTTTAGTTAGGTCAAAGTAACATTCTAATGAATCCCAGAACCCAATGTTTCTGAGCAGAACATTGTTTAGAGCGTCATACTTCCTCCACTACTTTGCACTCTGGTTCTTGTTTACATTATGACCACCTGCCTAATATTGTGTTGATCCCCCTTTTGCTGCTCAAACAGTCGTGACCCATCGAGCGTCAACAGCATTAACTTCTTCAGCAATTTAAGCTACAGGAGCTTGTTTGTTGGATCGGACCACACGGGCCAACCTTCGCTCCCCACGGTCATACCACTTTTGATAGATACTGGCCACTGCAGATCGGAAACACCTCAAAGTTTTGGGGATGCTCTGACCAATAGATGGCATCCTGGATCACATGCTCTATAGCAGCGGTCCCCAACCTTTTTTGCGCCACAGACCAGTTTAATGTGGGACAATATTTTCATGGACCGGCCTTTAAGGTGTTACGGATAAATACAACGAAATAAAATGATATGACCGGCATAAAAACTGGTATTTTCTAAATATAATAATAAACGTGAATCCACTGTGTTGTTTTTTTGTTTATTTTGCTAGCTTGGGGGTTTCAATTTAGCGCTAATGCATTATGTGTTAGCGGCCGGAGCAGCCCCTTTAAGAAGGTAGCGGATGGAGGTAAGACATGTGACCGAGGCATCATGACATGCATCAAGAGTGAGTCATAGACAGATGTGATGAAGAGAATCTGGTAATTTTCCAAAATAAAACATTGTTCAGAATCAAATAATAAATAAAATCGAAATAATGTAAGTGATGTATTCTTTCTGTGCGGCCCGGTACCAATTGACCCACGGACCGGTGCTGGTCTGCGGCCCGGGGGTTGGGGACCACTGCTCTATGGTATCTACTGGATACTAATAGTTAGCATTAAGCCATTATAAGGTGTCCGGATTCCAATACGTTTTATATAATAATGATGTAATGATGTACAGCAATACACTACATAATGGAAACTATTTGGTAATGGCTTACATATTAAAAAGACGATGCTACGTAATGGTACGCTACATGGAAAAACGTATTATTACTTTGTAAAACTAAATACACACCAAGACACAATGTATGTAACATTTCATGGAAAAAGCTTTCTTTGCAACCTTTACATTTGTTTACACAACTAAACTGTTTAATTCTTCATTTTGAGCTCTTCTAATCCTACGGCTTTCTCTTCTAATCCTACAGCTTTCTATAGTAACAGCTCAGATTTGAAACTTACTTCGTTACTGTACTTAAGTGACTTTTCAACTACTTAGTTTTACTGAGTATCAAAGACATAAGCAACTTTTACTCTGTACTCAACTAAACTTACGATTTAACGATTTATGATGTGCTTTTTATGTACTTCACCACTTTTGCACCTCTGTTGAAGATGTCAATAGGGCTCAACACTCTACCCACATGCGCTCCCTGTGAGCGTCTTTTTTTTTAAAGCCTCGTTTTCAGTCCAAAAAGCTTGAATCAATTCCAAAAACTTTGAGAAGCAGCTTTTGTTGAAGTCGAATAAAATATCGCCTTTCTTTGAGACTGAGACTAGAAAGTGCGTCAAATCACAGTCAGAATCTTCGGTCTGAACGATTTGACTTTATCTAAAATGATTCAGTCTTCTTCTACTTTGTGACATAATACTGTAATGTGATTGGTTCATTTGTCGGTCCCTTTTTGAAAGATTGCTTTTCTTACTTTGTCTTTTTTTCACCGACTTGTTTGATCTTTGTTTCATTCTGGCATGTTGAATAGGCTGTTTTTTTTTTTGTTGTTGTTGATCTTAATGTTGTTAATGCTGTGTTGAGGAGTCTGATAAAACCTCACAAATCATCAATGGAATTGACTTTGAACTTCAGGTAGACTTTACACCACTGGAATCACAAGACCAAATCCTCATAAAAGAGATGAACCATATTTGACTATGAAAGTCTATGAAGAAACTCAGGAAACTGTTTGTAAGGACATTCACGAAAGAAATCTCCAGTGTCATTCCTATGCAACAGTCATTTGCATAGGAATAAAATAAAATGAAATAAAAATCGAACGGATTTCTGGTCAAATCGCTGTTGTATAAAAGAAACCGAACCACTTGAACTATAATGTTCTGACTGTCCAATGCAACATGGGCATCATTGACTATATTTCCAAAAACACTCTAAAAAGCATATACACGGTTTTACATTTGTCATGAATGCCTTTGTCTTTTTGACAAAGAGTTAAAAAACAATAGGAACAATACTAAAATGCACTTACAGCTATACGTTCCCTGAACGTGATACCAGATGCAGATGGCGCACAACAAAATCCGTGCGATCGTCATGTCCCACACGTGGAATAAGTCCTCTGGTTTGCTTGTAAGCTGCCTCGTCTGGCCGCCCGCGAGCTTTATACTGTCTGGAGGCTCGTGCATGCGACGACACGCCGCTCACGCCTTACTGACTCACAAGAGCTGATTCAAGCACACTCTGAAACAGAGGGCAGGCCGGTTTGCACATCCAAATATTCAGAAATGGGTACTCGATAGTAGAATAGATCGAATTTTGTCGTTTATACGGTACTCTCAAGGGTTCTCCGAGTGCCTTTACTATTTATCCTTCACATGAAGGTATAATTTTTTACAGAAAAGCTACACACCAAAGGTACTCAAGGTGTACCCAAACGAGTACCCTTTTCCTGTACCTTTTTTTCCGTGTGATAAATGATATCGAACATTATTACCGACGCCTTGAAGACACTTTCCTTCTCTTTAAGGTGGGATTTAAAAGGGTCCAAAGTTTCTACCTTTCGTTACACGTGGAATCGTGAACGTGGTGGATGTTTGAACTACGAAAATGTAGCCTAAACACCTTTAAATGGGAAACTTTCCATATTCCAGACACACCTATGGTACGGTACATTTGAATCATTACATTTGACCAGTGTTTAATGTAGTGTAGATTGAATGACCAAGAAGAAGCCAATGAACAAACGAGACAAATTTGCTTTTATTCACAAGTTACCTTTGTGAAGTCCCGTGGTAATTATTTGGTAACCGATAATATCCCACACCAAGCTGCCACTCTGGGGCCCCTGTATTGTTGAAAGATTTATGATCAAACTCTTGATGTCACCCAAATGAGGATGGGTTCCCCTTTTGAGTCTGGTTCCTCTCAAGGTTTCTTCCTCATTACATCTAAGGGAGTTTTTCCTTGCCACTGTCGCCACGGCTGCTCATCAGGGATAAATGCACACCGTTCACCTTGACTGTTGATTTCTGTAAAGCTGCTTTGAGACAATGTCTGTTGTGAAAAGCGCTATAGAAATAAACTTGACTTGACTTGACTTGAGCAAGACCCTTAACCCCATTGCTGCTCAGTTGTATGAATGACATAAACGTAAAGTCGCTCTGAATAAGAACGTCTACATACGCCGTCAATGTAAAAATCTGGACGCTCTACCTACGGATGGGGTTCCCGTCAATTGGAGACCATTCGGATGGTTGGATGGCTCGATTACGTTCTACAACCCTTCGCGAGTAACAAAAAATGGCGAGGTTTTGACTCTCCTTCAGAGGGTTCCTTTTTTAAGGGGAATTGTACATGTACTGTAGTGTAAACTCAACAAAAATTGTGAATTTCTTGTCATAAATGTTTTATTTACTACTTTTCATCATTTTAATATTTAAGTGGACCTTAAGGACCTCAAAGCCCATTTTTACATGTTAACCCACCAATCCAATCCAATCCAATCCAATCCAGAGAACCACTGAGGAAGGAAAAGCTCCAGAGGTGCCAAAAACCTTTTCCTAGGAAGGACCAAAAATGTAATTTGACTAAGAGCTGACAATAAATGTTAGAAACAATCCAATATATCGTACAATAGAGTTCAACCTCTTAGAAATTCGGTCCTTATTTTTTCAACGTTTTTCCAAGTGCCATTTATTTCCATCTTTGTTTTATTGGGTTTTTTTTGCTTCTTTTCATATATTTATGTATATTTTCATACATAAATTTTCATTTAAAAGTTACAATTTTGAAGATTACAAATATTAAAAGCTTGTTGGAAAAAAAACAACAACAACCAAGCAGCATAAAAACGTTATATTTAGTTTCCAGGTTCATTGTAATATTTTATACAGTACACATCATCGACACAGCATTAAAATACATTCGAATTTTTTCCTAAAAAAATGTAATAAAAAAATTTTCAGGTTCAAATTCTGCCTATATTTCATTGACCTATTTGTGTTTTAGAACATCGTGAACGAGCGGTAGGATTCATGGCAACCGAAGCAAAACAGCAGGACGGAAGGTTCTGGAAGGAAAAACAATCCGAGCTGAAGGCTAATGTCTGTATTAGGGGGAAATGCTATAAAGGAATGAAACAAAACCGTCATCCATGTTCGTATCATGTGCTTGTTGTTTGATATATTGATGGCACAGACACACCTAGAATCATGAAGGAGATGATGGAAGGATGCCAACTAGTTGGAATAAATACACAGCCCGGAGCGAGAAAAACAGAAATTCCAGGTGGATGAAAAAAAACCCCCCAAAAATGCAGTACCTCAAGGCTGTGATTTCATTATTGTGCACTAGGAGCAACGCCCTGCATGTCACACACACCCAAACACACACACTATCAAAGTACCTCAGACATGGGCTGAGTCACAGGTTTCCTAGCATACCCAAACACACACAGCCACGCCTCGGTCGGTTTGCACACAGCGTGCCCTACCTGAAGTTGACCTCACTTATATATACACACACACTATACACTCATGGATCGTCCCAAGTCACATCCTGTCTACGTCTGTCTTATCAATACCACACCCTGCATGAACATACAGTACAACTTGGGAAGAAATAGCGAAGCCAGGCTCGGCTACGTGCATGATTTAGCCTGTATAGTTCAGTGTTTGGGTTCTAGCAATTGATCAAGGAATCCTTACACAAGCAAGAACATGTTACCAAAAATGGACCTTTGACAATCAGAAATTGATTGAATTCTAAGACCATGTGTGTGTGTGAAAATATTCAGCGTGTATCATGTGGTGAATTCGATTATGCTTTTTATAGTCCACATTTTTTTTTTCATGCCAGTTTGGAACAGAGAAAACCTTTCAGGCCTGGGGGCTTGGGGGGACCAAAGACAGAACGACTTTTGGGCATGTTCAAGAAAGGTCTTTATTCCAATGTAAATAAGTTGGGGGGGAAAGTTGGGGTCAGCCTGAAGATGGAACAATGAGCCCTTGTGATGCATGTTTCGGACTTCGGCATTGACACCGGCGCTGTTCTGTTGAAAAACGGAGCCCTTGGCTAGTCATCGGCGTGACAATCATAGCATGCCTGCTGACTCAGCGATTAGAACGAGCAACTCGGTCTGATTAATCCCTTTTGCTCCGGTGATTCGATCGAGGAATGATACAGCTGCAAGTCCCAATTCGTATCTGCTGTCTCAAATCTGCTATAACTGTCCGAGCCAAATCCGGTGACCAATCCATCTTGCATTAATTATTACCCAGCATGAATATTCCATATCCAGAACATGTGATCTCATGATGACACACAGCTCGTTCTTAGCGTTATAGAGAACATACCCAGAACAACAGCAGTTTGAATGCTGGTGAGAAAAATCCCTTCAAAATATTGTTAATAAACCAATTTCAAGGACAATTAGAACGCTCCATCCTCCAATAGGATTAAAGAGAGTCAGAGATTCAAGGGTATTGATCAACAGGTTGCACCCACCACTATGCTTCACTGGAGGATCAGTGTTCCGCCACCAAAATGTTCTTCTTTCGGCTGCAGCCAAACCTCCCAAATCCTTTACATCCACCTCCTGTCCCCCACCACACCCATAAACCTCGTCCTCCATTCCTTCGGCATTCTTCTACCAATAATATGTGGAATAGGACGCATGTTTTATACCTTATAATTCGATTTGAACAAATACAGAAATACAGAGTTTTAGGATCTTCTCAAGGGACAATACTATAGAAGTGAAACCTGGATATACACTATATTTCCAAAAGTATTAGGTCACCTAGTCATAAGTACGATATGTCATTTTTGAGCATCGCATTCCACATTTAGTCCCAATTCGCTCTTATATTTCCCTCCACTCTTCTGGGAAGATGTTTCGCTAGATTTCGGAGTGTGCTTATGGATAATTGTGTTCATCAGCCACAAGGGTGATACGAAAGGCAGGTACTGACTCATCCCAAAGGTGTTCAGTAGGGATGGAGCTCTATAGCAGGCCACTCAAGATCTTCCTCTCCAAAGCATATAAACCAGTAAAGACGTCCTGTACAATTGAGTGCCTTCAGCTGTGTGGTAACAGTTTGGAAAAGAACCACATAGTCAGGTGTCCCAATACTTTTGGAAATATAGTGTAAGTTACAGTAGCCAGTGTGCAGCTTTTATAGCAGTACAGATTTACTTTGAGCAGTTAAAATGTGGTGCTTTGAGTACAATTCTCATACTGACCACTAGATGTTCAACATGGCACCTCATGGCAAAGACTCTTCGATTATTCGAGAATTTTAATTTTTGCTCTCCACAAAGATTGTCTAGACTATAAGATCTGTAACACCCTGAAACCGAGTTGCAATACAGTGGCCAGGGTCTTACAGAGGTCGCAGAAACAAAAGGTCTGCTTGTCAGTGCTCAGACCATACGCTGCACACTGCAACGAGACAATTGTATTCTGCCTACAGTCAAGCATGGTGGTGGCAGCATCATGGTCTGGGGCTGCATGAGTGCTGCTGGTACTGGGGAGCTGCGGTTTATTGAGGAAAACATGTACCGTGACACTCTGATGTAGAACATGATGCACTCCTTTCCCGAAACTGGGCTGAACGGCAGTTTTCCGTGAAAACAAAACACCCCAAACACACCACCAAAATGACAACTGACTTGCTAAGGAAGCTGAAGGTGATGTAGTGGCCAAGTATGTCTCCAAACCTGAACCCTATTGAGCACCTTTGGGGCATCTTCAAGCGGAAGGTGTACCATGTGGAAGTACCATGTGTCATTATGGAGGAGTGGAAGAGGATCCCAGCAACAACCTGTGCAGCTCTGGTGAATTCCATGCCCAGGATTAAGGCAGTGCTGGATAACGATGGTGCTCGGACAAAATATTGACACTTTGGACACGGTTTTGACATGTTCGCTGAAGGTGTACTCACTTTTGTTGCCTGTTATTTAGACAATAATGGCTGTATGTTTGAGTTATTTCGAGAGGACAGTAAATCTGTACAAACTGCACATTGACTACTCTAAAATATATCCAATATATTCATTGCTATAGTATTATCCCTTGAGAACATACAATAGTTGTTGAAATGTGAGGGGTGTACTCACTTTTGTGAGATACGGTGACTGGAGCTTAACGCTCTTCTGAGTGTGTATTATGTATGTTGAGGGTGTCAAGTGCCTTGGAAGATCAAAATGTCAAACCCGAGAACCTTCATTTCGCCGCAAATTAGATGATTCAGCACACACGCATAAAGTACAGTGTTCTTCAGTGACCAGGCTGAAGTTGTTCTGAGAACAGGGTCTTCTCCCTAAGCTGTGGAGCTCTCAAGCTACCTCAGAGAATCCTACTTGGCTGCTTCTCTTTGCCAAGTCACTGATACGCAGATCCTCATTTGAAAACGATTTATACTGTGAGTAGTACTGAATGGGATATTCTCCAGTCTTCAGTAAAACACTACATGTAAAAGATCCTGAGGTATCTAGAGGTTGCTCCAACTCCACATCCCCCACCTGAAAGATTTCAGACCTTCAAAAAGAAGATACTTTTCCTCATTATCGCACATTTGAGCTCGTGATATTTCTCCCTCTCAAACATGTTTATGTTTTAATCATTTATTTGAAATTCAATACCTCTAGATCAAAAAGACTTCCTATATAAATGTGTGGTGACAGTTTGGGTGAAGAAAACATAGGGCTGGAAAAGTGTGGTGTCCCAATACTTTTAGTAATATAAAGGAATTATATGCAAATGTAATTTTTTAACAATTTAAAAGTATTTTGTGTAGCAAATGACCGATTTCCATTCAATGACCAAAATCACACATCGTCAGGTCCGGAAAGGGAAAAAAAAAATAATCACTGTTTATTATGTTATAAATTCGACAGACAAATAGGTGACAAGCTGGAGTTTCTCAGGCCCTTTTCTAGTGTGTACTTGGAACGATGAGTGTGTCTAGAGCGCCTCGAAAGATCAACAGAGGACAGGATGAGCTTGAAGAAGACTGTGCAACACAGACATCCACATTCTGAAGAAACAGCTGATAAACAATACTTGCGTTACAATATAAATTAGAAATACTGTCGTAATACGTGGGTTTGGTTTTTTTTGCACTCGTGTCCGCTTTGGGAAGGCGACCGGCTTCTGGAAAATATTTCACCTGATAATATACATAAAAGGAGGAAAAGCCATTCGAGATGTTGAATAACTCTTGTAGCTTTTTATAAAATATATATATAGTGCCTGTGCACATTTTTCTCTCCGATTGGTTGGGCTGATGATCATGTGACCAGCTTGCTGTCTAAAAAAAAAAAATTGATTTTCAAAAATGTTAGACATTGTACATGTATTTTTTTTTTTTAGTTAAGGGAGTGTTTGTCTTACAAAAGAATATTCTTTTTTTTTTTTTCTTTTTTTTTTTTTTTAATTGACTAACCACCCGCTGAGAATTAAACAATTAAAAATAAATGGCGGTGCTAAAAGGCTTAAAAAAAATTAGCCAAGTATACAAGCAAGCATATTATACCACAGGACTTACATATATAGATTTATATATTTATATAAATATATATTATGGAGGTGGAAGATTGTAGCTGATCGTTAACCTATGACGTGAAGTAATCGGTAGGCGATGGTGTCGTTTCGCAAAAAAAATAAAAAAAAATAAAAACATTTATCAGCCGTTCCTGAAACATTTAAGAATATATTTACACAAACAACAACAAAAAAAATCCTCGCTCTTTATCGTAATAATAATAATAATAATTATAAAAAAAAAAAAAAAAAACATTCACACAAAAATATAACATTTGATAATTATTAGCACCAGTGTATCAGATAAGTCTCGCTACGCAAATGTACAAAGTTGCATAGTGTTGATTTTTTTTTTGCGTCGGAAAAAAAAAAAAACGAACGTGATGTAAATAAGCAGCAGCTTTTTTTTTTTTTTTTTTTTTTTAAAAAAAAAAAAAAAATAAAAAAAATAGCGTATTAAAAAAAAAAAAAAAAAGGAGACGTAACGCATTTAGGCCAATGGATATGGAGCGATGAGACGAGACGAGACGAGACGAATACTGTAGTGTAGAGTGACGCGTATAGTGTGGTATGTATAGTGACGTTCTCGAGATCTTTTTGCGAGAGGGTGCAAGTGTGTGAACGTTCAGAGAGACGAAAAGAAAACAGCAAACGAGATTCCTTCAACTGTCCGTTTTTTTCTGAACCGGTGGTACGTATTTGGAGGAGTGCTTGATAGTAGCTGGAGAAAAAAAAAAAGAGAAAAAGACAAAAAATATATATATATATCTCTGATAAGCTCTTCAAGCTGGTCTTTTTCATACAATTGCATATCTGGTAGAAAAAAGCTGCTGTTTTTCATAAAAAAAAAAAAAAAAAAAAAAAAAAAAAAAAAATTTTGGCTTTTTTGGGGGGCAACAAAAAAAAAAAAAAAAAAAAAAAGCATGACAGATTTTGGTAAAAGATGGCATCTTGGATCAAATGTTAGAAATGTCGAAAGGGACTATCAGGGTGGAGAGACGAGTGGAAGGGGTTAAGGGCGCTCGAGGGACGGCGTGTTGAAGCAGCCGTTCGGCAGGGTGTTTTTGATGTCGTTGAGGTTGGCGATGTCGGCGCGGATCTCGCGGATCTGCCGGTCGTAATCGCCGATCATGTCCTCCTGGCTCTTGGAAATGTCTTCCAGCTCCTTCAGCTTCCTGTCCAAGTCGCTGCCGGCCATTTTGTCCTTCGCGTCCTGCAGCGACCGGTCGATCTGGTCCAGCTTGCTCAGGTCCACCTTGTCGATATTGCCTGCGTGATGAACAAAAGAAGTCCAAAATCGTTCCTAAAAGTGCAGTAAATGGAGTACAGGTGATGACGCTTGAACATTTCGCTTACCGAGCTGGCTGAGCAGGGTGGTGATGGCATCGAGGACGGTGCGGACCGAGTTCTTGGCCTTGCGGGCGTTTTCATCCGCTTCCTTGGCGTTGGCTGATGCCTGCCGACAAAAAGGTTACTGGTAGAATCCTCGTAGTATAACTATTAATCACAGTGTATGATCTAAAACAGGGGTCGCCAAAGTACGACCACCACATTTGGAATGGCCCTCTAAACAAAGCCAGAGACGTATTTTTGAAAATGCAATTTTAAATGTTTTACTCCGCTCATATCTGTATTTGATGATAAAGTTAGTTGGCCTTGTAACCATTATATAATATAAAAAAAAATAAATAAATCCATATTGATAGTTTTTCCGGGTGCTGGTCCACTGTCAAAACGAGAGCGGCCTCTAGAGGCGAATCAATGTATGTTTTTTGACATGCAAGACTGCACGCTGCACTGAGAGCGCTCTATTTGAATTATTTTTTATAATTTAAGAACTATATAATTATATTCATTCATTAAAATATTATACATTTATTTCCATTAGCACATTTTCAGTACTAAGTATTATTATTATTGTTTTTTTTTGTAATAAAGTTCAGTACTATTTTACATGGAGTGTTATTTTTGTTTTTTTTTATCCAGTATCCATTTAAAAATATTTCATTGGTTATCCTCAAGTATCGGTTTCGGTCAACCTCAAGTTATTAACGTAGCTTATTTGTTAGATTCACCCACCACCCATATGCATAAGTACATAAATGTTTTGATTTCAACCAGTAGGGGGCGTAATTAATAATTTTTTTAAATCTCCACAATAGTAGTAGTCACTCCGGGCCTTGTGATTTTCTGTTATAGAATGACCCAAATTAAAGGTAAACAAAAATATGTGGCCCTCACAGAAAAATGTTGGGGGGCCCCTGATCGAAAATGTCTTGCTGCCTCAACAAATTCCGTTAACATACCATAGAAGCCATCATCATGTCCTGCGCGGCTTCGTCTTGCTTCTTCTCCAGCTCGTTCTCAGCGTCTGCCAGCTGCTTCATCATTTCCTTTACCTCGTCGTCCAACTTCATGGTGTCGGCGAAGGCTTTTTCGGCATCTGCCTTGGTTTTGGCAGAACCCTGAACGGGAGAAACACGGAAGAGATCGTGAGCGAGTGCTACCGAGCGACCAGGGGAGTTCGTCTGGAGGTGGTTCGAACCTTCTGGACGTTGCTGGCGATTTTCTCCGCTTCCTCGGCTTTGGATTTTGCGTTTTTGGCGTCGGCCTCCGCGTTGCCGAGGGCGGCCTCTGCCTGCCGGGTCTTCTCGTTGGCAGCGTTGATCGTCGCGTTGATCTGCGGGATGCGCTTCAGGGCCTCTTCGGCCGTCGTCTTGTTGTCGTTCACTCTCCGGTCGAAGTCTGCAGAGGGAAAGGGGGGTTTAGCAGCGATTCAATCGCGTCAGAGACGTTTTTCGACAATTCAATTGTTTTTTCCACTGTTGGAAATGGCTTAAATAAATAAATAAAACAATTCAATTTTCATGCACCAAACTTTGCACTTATGGTAATTGAAAATGTCAATTTCAATACAGAAATGCATATGCAGACGTTTTGCATATTAATACGTAATATGCAAAACGTTTGCATATGTACCTCAGGGGGGACTACCTTCTTTCTCCTTTTTACGTTTACTTGAATTTGTTATTGATGTTTATTAAACTTTTTTTGTTTGAACAACTTTTAATGATATTACAAACATTCTGTGTGGGGGGGGGGGGGGGGGGGTTATATTTATTTGGGTCTCGTGTATATTATTTTGGGGAGCAAATTTTGGGGAGAACCACATATGGGTGGAAAACTTGGGTGTCCCTTAACTTTTGATCATATACTGTATGTAGTATATGAAAATAAGTAATATTTTGGGTAAAAAAAAAACCAAACAAACCATATTGAATTCTATTACACAGTATCCATCCATCTGCTTTTACACACTGCAGCCAACAGATGGCGATCAAGACCAGTTGATTGTTTATGTACAACACACAGAGTTGAATTTAAGATTTTTTAAAAAAAAAAAACAAAAACAAAAACGTATATTTGGTCGCATTCACTTACCCCGGAGGTTGTTGAGAATGGCCTCTGCTTCCTTGAAGGTGGCCGTGCCTTTCTCCTTCGCCTCCTCGGCCAGGGCCTTGGCAGCATCGGCTCGAGCCAGCAACTGATCCGCTGTCTGAACGACACAAACAACAACAACAAAAAAATTCAAACGAAAGCAACATATGGAAACTCGTCAAAGTATTTTTCACCCGGAATAAAGACGTTCTGGGGGCCTCTTGACTGTGTTTCGAATGACTGAGGATTGAACGAGCAAAATCCGAAGAAGCGCGTAAATGAAATGCGGCACAAGCAGTGAAAAAGTTTTTTTTAATAAGGCAGGATTATGTCCTTCCCTATTAAGTGTGTGTTCAGGGATCAGCTCTTTGTTTCAGGAAGCGGACGAGATTGTAGACTCGAAGCTTCGTCATCTTTCATCACATTTGAATCACGAGCACCCCCGCGGTCTGGCTCCAGTTCCCTCTTTAAGGTAGAAAGGGTGGAAGTGAGTGATGCGAGGAAGAAAGTGAAGTAAGAAAAGTACGCCAGGAAGAAAAGGAAAGACGGGAATGAAGATGTGGATAATTGGAATGGTTAATCGAAAACAATAAGCGCCCGATCAACCGAAAACAGTGGTCCAGTGGGTTGGTAAGAAGGAGGGTGGTTAGGTTGGTATGACATTTAGAATGTAGGTGGTTGGGTGGGTGGGTAGTAGAAAAAAAACCCCCTGTAAAATCCACAAGTTCAATCACAAACTAAAGGAAACGTACCTGTTGCTCGGTCTTCCCCTTCTCCAGCAGTCGGCGGACATCGTTTTCTTTTCCTCGCAAGTCTTCTCTTAGATCGACGTATTCCTTCTCAGTCTTATCTATGAGCTTATCCAGGTCCGACGCCTCCTTCTTTATTTTATTGGCTTCGTCCTAAAACACCAACGATATCATTTTCGTGATCGCATTAGTACAAATATTGGAAAGGGTAAAAAAAAAATTAATAAAGTGTGCCAATAACCAGCATCCTCACCTCGAGCGATTTGAGGTCAAACGGAGGCAGGCTGGTCAAGTTCGCGTAGATCTTCATAGCCTTGTCTCCCGCTTCTTCGGCTTCGGCGCGTACCTTGGTGGCCTGTTTCTCCAGGTTCTTCGCCAGATCCTTGGCATCGTTGTACCTGGGGAAGGTTAGAAGTTTAGGACGGGTACCGAACGTACAGAGAAGAAACCTAGACTCAAAAGGGTACGCGTACTTCTTGTTCAGTTCGTCGATGCCCTTGTTGATTTTGCTCTCGCCGTCCAGCGTCTTCATGAGCAGGTTGTAGGCCTTCGTCGAAGTGTCGTTGGCGTCTTTCGCGATCTTCTCGATCTGATCCGCGTCCGTCTTGTGCCTATGGAAAGAAACGGGGAAAAAATACCAGGATATTCACTAAAACTATTTCTTGAATGACCAGATTTAAATTTTGAGTAACTCAATCGCTCGTTACATCCACGGTGAGCAGGTCAAGTGCATGATCGGGCAAATTTACAAAAACTTTCCACGGGAACTTCCTCTGGGGAATTTGGGAAATATTCCAAGTTGGAATCTTGACAGGAATTGGAGATTTTGAAGAAATGTATTTAAATGCATCATATACAAACATAAATATAACATTTTTTGGGGATCACTGCACACTTACTGCAGGGCTACTACGCCCCCTACAGGCACTACGCATTTCTCCATAACATATACACATCGTTTCTTGAATCCCGCGCACAAAATTAGGTCCGTAAATTTCGAGTATTTGCGTAAATTACGTAAACATGACAAATCGATTGTTTAAATTCAAAACAATAATAATTAGTCAATTCTTTTTTTTTTATTTTTTTTTTTTTTATCTGTTTTAGTTTGCATGCATGTCAACTTATGACCAAACAAAATGTTTATGTTTGTATATATGTGGATCTTTTAGGGAAATTAATATAATTTTCTAATTAATTCCCATAATTTTTCATACATTTCTGTTAAGTTTCCAACTTGGAATATTCCCCTGATGAAGATCCAATAGAAAGTTTCTGGATATTTGCTGGAAATCTTCCACCCCTTTGCAATCCTGTTTGGTCACAAGCTAACATACATGCAAACTTTTGCGCCATCTGTTGGCTGCAGTGTGTAAAAGCAGATGGATAGATACTGCGTTATAGAATTCAATGTTTTTTTTTTTTATTGTTGTTTTTGTTTTTTAAACGACATTTTGGACTTTTGATTCAATAGTTAGTATCCTTTCGTTGCACAATCGCTTACACGCAGCAACAAGGAAGCTTTAAACGCGAATTTGTCCCGTTCGTGTACGCTAATTTGCACGAACGCATTATGTTACGGATCAATGCACGGTGCCTGTAGGGGGCGTGGCCTCAGTCACCCTGCATTTCAATCTGGATGTTTTGACCAAAATCATCCCGCGAGATTTCTTTGCTTTTTCCGAGTTTTTCCGGGTTCTAACCTGACCTGCAATTTTGTAAATTTCCATGGAAAGTTTCCAGTCTTGAAAATTCCCGGAATTTAGCAACCCTACTCCCTAAAATCGTACTTCTCTGCCAGACTGCGTGCCTCCTCAGCCAGGAGCGTCATGTTGTTCGGATCTCCAGTGGTTGTGGGAATTTTTATATCCTGGCGAAACAAAAAAAAAAACATTTGTTACTCTCTTTCGGTCTCGCTCATATCACCACACTAAGTTCTCAACTTGTCTACTCACCACTTTGCTGATGGCGTCCTTCGCCTTGTCTAGCTCGTCCCGAGCGCGCTCGATCAGCTTCTCCGTGTTGCGCACTCTGCCGCGCGCCCCGTCCGCCAGGTTTCCGGTGTCCTCCACGGTGTTCCTGATGTTCTGTAGCCGGTTCCACTGCGTTGTCAGCGTGTCGTTGACGCTCTTCAGGCGATCCAAGAGGTCTTTGTCCGCCTCTGTGAGCAGGTTAGTAAACACAAAAGAAAGAGAGGGGACGGGTTAGAAACTGGCTTTTTAGCGAGGTCGTGCGGGTGGCATCCACGGCAGGCGTCTACCTTTGCTGGCCTGAGCCTCCTTGAGGAGATCCATGATGGTTTTCTCGGCCTCTTTGAGGCGGTCCTCGAAGGCCTTGTCGCTCACTGTATCCTGGCTGCCCAAGTTGTCGATCAGATTTTGCAAGTCGTGGAGCTTCTGCCTCTGCTGGTTGACCTGGAAAGGAAAGATCGTTTATTAGAGCCAACAACTGCAATACCTGCGTAGAATGTTGGAGACGTAAAGGTTTTTCATGGCATAAGGAAAAATCTAATAGCGTCTTTTTTTTTATTATTATTATCATTACACTTGAAAACATGAACGCCAGGGGTATTTAAAAAAAAACAAACAAAGGAACTAGAGTTAGCGCAGTGTCACTGTGGCTCCTCAATACGTACCGGAAATATGATTTGTAGTGTGTAAAACTTTGATTTTGCGAATGCGTGAAAATCGACGGCACTTTTTTTTTTTTTTTCGTTTTTAGCGTTATATGTCCAGCTTCAAGAATTTCTCTCAAAAGGAGAAAATACGCAGAAAAAATATTTTTTTTAATTTAAATATTAAATGTAAAAAAAACTAAACAAAACAAACCAAAAAAAAAAACATCTGTATTACCCTAAATGTGGTCTAACAAATGTAAAGTAATAAATGTTTCCATTTATTTAATTCCACTTTAATTTGTTTCATCGTTGAAATCGGTTGAATCGATATAATAAAATTTATTGCATTCGTTTGAGTCATAAAATTTTTTGTACGCATTTTATTTGTATAAAATATTACATAAACATATAACATTTTATATATTATTTAACAAAGCCGACATTTTACTTAATAATTAATAAATAAATAAATAAAAACAACATGCAATTTTATGTTTTGCACTTCAATCATACCGAAATTGATCTGAACCGTGACTCTGTGTACCGTTACACCCCTGGTAACTACTATAGGACATTCCAAAACTGATCGTTACTCTAGCACTGGACAGCTCCTACCTTGTCCCTGACGAGGCTGTAGCAGTTAGGACACTGCTGGCACCCGGAAATGGAGCGGTTGTAGAAGTAGTTCTCCTCGCACATATCGCAGCGAGTACCGACGAAGCCGGGGCGACACTCGCAACGCCCGTCGTCTCTGCACTGAGCCGTCCGAGAGCCCTCGGGGTCACAATCGCAGGCTGTGATGAGACACAAAGACTTAAAATGGGGGGGAAAATAATTATAATTAACGCTCTCAAACAACCGAAAATCGTCTTACGTTTGCATCCGGACGAGCCGAAGCCGAAGAAGTTGACCTCGCAGCGATCGCAGTGCTGCCCCGTGACTCCAGGCTGACACTCGCATTGGCCGCTCGCTATGTCGCACTGGCCGTTGGTGGAGCCGACGGGGTTGCAGTTGCACCTATCGGACCGTTCGCAAAAAGCACGAATCGGTAAACGAATTCGATGCGAAAGGCGAAATTTCACAGTTATTAGCGTTTTTAAAGTACCTTTGGCAGCCTTCTTTGCTCTGCAGGTTGTAGAAGCCGGCCTCGCAGGCACTGCAGTCTCTGTTGATGACGTGAGGGAGGCACTCGCACTGCCCCGTGACCTGCATGCACGTCGAGTCTCCGTTCGCCGTGCCGTACGGTGAGCAAGCGCAAGCTACAGACGTGAACGGGAGAGTCGGGGGTAAAAAAAAAAAAAAAAAGAACTGCTCGGATATGGGTATAAGCGCAATAGCTACAGTCAAGACTGGTGTCATTAATAATGATAATAATAAAAATACTCAAAAATAATAATAATAAATAATATTGAATGCAGAAATTAAGGAAAACATTTTTTATACTAAAATAATTAACAAAAAAATTTATATTAGTACTAAATAAAAGATACAAATATAATAAAGTAAAAAAATATCTGAAATGTATTTACAATAGTACAGAAACTATGAGTATCAACCAACATGACAACCTTGGCAGCTCTCTGGCTCCCTCTGCTGCCCTTTGGCAGGCACTACTGCGAACCGTGACCTAACGCATGTGCAATACAGGGGACTCATAGGGTAAAACTATTAATAAACCCATTATGGTTGAGGAGGTTGGGGTTGAACAACTACAAGTTCTTCGGTGTTCACTTAAACAGCAGATTGGACTGAAGGACCAACACTGATGCTGTGTATAAGAAGGGGTTGAGCAGACTATTTCCTGAGGAAGCTCAGATCAGTCTTTTTATCAGTCTGTTTTGGTAAAGTGCCCTTTATAGAGCAGTGGTCTGCTGGGGGAGCAGCATCAGTGCCAGGGATGCAGGCAATTGTGATAAAAATCATCCGCAAGGCCAAATACATACTGTACTCGAACACAAACTGGCAAGATCGGAGACAGTGAGGGAACCGAACAAACTCCTGTCAATCATGGAAAATCCGTCCTACCCACATGACCCCAGAAAAAAATTAATTTCCGACCGTACACCATTGCACTGTAAAATGACCCACCTCTATGTAACAGATGTTAATTGCAATTTATATACACATCCCATTATTCGCATTAGCCGAACATTTTAAGGGCAATAAATGATTGAAGATACTATGGGTTCCCTCTTGAGTCCGGTTCCTCTCAAGGTTTCTTCCTCATGCCATCTCGGGGAGTTTTTCCTGCACTCTCCTTGATTCTTTCTTACTATATTATCTGTGTAAAGCTGTTTTAAAACAATGTTTATTGTTAAAAGTGCTACACTAATAAAAACGAACTGAACTGGCTGCCCTGGACGGTACTCACGTTTGCACTTGTCGGCGGGGTTGCTGGCCAAGGCGTTGCCGTAGAAACCCTCCTTGCAGCGGTCGCAGAAGAAGCCGTTGGTGTTGTAGATGCATTTCAGGCACTCGCCGCTGTCGCGGTCGCAGTTGCCCACGGCGTTCGGGTCGATGTTGTTGTTGCAGTTGCACGCCCGGCACGGCCTTGCGGGACCGCTGGAGGCCTGAGGGTTGCCGAAGAACCCGTCATCGCACAGCTCGCACCGCTTCCCTGAGGAGCACGTACATCAAGGCGTTCAATATAAAAACCGAAGACGGATCGGAACATTGGATTAGATTCGATTCAACATTGTCATTGTGCAAGGTACATGTACAGAGCCAGTGGAATGCAGTTAGCATCTAAACAGAAGTGCATAAGCAGTGTGATAAATAAGGGTATGGGGTCCATATGTACAGGGGTGAGGGGTGAATAACGTACAGAAGTAAAAGTAAAAACTTGAATGAGGGGTGTAACAGGACAGGGCTTTCGGTTCGGTGCACACGTGTACCGGAATGCAGTTGTTTTCACGTGCGGAACAGAGTTAAAATCCGAGTTACCTCACGAAAGTATTAAGTGGCGGACCGCAAGTCTGTATGGTCTCCGCCTCGCATTTTGAGCGCAGTGTCAGTTTTATTTCTTTTATTCTTATTAAACTTTGAAAAACATACACAACAACGGCAGGGGTGTAAAACAGAAACTAGAGTTAGCGCAGTGTCACTGTGGCTGACGCACTTGTTTTGCGCCTCCATTGCCACCACTTCCTGCATTTTTCCTGGGGGTAGCGCTATTGGTTCTTTAGCGATTTATGTCCAGCTTCAAGAATTCATTTGTATTACCGAAACGGGGTCTAACAAACGTAAACTATTGAATTTTTCTATTGATTTAATTCTATTCAATCAATTTAATTTGTGCTAATTTAATCGATTACTGAATTTAGTCAAGATAATAATATTGCATTTATTGGATGCACTAAATTTTATTTTGATATAGTTAATTTTTTATAAAATATCATTTAATATGATTTCGTATATTATTTTACCAAGCGGGCAAATTGTTTGTAAAATGAAAACTGTTGATGTTCACAAACAAAAAAAAAAAACGACAAGCAATTTTATGATTTGCGTTTCTTCCCCGAAATTGAACACCGAACCATGATTAAAAAACCAGGGGGGTACGTAGCGAACCGTGAATTTTGCGTACCATTACACCCCTAAGGAGCGAGATGTACCTGTGGTGCCGGCCGGACAGTTGGTGCACACCACCTCTCTGGTTTTGGGCACTACGGCGCAAGTGGCGCCTGTGGGACACGGGCACTTTACGCAGACTGAAGGTGAACCGACCGTGGCGTTGTTGTAGAAACCGTCCTTACACCTTTCGCAACTCATTCCGGCTGTATTGTCCTGGCAGTCGCACATTCCTGGAAGAAAAAACAAACAAAAAAAAATAAGAAAATGGATAAATAATGTACCGCCCCCTCCAAAAAAGAATGCCAGTGAATAGGAAAGGCGTCTGGAACCTGTTTCAGGGTCACAGGTGTCGCTGTGGCCGTTGCAGTTGCAGGCTTCACAAGGGCTGAACTGGCCCAGCGCCGGTCGGCTTCGCCTGTACCCCAAAGCACACCTCCCGCAGTGCTGACCCTCGTAACCGGGAGGACACGTACACCTCTCGACCCAGCGCGCCGGATCCCCGTGTCCTCGCCGCGCAGTCACCAGGGACACGTTATCCAGATATCCGGCACCTAGACGTCGAGATTGATTGCCAGACTGTCAAGACTCATTCGTAACATGTGCTAGTTTTCTCGTCTTCCCCAAGACCTGTGGTTTGATCAGTCGAGATTAAGGCTGCAAAATTGAAGGAATCTTCAAGAGTGGAAACTTTCCACAGGAATACAGAAATAGAACAGAAAATAATGTCTAAAAAAATTATAACGTAAATTTATGTTTTAAATCTTGCAAGCGATTGCGCAAGCAAACTATACTAACAATTAACTCAAAAATGTTTTTTTTTTAAATCTGTATTTATTTGCAACTTGTAAACAAATAAAATGTTTATATTTTTATGTTTATATGATACAGTTTATAGAAATTTCCCCATATTTAAAATTTTTCCAAAATTCCCCAAATGAAGTTCCCATGAGTTTCCAGAAAGTCAGGAATTTATGGGAATTCATTAGAAATTTTGTCAATAAGAAACTCTTCATTTAAAAAAAAAAAAAAAAAAAAAAAAAAAAAAAAAAACTAATTTTAAAAACATTTTGTTTGGTCATAAGCTGAAAAAAAAGGTTCAACTTTCATGTTGTATGTAGAACAATTCTAGATATTTTTTTATATTTAACAATATTACTGTTTTGTTCTGCATTTCTGGTCAAACCCCCTTGACTGTAGGGGGTGCTGTTTTTTTTTTTTTTGTTTTTTTTTTATAATATCGCACCTAAAACATCTGCTCAATCAGTGTATTTGTTTTTATGATTGTATAGTTGTGTTATGGACAATTGCACAGTGCATGTAGGGGGTGTAGCCTAGTTTAATCCTATCAGAAAGTTTCCAGTCTTGAAATTTGCCGGAATTATGCAACCCTTTTGAGGATATACTAGAATCTTTGTGCTGCTCCGAAATGTGTCTACTGCGCTATATTTAGAAGTCATGCGTACTTCTCTCGCTGTAGGTTCCACGGATCTTGATGGAAGTCAGGTTGTGGAGAAGCTTCTGGAATTCTGCGTGTTGCAGCTCCGGTCTCCAGGGTGAATCTGGGGTGTGATGAAGCCTGTCGGATACAACATGTGTGTTTACACTTGACTGATCAAAATATTGGTCAGAACTCAGACCGGAGATTAAAATTCAGCTCACCTGAACACAAAGGTCTGCATTTGGTCTCCGGGATACGAGTTTCCCTGGGCGATAAGGGGCACGGCTATGCGGTGCCCAGCCCCCTCCAGCACCACGTCCTCGGCTGAGAGACGCGTGTCGCGGCGCTCTACCCGGAAGTTGAGAGTCAGGTTCTGGCCGTAGCTCAGGAAGTGGTTCCCCAAAAACTTCTCTACAGGAACAAGGAACGTGTCAACCAGGTTAGCGCACTCTGTCCTCTCGGTCACATGACTCAAATCGGCATGCGGTTCCAAATTCTGGAGGCTCGAGCTCCAACACTGGGCTTCTATTTCCAAATCAGAGGTCAAACCAACCTAAAAATTCAGAGCTAGCTTGGTGGTGCTGGGATTTGAACTAACGACCTTTTGATGGGACGTCCAACATCTTAACTAGAGGCCGAACGATTAATCGGTTTTGCTGATTAATCGGCAACGACAGTTGATTGCCGGAAACAATGGATATCAGCAAAAGGTAAATACCGATAGTTTTTCCGGGTTGCGTTATACAGCACGAGAGCGGCCTCTAAAGGAGAATCACTGTGATGTTTGTTTGAAGTGTCTTTTCTTATTATTTTTGGATGTAACAGTTTTTATTTATTTAGCGTGTTTCTTTTTGGTGTGGTTTAACTGAGTCTTTTTTGCATCAATATTTATTTATATAATTAATATACGCATATTTATTGAGTAGCGGTCGACCTCCAATCTTAACCACTGAGCTACCACATTCCCAGTTTGTGTGCGTTCCATGGGATTCATGGTTTGGAGTGGAAGATCTCGAGTAGCCTTTTATACATCAGCACCTGACTCCACTTACATATATGGGGTGGATTTTCATGGCACTTTAGACGCTAGAAATTGAAATTATTTTCAGCGGCCGTACCTGGAGCCACAAAATACATGGGGAAGTAATCCTCCGAAATGAGCGAGATCTCCTGAGAGCTCTGAGACCACTGCACTGGCACGCTGGAGCCATCTCTCTGCTGACCCTTCCAGTCTTCGTCACCTGCCCGCGGCAGAAACGCAACAATTAGCAAAACGCACTCGATGCGAACCGCACTCTCGATTTACGTGCCAGCATAGGGACTCGCCTCGATCGAAGGTGGACGTGATGCGGTGGACGCTGTAGCCCTCGGCGCTCTCACACACTGTGGAATGATGGAAGCAGAAGCAAGGCGTGCATCCCTGAGGGTTCTGGCTGTCCAGGTTGAAGAAGCCCAGTTTACACCTACGGGGGCGTACAAATCACAATCTGTTAGTGAGGATCTACTGAATTTCCAGGACCTAGTTGAAAGAGGCCACGCCCCCTGTTGGAAGCTTGGAACCTGAAAAGTTGGGAAAGTAAAGGGGGGGAAAACTGCTGTGTCACTGTTTTTTTTTTTTTTTTTAGCTATTAACTTGTGTTATATTTAACATTTTCGCTCCATGGAAACTTCAAGGCTGGTCAACGCCCACGCGATCTGATCACACAGTGCTGCTAGTAACTAATAAACAGCCTAATGGCGCGTGAACGAATGGCCAGGTCTGTCCAAGTCGTACGTCATAGCTGATCTTTTCATTTTAACGGTCGATAGAGCCAAACTTCATGGCAAGGAGTATTACACGCACACACGTTTTTTCAAGTTTCAAGCGCTACTGGCCTCTGAACACAAATACGAAACAGAAAAGCTGTAGCTACACTAAATGTGTTACGGGAATTCTTTCGCATTGGTGAACTCCTAACAGTTCTTATTAGCTCATCGCTCACTGCATGACCATGGAGCTCTAATCTGTTATATTGTGGTTAAATTGTGTGATTTACGCCTAAAAAAGATGTATAAAGTCTACATAGGGCTGTGTATTTTCAAAAGTCTATGTAAGGTTAGGTATAACATCCACCTTAATGCAATATAGCAGGTCTATGTCGGTCTATGCAATGCATAAGTCTACGTAATATAAAAATACGTAATTTATGCAACATAAGAAGGCATGTAATATCTTTGTGTGATATAAAAAGTCAATATATATATATATATATATATATATATATATTTGTCTATGTAAGTCTGCATAATATAAAGATCTATGTCAGTCCATAATATAAAATCTGTCTATGCAGGTCTATGTAATATAAAAGTCTGTGTAGGGCTGGGAAATCGAAAATGGTCTATATAAACCTATGTAATATAAAAGGGCTTTGTCAGGCTCTGGAATTTAAACAGTTTGTAGTACTACGTGATTTGAAAGTCCATGTAGAGCATTGCAATATATAAAACATTATGTAATGTATATGTAGGCCTACATAATATGAAAGATCTATATCAGTCTGTGTAATATGAAAAGTCTGAAAAATACGTCTATGTCAAATGGAAAGTCTATGAAAGTCTAGGGAAATCTATGTCATATAAAAAGTCTGCAGTATAAAAGTCTACACAAGTCAATTTAAAATGGAAAGTTTACGCAAGTCAATTTAAAATAAAGTCTACGCAAGTCTATTTGAAATGGAAAGTCTACACAAATGTAATTAAAATTGAAAGTCTACACAAGTCAATATAAAATCCAAAGTCTACACAAGTCAATTTGAAATGGAAAGTCTATGCAAGTCAATTTAAAATTGAGTCTACACAAGTCTGTTTAAAATGGAAAGTTTACGGCAAGTCAATTTAAAATAAAGTCTACGTAATTCTATTTAAAAATAAAGTCTACGTAAGTCTATTTAAAAATAAAGTCTACGTAAGTCTATTAAAAAAAAAAAAATCTATGCAAATCTATTTAAAATGGAAAGTCTATGTAAATCTATGTAATATAAAAAGTCTATGCAAGTCTCTAATATATGATGCTTATGTGGGTCTATGTAATATAAAGGTCTATGTACATCTATGTAATATATGAAGACTATTCAGGGCTGTGTATTAGATTAAGTCTATGTCAGCATATTTCAAATCTAAAGTCTAATTGAGTTAATGCAAGGTTAAAACATAGGTCTATGTTAAATTAAAAGACGATGTAAGGCTGTGTGTAAAGTTTACGCTAAACTATATACTGTATATGTAATATTAAAGACCTATGTAGGTCTATGTAATGCTACGTGATAGCAGAAAGAATATGTAACTCGTGTAATATGAAAAGTCGTTGTAAAGTAATAAAGCCTAAGCCATGCAAATGATTCCATTCGCTAGCACTTGCGTTAAATTACAAGCTCCTCATCCGTGACTCGGGAGGTGGCGACATGTTTATCCGTTTAAATATTTAGCCTTTCGCTCCATTCACATCTGGCAAGAAAGTAAACAAGGAGCAGTCTCCCACTGATTTAAAGATGTATTCACAGAACACGAAGCCGTGTTTCCTGTTCAAGTGCTGTGTTTGTGTGCGGACGTACAAGAATGTACTCGTGAAGGGGGATGGAGGGCATATAGTCGGTACTGTATGAAAGCCCTACATGGCATTGCTCGGGGGGCAGTTGCTCCTATCTCGGCGCTATTTTCTCCTGTCTCCGACGCGGTCCCTAATTCCGTCTCGCGCGCGCATAGTTCCCCAATTAGCCGTCTGTCTGTACGTCTGTCTCTGGGACTTTCCGAAGCGAGTAAACCTCAGAAAAGCTTTTAATAACCAACAGCTGATTAAAAGCATGGTTCTCCTCCTGAGTCCTGGGAGCTTTCGAGCATGTCGATTCAGTCCGGGACTGCAGGATGATTTGAGAACAATGTAAATCCTCACTGGTTTTCTCCCCTGCATGTCCCGGGGGGGGGGAGTGGGGGTTGGTCGGCAGTAAACCGAGACATAGAGAGTGTGAGGAAAAAAAGCGAATGTGAGTGCGTGGTAGGTGCGAGGGACCTGTCGCAGCTGAATCCGTCTACGTTTCCCTTGCACTGGCAGCGTCCCGTATTGACGTCGCACTCCTGTGTGCTTCCGGATGGGTTGCAGGAACAGGGCCTGCGGAGGAACGACGATAGCCGTTAGAAGAAATTTCCACTAAACTGCGAATATCACGCTCTCGCACGATCGTTTCAAGTTTGTACCTGCAGCCTGCTTCGGTCAGCGAGTGATATCCGGGCTGACAGCGGTCGCACTTGTCGCCCATGACACCCGGCTTGCAGCTGCAACGCCCCGTGTTGTCGCACTGAGTGCTCAGAGAGCCTGGACAGAGAAGAGGACGAACGTTGGAAATCAGAAATCTCTCGCGTATACAAAATCGGGCATCGCGACTCACCAACTGGGTTGCAGTTGCAGGCCAGGCAGCGCTGATCCGGACCCACTCGGTAGTAGTTGGCCAGGCAGCGCTCGCAGTTGGGGCCGTCCGTGTTGTCGGCGCAGTTCCGGCAGCGGCCTCCGTGCCCCGTGGCGCGGTACAGGGACAGGTCGAAGTCGCATTCTCTGCTCTTGCCGTTGCAGTTGCATGCTGGGGAGGAAAAAAAAAAAACGAGGTCACGGTCACAACTTGGGCCGATATGATGCCGCAACATGAAGCCCAACACGATGCCGCAATACCAACACGGTCATGTTCAAAGCCAAACTTTAATCCACGCATCTCAAATTCAAGTACTTTCAAGAACTTGCACTATGATGCCACTACATGCCAATGTGCCGCAACACCGCCTCTAAAAAGCGACTCAAACGCCGCACTAGCGGTTATACGACACCGCGATGTCACTACTAGTGGCCAATTTCGGAATCACGGTTTAGTAGTTACATTACTAGCAAAATATATATTTTAAATGTATACTATTTGAAAAAATCACTCGTTTAAATGATTCGGCTCAATCGCGATGACTCACTATCGCGCAGAGACGCAAAACAGCGCCGTGTTTGGGATTATTTTATTATAAAAACAGGCAACGTGGTGTCTGAAACGCGAGTCTCTTAATATCAACGTCTTGTTTATTGAACCGTTTTATATCACATTTGTAATCATGCTGAATTTTTGGAAGGGGGAAAATTGCCCATCTGATTTTGATTCATTGTATGGAAAATGATATAAATTGTACACATTTTCTGCCCCCATATCATGAATTTTGCGATCGTTCCAAAAGCATTCCAATAAATGAATCATGCGCTCTGTAGGCGTGTTTTGGTTTGGGTTTATGTCGACTCGCACGTCGTTGAAAACAACAAGTACGATATCGTACACCTTGAGTAAAGACTACGCATAAAAACTTAAATGCTACATTTCATGAATATTCAATGAATTCATGAATATGCGATGGTAGTCACGTTCATACGGATATAGCGCCCACCCCTGTTCATTACATGCCACTGTAATGCCACCACTATGGCACATGTATATTATATATACATATCTTGAAAGCAACATATTTGTATCACACGGTATCAAAATGCACACCCTGACCATTGGGAATGAGCTTTCTCTGAGGGGAAAAAAATAAAACGGTCCAACGGTGCATTTCCTCCTTGCTGCATGACTGCGGGGCATTTTCAGGGAGGGAAAGTGGAAAATTGACTGGACAGAAGCGGTTTTCTCTGCATTATAAAAAGTCACCGTAATGGCACTATGACATCGTTTACAACGCCGCTGTATCTCCAATATAAGACCTCTCTTTATCCCTTCACCTTAATGCCTCGCTATTACCACCCTGTCTCACCAAAACACCATTAGAAGTCACTATAATGCCCCTATAGATCCCTGAATGCCACTAATGACATCAACAGATCATTATAAGCCCATTATAATTCCCTCTTAGGCCATTACAATTTGTGGCACGATATGCCACTACAATGTTACTAGAACACTCCATGGCATATATAAAGCCACTCTACCTACATTCTTACACCCTACGAAGCTTGTACTTTAAAGTCACTATACCGTCACATACAGTACAAAGTCACTGTAATATCAGGATAAAGCGTGTACAACACTATGATGTCGCTACATACAAACATATTGCTAAAAAAAAAAGCCTCTTGAAATGCTGCTATAATGCTTATAACACGATGCCACTACATGCAACTACAATGGCATATATAAAGCCACTCTGATGCCAGAAATGATCATATAAAACAATGATGTCACTGCATGCCCATTCATAGTCACGATACCACCACTGTCACAGTTTAAGCCACTCAAATGTCATTATAATGCATTTACAACACTATAATGCCACTACATTGGATTATAATGCCACAATACCACTATGGCATATCTAAAGCCTTTACAACGCCACTAAAATGCCATGCCATTAGCAGGTTGGCTACAATGGTTATATAACACCACTGTTACTACATGCCGATATAATGCCACAATAACACTAATACAACATTATGAGGTCAATACTCCAATATACTGGATCATTATCTCCACTATGGCATATATAAAGCCTCTCTAATGCCAGTTTCATGCCACAATACCACAAATGTGGCATTTATAAGGCCAATTTAACACCAATACGATGTGGAAGAACTGAATTTGTATTAATCGTTCCAACAGGAAAACCCCTTTCCACTTTTTATTAGAGAAAGTACGGACAGTTCGGGAATCCGTTCCAGGGAAGAAACTGAACTCACGCAGGCACTCGTTGGCGTTGTCGGCGGTGGCCCGTCGCCACGGGCGGTCGTTATAGAATGGCTTGCACTCGTTGCAGTCGTCGCCCCCGGTGTTGTGCTTGCAGTTACACACCAACTTGCTGTACTCGTTCTTCACGCACTCGCTGGCATGGCCGTTACACTTGCACCTGAAGAGGCGAGAAAAGCAGGTGGTCACACACACACACACACACACACACACACACACACACACACACACAC
>JAAIIK010000082.1:292545-304878 GCA_014706435.1 Silurus glanis
CACACACACACACACACACACACACACACACACACACACACACACACCCCTATACAATATACTATAGCACTGTCACAAAGGACGCTCGCATCCTGACACGAGAGCGGAAAGACGGATGTCACGGAACGGCGGACTGTTCAAACAGCGATCGCGTCACGCTGTTTACGGAGCCTATCGCTATGTCACCGCGCCTTTGTACTGCTTAATGACTTTTCTTTATAGACCTGACCTTTGGATCACTCACTAAGGGCGCCATTGTCTTTTAATTTTTCCCCCTTTCGGGGCACGAATAAAGGCCTCCACACTAACACGCCTCCATTAAACAGCTTCGGTTAAAGCGGTAGGAACAAATTCCACTGGTCTTCGTGGGGACATGTAATCTACATTTTATGGACAAAAGTATTAGGACCATTTCTCCCAGCTTTATACAGTTCCTCTCCAAATCACAAAGCTGTAGGCACACAAATGCATAGGATGACTTGGGTCAGAGTGGAAGATCACCTGGTATATAGAGCTCGGATCTCAACCCTATTGGGATGAATCGGAATGCCGAACCCACCCTCCTCACCTCCCCTTTACCCTTGTGGCTGCACAAATATCCACAGTACAACATCTGCTGGAACATCTTCCCAGAAGAATGGAGGTTAGTTTAAGAGCTAATGGGGACTGAATGTGGAATGGAAAGCATAAAAAGGCCACAAACTTTTGTTCATATCGGTTTTATTGACTTAAAATGCTTAAAGGGCCCTCAAGAGAGGGCGACCCTCCGAGGGAGTCACCCTGCACTCATTACCCAAAATAAAAGAGGGAATACATTTTCATTTCTTTTGCAGCCGTTTAGAAACCAGAGCCGAGCCACAATGCTTCGTCTGTGATCCCGAAGCAAGAGGCAAGACGGCTTGAACATTCTCCTGCCGACACTTTTGACGAGGGGCTCCTCGGCACGAACAAGAGAGGACTTGTGAGGCTAGTCACCTCTCGGCTATTGTCTCAGGTGTTTCTTGGCAAAGCCGTGCGGAAAATGTGATGGAAGGAACAAAAAAGAAAAAAAGTGTAGGTCATGTTCTGCTGTCAAAGCATTTGGAGCATTTGCGCTATAATTAAAGCTGGCGAAGAAAAGCGAGGGCGTCGAGCAAAACTGAAAACGTTCGGATTTGGACCGGTGGCTGAGGCCTGAACTGAAAATTTCGGCGTTCCCGTTTCCCCAAATATAAACATTCTAGCAGACTGAACTTCTGCAAAACTTGCCTGGGCAGATACTTGAATCTGACCGTGCACATTTTATTCTTTTTCTATTCCTGGGGAAAAGTTGCTGGCAGGATTCTATCACTAGTGTATAACAGGATGGTTATATGTTAGTCTTCTTTTACGGCCATAACGCTACCTCATGGCTGAGGTCCTTTCCACCCAAATACTCATTAAAATGCAAAATTTTGTACCGTCTACCCCAGGGGTACCCAAATTAGCAGTCTCAACCCCACGGCCAATTGATTAAGAAATTATTTACCTACCGTGAGGTCTACGATCAAACGTAGACTTTAAGAGTAAATACTTTTAAGTATTAGGCCAGTGCTCCTATTTTAGACGTGAATCATGGCGACAATCTTGATGTCGTAATTTTGGTTTGTTAGACGTTCACACTAGACTGGGACAAAATTGGCAAACCAGATGTTTATAGATTAGGAATTTCAAACCCTGACAACATGAGGAAGCCATCTCTACGTTATTAGTCGCTTTGGGTTTGGGGTCTGCGGCCTTGCAGGATTAATCGACAACTCGCTCCTGTTCCCTCTGCCTTGTAATCCCGTGCTGGGGTGTAGGAATGTCAGGAATGTTTGGGTCGTGTAATGGAAATCTGATCGACGTTTCGAGGAGATTAAGGTAAAAAGACAAGATGAGGAGCAGACCGGGGAGCTGCTTAACATGCTCTTAATGCTAGTCAGATTTGTATATTTTTTTTTAAAACAGCTCTCTTACTGATTCATACAAGCAAAAACCTCAACATGATTCAGGGATCATATTTCTAGAAACTCGCATTAGTGTCCACAAGTTGGCACTATGCTCTCCAACTTCATGCTTTTTGGATTTGAGAGTCCTGGACTGAAAAAAAAAAGTTTAGTACATGTTTTTAATGGGGGGGAAAATAAACCTTTGCAACATAAAGCAATTTGATCCCAAAACTCTCACCGTCCTCCTACGGCGAAGTCGGAGATGGCGTAGTAGTACGACTTGAGCACTTTGGGGTCGTTGAAGACTTCGTCTCCGAACGTGTTCAGCCTGTTCAGGGTCACTCGGATGTCCGTCGCCGTCACCCAATCCTGCGAAGGACAGCGTGTTAGTTATTCCGCGAGCGTGTACAATGCAATGCAGCGAAAAATAAAAGCTACTAGGCAAAATTGTGTTGGCGCATCAAACATTGTACGCTGTATATACACCTGACGATTCTAGCCATATGTGGTCCTTCTCCACACACAAACATGGAGGCACACGATTGGTCACTGGATGCAGTACCATGACATTTTCCCTTTATTTCAACTAGAAGACCTGGAACCTGTTCCAGCATGACAATGGCCCAGTGCACAAAGCCAGCTCCATGAAGATATCCTTTACATGGGTTGGGAGATGTGGGAGATCTTGAGTGACCTGCTATAAAGCTTGGACCAAAACTCTAGTGCACCCTGAGTGCACCCTAGGCCTTTTCTCATCACCTAAATCAGGACCTGACTTTACCAACACCCTTGTGGATGAAGGAGCACAAATCTCCAAAGAGCCTAGAGAAACATCTTCCCAGAAGAATGGAGGTTATTATAAGAACAAATGGGGGCAAATATTCCTTGAAAAACTCCACAAAGCTTCGTACGAGGCATGAGAAACTGTGTGTAATGTGTAAAGCCCAGCTGGCAAAGAACAGCAAAAAAGCCTCGAGCTATTCTGACACCTTATCTGTCGCACACAGCTGGGATTCGGGGCATGTTCCTGCTCAGGCAAGCTGCCAAAGTTTCTTTTCTCACACACACACACACACACACACACACACACACACACGGGTTCAACCCATGTAATGATTAGTAATAATCTTGGCACGATAGTCAACTGTAAAAGCAGACAGTTTAGTATAAAGTCTGCTCTGTAAATAAATAAATAAAAACTCCTTCAAATTGTGTTGCAACACTAAAAGAAAAAATTTGTGTAGACATAGACACGTCCAAGGAAGTCCCCCCCTCTCCAAAGTTCCTGGGCGCCCGTCCAGCTGAGATGCCTCGCATCTGATATACACGCCTCCGCCTGCAAACTTGCAGCCTGAGTCAACTCCACAAATCACTACACTGTATGGACAAATGTTTGTGAACATCTGGGCATATCATTCGTGTGCTTTCTCAAACATCCCATTCCATATGAGCTCATTCATCCACAAGGGGTTTTCAGCAAAAAACAGGTACTGATGTAGGTGATGTGAGGATCTCTGAGTTTGGGTCAGGATTCCAGTTCGTTTCAAAAGGGCTGAACCCTAACGCTGGCCACTGGAGTTCTTTTCCTCTGAACCCATATCTTCATGAAGACACGGCGCAAGCTTTGGGTCTCCAAATGAAACTCCCCCGAGTTTGTGGTAACGAAGAAGAACCGTACACGGCTGGGGGTCCCAATACTTTTGCAACATCCCGTACAATCTCTGAGGGGGACATCGTTTGAATTGATACGCTATTTTTTCCACGCGTAACCAAAAAAACCGTTGATAAAAAAACGATAAAAAAAAAAAAGATGAATATATTACCTACAGTGCATTATATGGCCAAAAGCATTAGGACACCCGCCTTTTCCCACCATGTGTGTTACTTCACGAAACTGCTCGCACAATGTTGTTGACACACAACTGTCCTGAGTGGCCTAAGTTGAAGCCACCTTGTTTCTTTTTTAAACATTTTGTGAGAAAAAAAAAACGCTAGCCAAGTGTAGCTGTCCCACCTAGCACCTAGCTTGTCTTACTACAATATGTTAACTATTACCACAGAAATATTGCTAGTTTGCTTCCTAGGAAACACAACACAGGGCAGCATAGTCTATTTTGGACTTGCTAGCTTACTAGCTAACAAGGGTAGGATTTTTTTTTTTTTCATCAGAAGAGAGCACGGACCAAGAAAGAATCGGATTCTTCAGACCAAAAACAGTCAATTATCTTACAACTGAAAAGCACCACAACGACTACATTTTTGGTGATTAGCAGTCGATTAACTCGGTCAATAACTTTGTGTTTGTACATTGTACAAGTACATTGAATGCCTTGTCATTTTTCTTTTCAAGCCAAATTTCATTCCAAGCAAAATGTCATGAGGTGCGAGACCCTTAAGCTTTATTGAATTTGACTAGCTAACTCCCGCAACATACGTTATCAAAATGTTAGTTATTACGACTTCAAAATTGCTACTATGCTTTCGTAGGGAGCACAATATGCTGGATTTTGGACTTGCTAGCTTACAAGCTAATAAGGGTAAAAAAAAATTTCCTCAGAAAAGAGCAAGCGGCACAATTCTTTTTTCGACTAGCAGTTGATTAACTCGGTCAATAACTTTGTGTTTGTTTTGGACGTCGACTGCCTCGTAAATTTCTTCAGCGTCGAACTGAACAACCGGGTTGTTTCTCACGCATAGATCGCACGTGTTTCACAAGCACATCTGGCTTGCCGGATGCGTAAAACCCATGAACAGACAAACACTTTCCAGCTGTGATCACGTGCTGCCAAGTGAGATCGGGGCCAGGGGTGGGAAACCTGGAGGAGTCCCCTAGAAACATGCTGCAAATCCTGGCGTTGACCAGTGAACAAGAGACGTTTCCTCTTGTAGAAACGTCAGGAATATCTCTCACACATGCATGCACATACGGTAGCTTGTTTCGATGCCAGGCCGTGCCCAGCTCTACACCCGTGACTCATCCTGCCCTCCCCATGAATTAGACGCCTTCACAACCAGACGACTAGCTGACTCACTGTTCTCACACTTCAGTCATCGATTTAAATAAACTGAAGGAAAGTGTGTGTGTGTCTCTCTCTCTCTCTCTCCATGACTGTGTCTGTGTTCAAATATTCACCAATTCCCAAGGCAACAAGGTTCAACAAAAGAAAGCTTGCCTGGTTCACAAGTCACCCCCAGATTATCAAGTTTAATGCCTTTAATGGCTAGTTAAATATTGGTGTACAGGTTTGCCAGGTCTAAACTTAATGAGGAGACTTTTTTTTCCTTATTTTTCTAATCATCTAAAGCACGCATTTCCGATTGGTCATCGATTTAAAAGTATTGGACCACAAACTGTTACCACAAACTTGAAGGAGGAGTCACGCAATTGTATAGAACGTCTTCATGGGCATTAGATTTCATTTAAATTTCCCTTCGCTTAAACTGAAAGCCACAAACCTGTTCTAGCATGGTAATGCCACTCTGCACAAAGCCGGCTCCATGAAAATATGGTTCACCCCCCCAAGCCTCCTACCTCAGGACGCCAGACTTTATTAACATTTGGACATGGAGTCTTACCTGGAGCACCGCGCTGCTGTCGAAGTTGTACGCGCTGGGGCGTCCCTCGAGCGTCGAGAAGGCCACGTTTCCGCCGGTGAGCGGTGAGATGTCGCTGAACTCGTCCGTGCAGAGCGCCTGCTGTTCGTCCTCACCGGTGCGGATGAAGCCTCTGTTCACCTTGCTGTAGGTTTTCTCGCAGGAGCCGCTGTAGTACTGGTACGGGATCCACGGGCCGTCCTCGCGCGTGCGCTTGTAGATGACGAAGCTCTCCGGGCGGCTAGTGTGGAACTTCAGGCGCACGTAGGTGATGTCAAAGGCCTTGCCTGTGGAAACAAAGAAAGGTCAGAAACGGTGAAATCAGGATCAAATAAATAGAAGTTTGCTTCAGACTTCCAGCTCGTGCGTCATTTTCTCAGCCTGGACAGAAGCAACCAAAAACAGTTATAAATATCAAGTATGATAAAGTGTTCAGAGATTGAGCAGCAAGGACTGAAATCGAATGCTTTGGATGACGCTTCAGAACAAAGTGTTCCTCTGAATGGAACACAGCAATCCCATTCCCGCCCACTCCTAGTGGAATTCTCAACAATGCCTTGACCAATCGCTTGGCCTTCTTAACCAAATCACACCTGCATTTATACCTCACCATTTGGACCTGCAGGTGATTTTTTTTTTTTTTTTTTTTTTTTTTATGGTGAACTATGTTGCCACAACGCAAAGCAAGAAGCATCTGAAGTCCGCAGTTTTGACTTTGACCTACATACACTATATGGACAAAGGTTTCTGGACTCCAGACGACAAGATTTGCACATGTTTTTGGAACCCATTTGCTCTTATAGTAACCCCCACTCTTCTGGGAAGATGTTCCACCAGATTTTGGAGTGTGCTTGTGGAGATTTGTGCTCATTCAGCCACATTAGCTCTGATGTAGGTGAGATAAGGAGGCCTGGGGAACACTTAGCATTTCAATTCACCCCATAGGTTTGAATCAAAGCTCTTCAGAAGGCCACTCAAGATCTTTCACTACAACTCAAGGAAAGCATATCTTTTGGAGCTGGCTTAGTGCATAAAAGCAGCATCATGCTGAAACCGGTTTGGGTCTACTAGTTCAAGTGGAAAGAAAATCTTACGCTACCGCATAGACATGCTATAAGATTGTGTGCCTCCAAGTTTGTTGAAGAAGCACATATGGCTGGAAATGTCAGATGTCCCAATACTTTTTCCCCCAAATAGTGTTATCAGTTGGTACATTTTGCCTTATGAGTTTTTGCATTTGGAATGAGCATGTCAAAAAAATTACTTTTTATATGGTTTTCTTGGAGTGTTTAATTTTTTTTTTTTTACCCAAGAATTGCTTTCAGCTCCGATTTTAAGCAGCTTGCCGGGTCCTCCAGCAATACCAGCAAGCATGTCGGAACGCATTCGGCAAGCCTCAGCAGGCGAGGCATGTTCGAGAGGACGAGCACACATCTATACAGCGCAAGCGAACAAAACCCTTATAGAAACACGTCATTTATTTTGCGTAAAAGGAAAACGACACCATCAATCAACGAGGCCACGGCGTGGGGTGGGGGACCACGGTGTTAACGGTGTTTGCTCTGGCAAGGAATTTGCTTTCCAAATAAAATCTACAAAAGGCGTGCAGCAAGACCCATTTATGCCCGAACTATGTGGACATAAAGACTGAACGAGAAAGGGAAGGGGGAAAAAAAATGTTGAGGAAGTTTGTCGACCATTATCAGAGGCGCCTCCGACGTTGGGTTGTGAAGGTTACCGTGGCGATGTCCTTGCTGACTTTCAGGTGCACACGGCAGACTGGCCAAGGACAAAAGCTTGAGCGAGAGAATATTTTAACAGCAGGATGTCAGGCTTTGTTTGTTCGCGCAACACCATGAACATGATCAAGGGATCAAGTTCCTTGACGCAATGAAAGATCATATAACAAGTGCTCGGGAGACCCGGGTACAAAAGCTTGCACCCAACAAGAGCGAGATTCCTGCCTATGCGGGAACTAATCCAGGAGGTGCTCACGTTTCGACCGATGACTCTCGACAAATAGTTGGCAGCGGGACAGCTATGAGTTTCTCACAACCTTGAGTACTGGCTTGACCTAAATTACCCCACCAGCGATTTATACAGATGGCTGGTTTGGAAAAGGAAGCATCAGCCTTACAGTGCTGCAATAACAGCACCTTTATTGCCACTAGTTACCATGGTTTCACTGGTCTCTACAACCCTGGCTTGAGGCCACGACTTGCAAATTCCCAACCTCCATCCAGTGAACGCCCCCTCAATTTGAAATTCCTACTCGTCTTCGAGCGCGAGATCTTGATTTGAATACTAAGTGACACTCGGAGCATTAGATGTAAACACAAAAATGCAAGTTATGAAAAAATATATTGAGATGCGTGGCATTTCCCACCGCATATGGTTCTTCCCCAAAATTGTAGATGATTTACTTCGATGTGGTACCATGATATCTTCCCTTCACTTAAAGGGGAAACTAATCTTTTCCAGCAGGACAGTGCCCCTGTGCACAAAGCAATCTCCATGAAGATACGGTTTACATAGGTTTGAAGATCTGGGGAAGATCTAGATTGGCCTGCTATAGAGCTCTGAACTCAACCTTTTGGATGAATTTGGATTTTGATTGCACCCCAGGCCCCCTCACCTCGCCTACACCAGTACATGACTTAAATAAAACTCTTGTTGGTATGATCTCAGAATGAAGCACAAAGAGCACTTCAGCACTCTCTGTGCCCTGCTAACATCCAGCTTTGGTCCCAATCACTCAGGCACCTTAGAGACGGGGCAATTCACACCAAAAAGTTATCCCCCCCTTTCAGAAGTGCTCACAATGAATTATTTTTTAAATAGTTCCAATAATGTCATGTGAAAAATTTAAGTTCACGCTTGATGGTCAACGGTCCATAAAGTGCTGGAAATCACTGTCTATCCTGAGAGCTATCAATCACTTCCTTTAGAGCAGCTGCTGGGAAGGGAAAAAAAAAACCCTGTTCAGCACTGCAGCTGCATGAGAAGACGCAATAGGTGTTCCTTCGGAGCCTAGGAACCAGCCTGAGGGAAATGTTCTACTGCTCAGGGTTCCCAGGAGAGAAGAATCAGCAGGCAGGACAGCAGTAAAAAAAATCATTATGGTGTTAAACACGTATTTAAAAACTTTACGCTTCTAAGTGAACCTATAATAGACAGCTCGCGAGTTAGAATTAACATGTAGAAGTCAGAGGAGAAAAAAAAAAAGTCACTAAAATATTGGGGCACCTGACTACCCCAGCCATATGCGGTTCTTTCACAAACGGTACCCACAAAGTTCCCAAAAAACTGTTTCCCATCACTTGAACTAGGAGACCCAAATCTGTTCCAGCCCGACAATGCCCCTGTGCACCAAGCCAGCGCCAAAAAAAAAATGTGTTTTACATGGGTTGGAAGATGTGAAAGATCTTGACTGACCTGCTATGGAGCTCTGACCTTAACCTGTGTGTTTAATTGGAACGTTGAACGCACCCCAGGCCTCCTCACCTCACCTACATCAGTATCTGACCTACTTTACTAACAGGGTGAATGAGCACAAATCTCCACAAATACAACCCATAATCTGGTGGAACATCTTCCCAGAAGAGTAGAGGTTAATATAAAAGAGCAAATGGGGACTCAATATGGAAAGCAATGTTCACGAAACACATACAAATCTTTTGTTTGGGTGTCAAACTTTGGTCCATTGTTACTTTGGTTCAATAACATGTTTGTAGCCCCTCCATCGGAGGAAAGTCCGTGCGAACGAGCCGTTACTATGGAAACGCTGGCGTGTTAGCACAATGCTACGGTTTCGATCGTTATTTCGATATACTAAATACAGATTTGTTGATTTGTCAATCAAAACATAGCATCTCAACCGATCGGATTTCAAGAGTGGCATTATTAAAGAAAGAAAACGCAACAATTATGTATTTAAGTCCGTGAATGCGACTATTGGAGAGCGTCTTTCGAATAGAAGCCAACAACTGTGTTGCTTTGGCAGACTTCCCAAGAGGTCCCCATTAACCTTTGTACATTTGCAAAAAAAATTATTCAATACAAATGAATTCGCTGAGCTTCGCATAAAGCCTTTAGGGCGATCCGTGGGTTGACGCTAGAACGTTCCGAGCTCCCGACTGTATGACTTGTTCTGTGTCTATAAGGTCAGGAGACAGAGGAGGGGGTTGTACCATGGCTCTGGTTCCCTGTTGGAATGTGCTTCTACAGAGCGGAGTGACGCCAGCCGTGGGGGTGGGTTGGGTTGGAAGAAGGGAAGCCAGGCATGCAGACGATCAAAAGAAAGCGGATGACAAGTGACTACAAGAGATGGTGATTATAGAAGAGCAGCACGGAGATAAAAAAAAAAAACCCCGAAAACTTGACAAAATGCAAAGCAGTTGGTCCGCAACAGGTGTACCAGGACCAGATGATGTTTAAAGTCAGCTGTTTTTCTGTTTAAAAAAAAGAAAAAATTAACTGTGGTTTTAGTGGAGCTCAAGTGCTCGTTAAAGAACATGGGAAAAATGTTTCGAGGGCTGCTCTTGAGGCTTAGACTGCAACCATAAATACAGGCCTCTCGACCAGAGCGATCTAGGACATGCCTGTGAAACGCACCAAAGCTCTCAGTAACCAGCGGTGAAACAAAACCTGGAGTCTAATATGAAGAGAAAGTGTCCTGTGGAACATCTTCCCAGACGAGTGAAGGTTATTATAACAGCATATGGGGACTAAATGTGGAATGGGATGCTCAAAAAAAGCACATACGAATCAGATATGGTCAGGTGTCTACAAACGGTTAAAATTGTATTTGAGGAAAATTGTATGAAGAACAAAATAAAGGCTATATTATAAAAGTGAGAAAAAAAAAATCTTGAACACTAACCAGGACTTTAGGAGCTATGAAGCATGCGATGCTCTTAAAGGTTCTGTCATGGTTGTTCAAACAGACCATTTCTTAAAAGAATAACACAAATAGCACATGCTGAGTATTTGGAACCTCATTTATCAGGAACGGTTTTATTCACTTTGGAAGAAAGCTCTGAAAAACTGGTTTCGCTTTTCCGAAAAGAAAACATTTCCAGGCTAGTGATTGCTCAACCACTGCAGATTTGGAAATCGGACTTCGGAACAAAAACCATGAACCATCATGAATCACACAGCCACAGCATTAAAATATTCTACTACGGCGTCCGAGGAAAAATAATAGAAAAACTATTTCAAGCCTATATATACTCTGGCATGCGACGTGCTAGTTTTGCAGACGAACGTGCCAGAAAAAGACTGTCCTTGTCCAAACAATCTGTCCGCCAATCGTCGGGTGAAAGAAGGCGCTAACAAGTGATGCTATTTGGAAAACCCCGATCACATGACGTGCTAGTTGGGATGGTTTGCGTGAGATGCAAGAGAAGCTAGCTCAGACATGGGAAACAAAAGGCTAGACTCAAACCTGTCCTCACAGGAGAGCTATCGCAAGCCGACGTCTACTCAAAAGCCCCCCCCCCGACTAGCCCCATGATTCAAATAACGCGTGTATGCGCTAAAAAAATAATCCTATTAGTGCTTATTCACAAGTTCACAGGTCAGCGGGGCCTTTTTAAGTGTCGACAAACTGCCTTTCATCGAGGACGTTTCGAAGATGTGAAGGGAGGTCACGGGATATCCAAAGGCGATGGATGCTGCTAAAATAAATCGCCAAAGCAAACAAGGACACACTAGATTTCACAATTCGCAGCGTTTACTGGTAAAAAAAAAAAAAAAAAAACAACCGCTTACACACTGACAAAAAAGAAAGGAATTTTTACCACAAAAACCTCTGGTGTACCTAACAGCAGAAATGTTAGACCAAACAACTTGCTGTTGCTTTGACTGAGAACACCAACGTTTTGCCACTTCAAAGGCCAAACATTGCACATATTATGGCTAAAATTTAAAAACACAAGATGTCTGAAGCTCTGAACCTCTGCACTTGCATTTTCTGAGGTAACGTACACAAAAGTTAGTCATCTTTTACCTCAGAAAATTGACCTTAGGATTCTGCCTTTCGCCAAATGATCGTATTGTAATAATGTGGTCGATCAAAAGTCGCATGCAGTAGTTGATCGATATATCGCGCTATATATATATATATATATATATATATATATATATATATATATATATATATATATATATATTATTAAAAAAAATGAAGTGTTTAATATTAGCAATAAAACATTCGTAGTTATTTTTTTTTTTTTTACTACTGAATATTTCTTTTAGTACCTCAGAGAATGTTATAAATATTCTGCACAATAAATGTTTTCTTCATTTTCTACATATCGATCGACCACCAGTCACACGACTTTCAGGATATGAAATCTTCAAGTGTTAAGTTGTCGTAAAAATACGACAATATCGCTGATGTATGTATACAGAAGGAGCCTTGTGAGCGATTCTATCTAGGAGAAATTTCTGTGAGGGGGAAAAAAAAAAAAAACCCACCCCCATCATCAAACCCTTGAGTCTACCAAGCCGTCTCCCGGTTCTGCTCATCCTCCATCCCGGTGCTCTGTCATTAGCCCCCCCGTACAGGTGAGCTACACATAAAAGCGAGCTTCAAACACTTCAAAATTTTAGGAAAAACTAAAGCCGGCCTCCAAAAAAAAAGGGGAGTCAATGGCGTGTCAAATGTCAACATGGGTTTGACCGTAGTTATTTTTCATTCCTGGTGAGTCCTTCACTGGCTCGCTGCCCTCTTGATTGTAGTGTGTGTGTGTGTGTGTGTGTGTGTGTGTGTGTGTGTGTGTGTGTG